>OY757947.1:19997019-20119519 GCA_963585895.1 Sepioteuthis lessoniana
CTCAGCATTATAAGGTACGAATCCAGGGTAAAGTGGAGCAATCCTAGGAATAAAGTAGCACCCTCCCCTACTCCTTGGCGTAGTAGCTTTTGAAAAGGGAACCTCGACTAAAGTCGCCAAATTACTTACTAACTTACTATATATATATATATATATGTGTGTGTGTGTGTGTGTGTGTGTTGTGGTCTTCAGATAAGACCGGTGGAAGAACAACTCAAACAACGGGTGATAGGTAAACGTATTAGCAGAAAAAGGAAGTCATACAAAGGAAGTACTAGCCGTGCTCGGCTTGCAGTCCGTCTGTCAAATGTCTCGTAAGGAACGAGAAGCTGTCTTCCCCGAGTGAGCTAAGCTCGGAGAATATGTTTAGGTTGTACGAATCTATCTTTGGGGTATGGTAGGATATGTCCCCATAACAATAAATATATGCACACACACACACACACACACACACATATATGTATATATGCGTGTGTGTGTGTGTGTGCATATATGAGATAGATCTGTATCAAAGATTGGTATTATCTGAGATAGATATTTTGAAAAATTAGTCTGCTAGGTTGATTTGCAGACAGACATGACCAAAATATAAGAGAAAGAAAGAAAGAAAGAAAGAAATGAACACAGATAGATAGATAGATTTTAACGGCATGTCAATCAATCTAAAGTAATTTTATGCCTAGAGTTTAGGGAATCGTGCTCATTTTACGTTCATATTACTGTTTCTGTGTAAAAAAGAACATGTTGATGGAAAAGGTGGACAAAATTAAAAAAAAAAGCAAGAGAGAGAGAGAGAGAGAGAAAGAGACAGACAGACAGGGACAGAACCACAGAGAGACAGAGACAGAGAGAGTGAGAAAGTGGGGAAAAAACTCGGGAGAAGAAGTCAGGGTTATTGCCAGGCACAGTGGTAAATAAAACAATGGCGTCGCAAGTTCTTTGTGACCTCTGCAAGCTTATTACCATTATCGTTTCATTACCATTGCTCCCAGGTCCACTGCCTTGAGTTCCTTAAGAGGTTTACGTTGGCCACTGTCTTATCAAATCCGAACAATTCTTTATCAGATCTATTTGACCCATGGATGAAACTTTGACAGTTACTACCACCTCAGGGGGTTGTCCTCGTTGTGTGATGGTTAAATCGCTGGACAACCGCTTCGAAGTAAGCAAATTTGAATTCCAATCGCGCTATTACATTCTCTTTCTGACAGATACCCTTAAAAAGGCATGAACCCGCGTATCCTCCCAGCTTTGGGTTAAATAGCTTCATTGCTGTTCTGCTAGATGGATATCTTTGGCATTAAATAACCCACGAAGGTTGATATGTCATTAAACAAAGAAACCAAACCACCCCAGGTCAGAGTGAACCGGGGAGTAATAGTAATGAAGGGTACTCCACCCTCCCCAGATATTCGGATGCAGTTTAGAGCCATATTCAGGACTCCACTTTTTGTGTGGGGGTTCCTCCCTTTGCAGGGGATACAGTCAGCTTTTTCTAAGCTCTATCGACAGAGCGGTTCGATAAAGAGGGAAAAATGAATGGTAATTTATAAAAGACGACTTCACTAAGCATTCATGGCTGGCATCCTCTCACACTACAGCGGGTACCTTATTGCTAACCTCCTCCCAATACTAGGTGTGTAGAATACACCGACTGCATCTCTGCATAGGGGTAACACTCCGCCAATTAGAAGCCCAGTCGGCTAGGGCTGTAGAATAAACCGACTACATCTGTGCATAGAAGTATGACGCCCACCCACTGAAAATGAATGTCCTAGATATGACGCTAAACCATCTAATGGTGATTTTGGGGAATGCGGAGTACTACTTCATTGCCATTGCTCTCAGGTCCACTCTGCCCCGGAGTGGTAGCACCTGATAGGGTCTTATTTATAGGTTAAATACAACTGTTTGGCATTTAAACCTCGTGCAAGTTAATTAACTTATGTTTAATTGAATTGTTAGAAATAGAACTATGTGTAAACAAATGACTGATATCTAATTGAATTGTTAGTGATACATAGCAATACTTGAAACCATTTAACTGTAAATAAACAAATGTTTAATAGTAAATAGAATGTTGTTGGCGACCGTAGTCGAGGGCGATTAGAAGGCTCCCTTTCCAATAGCTACTACACGAAGGTGTAGGAGAGGGCGTTACTCCTTTCCCTGGATCACTCCACTTCCCTCTTGATACGTATTTTATATTGATGAGTGTTAAGCAAGGAAGCATCAAGTACCATTTTTAAAGTCTTTGGTATGACGCGACCTGGGATTGAACCCATGTCTCCTGGACCATTGGCGAACAGACAACCCACTAGGGCAATTAGCCGATGTAAATAGAATAATTAGTGTTAAATATCAATACTTGAAACTCTTTAACTGTATGCCTCAATTTAATCATTGGTATTACATAGCAATACTTGCAACCGTTTGATTGTATGCGAATGAATGAAGAGCATTCAACAAAATAATTAGTGTTAAATAGCAATACTTGTAACCATTTTACTGTGAACAAGCAAATAAATAATATTGAATAGAATTATAAGTGTTTGATAGCAATAATTGAAACTATTCAACTGTGTAGAAACAATAGCAATACTAATCCTATATATTTAATATATATGTATAAAGAGGATTTGGCATTAAATAACCTACAATAGTTGATATGCCATAAAACCCAACCAAACCAAATTATATATATTTAATATATATGTATAAAGAGGATTTGGCATTAAATAACCTACAATGGTTGATATGCCATAAAACCCAACCAAACCAAATTATATATATTTAATATATATGTATAAAGAGGATTTGGCATTAAATAACCTACAATGGTTGATATGCCATAAAACCCAACCAAACCAAATCATATATATCTAATATATATGTATAAAGAGGATTTGGCATTAAATAACCTACAATGGTTGATATGCCTTAAATGCCAACCAAACCAAACCAAACCAAGCCAGGGCGGATCGGGCGGATCGGGCTCACTCGGCTTCAATTTCTGCAGTAATTTTTGTGTTTCCTTGTATTCTGACGCAAACATATAAACTGTGGATATAGATTAGTCATGGGTAGATTTCTGCCAGAGGGTCACGTAATGCCCGCGGTTCTTTCTGAATAGGCGGCTTAAGATTTCACTTTTTTAAACAAATAGTGTTTTATCAAAGCAAAGAAAAAAATCAACTTTTCCCAATTTCTAAGACAGATAATTACGATAATGGGCTTCCGTAGTAATGGTTATCGTCAGCGGAAATAGACATGGTAAGACGAGTTCAAATCCTATGCTAACATTTCACATAACACTAATGCTCTTGGGAAAGCCATGAATCCACTTTTTCTCCCTCCAGCTATGGGTAAATAATAGGGCAGATTCGGTTCATTAGCCTTGAATAGCAAACAGTTTATAAGAAGTAAAATGAATTCAAACCTATGTAACTTCACTTAAAAATTGACCTTGTGTCACACCCTGCCCATGCAGAGGGGTTGGTAATTACATACTTCACTGTGAAATGGGTTTGTAAGGCACTCTCTTCAACCCAAATGGATACGATATACGAGTTTACTTTTGTAAAAAAAACAACAATCCTACAAAAAAAAAACAAAAAAAAAAAAAAATGCAGGTCAGTGCTATCATTTAAATCGCCAATTCGTTTAAGAAATTTTTTGACTGCTTTAAGGTTTCAAGATCGTGATCTTGAATGGTCTTTCTTCTAAATTGGTTGCCAATTTTTGACAGATCTGTCGATTCTATAATTTCAACCATAGCTTGGGGTGGAAGACATAGATTAACGCCTTTCATTCGAGTATAACCGCTGAAAATCCTTATTTTCTCGATTTCTTTAAAAAAAAAAAAATAATCATATATAATAGTAAGAACAAGTAAGAACATTAAGTTTATAAGTCCCCAAAATTCAATCTAAATACAATACATAGCGTAACGGTTATAGGTTATTGGTTCCTTAAGCTTATAAGGAGACAATCATATGGAGGTTTCAAGTTCAATCCTGACTGCAAACGAGTAACAAATCAGGAATGCTTAACACTTGTACCCGTTTATGGCTAACGGAATCAGAACAGGCGACCCCCGAGGATTCAATAAAGGGCGTAGTTCGAAGTTCCGTGAAGGTTCCTGAGTTCGACAAACACCTGAAGAAGGCCCGAGGATATCTCGACCGAAACGTTGTGGAAATAACAATGAAGACAATAGTCCAAAAACTTAACGATAAAAATCATCAAGCTTCGTCTCAGAAATTTAGACGACTAACTTCTTTTTTTTTTCAGCTGGTAAAAGACCATATCAGTTGAGCACGTAATGAGTGTATCTATCTCAGCCTTGTACAACGAGCAAGATGTAGCGCAAAGTAAATTTTTAAACAGAGTACAGTTAGTTTGAGCTATGAATTTTCCTTCTCCTGGGCTGGTTGATAAAGAGCCCTGTCTGCCAAACTATTAATCCATAATTTTTAGGAGGTGCCCGTGGTGTAATGGTAATCGTCGTAGAAAATGGACACGGCGACACGATTCAAATCCTGGATGAGATTGATTGCATTTCACATAGCACTAATACCTTTGGAAAAGGTATGAATCCAATTATTCTCCCTCCAGCTATGGGTAAATAGGAGGGCAGACTAGGTTCTTCAGCCTTGGTGAGGCAACTAGTCTAGGAGAAGGAAAACTCTGAATTCAAACCTGTTAAACTTCGCTTAAAAATTGACCCAGTGTCATATCCTGCCAGAGCGGAGGGGTTGGTAAATATGATATGATTAATCCATAATTGCTTTTCCCAGTCGGTTGAGGCTGTAGAATACACTGACTGCACCTCTGCAGAGGGGTAAGACCCCTCCAATGAGTGTCCTGGATATGACACTAAACAGTCTGATGGTGAGGTCCCAGTTATGCTGGGACTTTGGGGAATACGGAACACCCCTCCATTGCCATTGCTCCCAGGTCCACTCTGGCCCGGTGTGGTAGCACCTGATAGGGCCCTATCTATGAGTTAAATAGAACTAACAGCATACTTATGCTAAACTGAATTGTTTGATTTAACTGAATAGCTTGAAATAGAAATGTTTTGACAATTAAACCGTACTTACATTTAAACTGCGTGACATTGAAAATGTATTTACACTAAACTGAATGTAACTATGTGTACACAAAATCTATACTTCTACTAAAGTGAATTAGAAAAAGAAATAATTTTCACAATCAAACTGTACTTACATTTATATTGCGTGCTTTTGCTAAACTGAATTATTTGAAATTGAACTGTTTATGTCATTGAAACTGTACTTTCACTAAACTGAATTGTTACATTTAACTGCTTGAATAGTTTAAAATAGAAATGTTTTCGTCAATTAAACTGTGTACTCATGCTAAACTGAATTGTTTGAAATTGAACTGTTTTTGTCATTGAAACTGTACTTTCACTAAACTGAATTGTTACATATAACTGCTTGAATAGTTTAAAATAGAAATGTTTTCGTCAATTAAACTGTGTACTCATGCTAAACTGAATTGTTTGAAATTGAACTGTTTTTGTCATTGAAACTGTACTTTCACTAAACTGAATTGTTACATATAACTGCTTGAATAGTTTAAAATAGAAATGTTTTCGTCAATTAAACTGTGTACTCATGCTAAACTGAATTGTTTGAAATTGAACTGTTTTTGTCATTGAAACTGTACTTTCACTAAACTGAATTGTTACATATAACTGCTTGAATAGTTTAAAATAGAAATGTTTTCGTCAATTAAACTGTGTACTCATGCTAAACTGAATTGTTTGAAATTGAACTGTTTTTGTCATTGAAACTGTACTTTCACTAAACTGAATTGTTACATATAACTGCTTGAATAGTTTAAAATAGAAATGTTTTCGTCAATTAAACTGTGTACTCATGCTAAACTGAATTGTTTGAAATTGAACTGTTTTTGTCATTGAAACTGTACTTTCACTAAACTGAATTGTTACATATAACTGCTTGAATAGTTTAAAATAGAAATGTTTTCGTCAATTAAACTGTGTACTCATGCTAAACTGAATTGTTTGAAATTGAACTGTTTTTGTCATTGAAACTGTACTTTCACTAAACTGAATTGTTACATATAACTGCTTGAATAGTTTAAAATAGAAATGTTTTCGTCAATTAAACTGTGTACTCATGCTAAACTGAATTGTTTGAAATTGAACTGTTTTTGTCATTGAAACTGTACTTTCACTAAACTGAATTGTTACATATAACTGCTTGAATAGTTTAAAATAGAAATGTTTTCGTCAATTAAACTGTGTACTCATGCTAAACTGAATTGTTTCAAATGGAACTGGTTATTCACATAAAAACGGATTTGGCGTTAAATAACCTACTAAGGTTGATATGCCATAAAATCCAACAAACCAAACCAAACCATAATAGCTGTTTCGGTTCTCTTTCAGTTTATTTGTTAATGGCATATCAACCTTCGTGGTTCATCTAATGCTAAAAGCATTCATGTAGAAGATAAATTGTGGTACTATTTAAACTATTGCTCTGAGGACGAGGAAGTCAATACCTTTCCCAAGGGCATTAGTCCAAAAGTGACCGTTATAGCGAGACTGAAGTTCGAACTCGCCTACTTCGCTGTAGGAGAAAAGAACGTTTGCCTCGACGCCATTGAGATTTTTCCGCATAGTTTAGGAACTATAAGGGTGCCATAGCAAGGTTAAAGAGCCCCGTCTGCTCTAATATTTACCCATAGTGGGCGGGATAATTGTTGGATACATATCTTTCCCAAGGGTATTAGCACTAATTGAAATGCAAGCAAAACGCAAACAAACTCGTCCAGGATTTGAACTTCAGTCGCCGTATCCATTTCCAAGGGCGATAAACTTTACGCCAAATATCCAGTGAGATCCGAACTCACCGCACGGTGGCGCTGGATCTACTAGACGAGCCTACTCTCCCCTCGTGCACCGGTGGATGCCCGAGTTGCGAATGATGATAAAACAAGCCCAGCTATGCTGTTGTGAGACAATCAACCATTTATTTTATTTTCGGTCTGTAACCGAATGGCGACTCAACGTGTTAGCGAGTCCTATATGCAATATTACACTGGCAAAAGAAAGCCTTATATATTCTTCATTTTTTTGTGCTTTTCTTTTAAATAAAAGGAATTGTAACTGATTTTGTTCATTGCCCTCCGAGGCAATACAAAGATATTACATTGGTAAAAATCTAGCGAGACTTGCTGTCTTCAGCTGCAACAACAATGAAAAGCGGGAAAAATGAGTGGGAAACAGAGGAAAAATTAAAGCGGGAAAAATATCCATGAAGATTCGTCAGCGGAAAAAAAAATCAAATAGATTAAAAGAGGAAAAGAAATACTCATCCATCCCTTTTCTTTTCTTTTTTTTAAAAGATAAATAGATAGATTGATTGACAGATAGATAGATATGAATAGACCGAGAAAGATAAAAAAAAGAAAGAAAGAGTGAAACAGAAAAAAGTTATATATACATATATATATATATATATATATATATATATAATGATGAAGATAGTGTACCAGAGACAGAAAGAGAGACATTGACAAACAAATAGAAATACAGAGATTGAAAACAAACGAGTTAGATATAAAAAGATCAATATAGATGGATAGATGAATAACAAGATAGATAGATAGATAGATAGATAGATATGACCAGACTGATATAGGTGGTGTATTCAATAAGTTTCCAGACTTTTTTGTACAGGCATTTAAAATTGTCGTAGACTCTTGAAATTTCACTATGTTATTGCTATACATCTTATGAGATGACTGACTAATTTTTATGATTTCAGGTTCAAATGAACAGCTCCAGCAGCAATTGGAATACACCCTACTAAAGCCTGATTGTCACAGCTGATGAACTTCAAAAATGCAATCTGGACGTCAGGACACTTTAAAAGAACGATATGAAATAAATTGTGTTTAAAGCTTGGAAAAAATGCCACAGAAACGTATGAAATGCTTCAGACTGCTTTTGGAGCATCTTGCATAAATCGAGCATCAGTTTTTGAGTGGCATAAGAGATTCGAGGAAAGCAGGGAGTCTGTGAGGGATGATGATAAATATTTAATCCATGGAAAATATTTTCCATGGATTATATATATATATATATATTTATTTATTATCATTATTATTATAATAGCTCTATCATAGATATTGAGCACTTGGTTCGACACATAACCACATAGTAATTTACTGACGACCAACACTCTCATAATATATATATATATATATATAGACTGAGAAAGAGATATATAAGCAATTTGATATATATATATATATATATATATATATATATATATATATGTGTGTGTGTGTGTGTGTGTGTGCGCGTGTGTGTAGACGGTGTCACCTATAAATATTTACAACGTTTGGACATGAAATCATCAAAACGGATATTATTAATTATTCTTAATTCTCAAAGTCCACATCCACGAAGAAAATTGCATAAATATTATTTTTCCTTACAGTCGGTTTAGTTTGGTTTCTTTGTTTAATGACATATCAACATTCATGGGTTATTTAATGCCAAAGCCATCCAAGTAGAAGAAAAGCAGCGATTCTATTTTACCCATAGTTGAAGGTTTGAAAGGGTTCATGCCTTTCCTGAGAATATTAGTCCGAAAGTGAACGTCATGGTGCGACTGGAGTTCTAACTTGCACTGGCTAATTTTTTTTTCTTAAGGAGTTTACTTATTTTTGGGAGACACTAGATATAGAATTTATCCAAGACATCAAACCCTCTCTCTGGAGAAAGGGCGCCTTAGGTGGTGTAATGGTCAGCAAGCTAAAAACTTGCAAACCTTCACAAGAAAGTTCGACCTCGGCAGGGTTAGGGCTGTAGAATACACCCACTGCACCTCTGTAGAGGGGTAAGACCCTCTCCTCAATGAGTGTCCTCGATACGACACTAAACAATCTGATGCTGGAGCTTTGAGGAATGTGGAGTACCCCTTTTATTGCCATCGCTCGCTGGTCCACTCTGGCTCGGGGTGGTAGGACCTGATAGGGTCCTATCTATGGGTCAAATAGGACTAAACTGCGTACTTATGCAAAACTGAATTGGTTGAAATGGAACTGTTTTTGCATGCTAAACTGAATTGTTTGAAATAGAACTGTTTTTGACATTGAAATAGTACCCACGCTAAACTGAATTGTTTGAAATAGAACTGTTTTGACATTTAACTGTGTGTGGACGGAAACTATAATTGTTTGAATCAAAACTGTTTATTTGTATAAAAATGGATTTGGCATTAAATAACCTACAAAGGTTGATATGCCATAAACCCCCAAAAACAAACAAACAAACAAACAAACAAACATCGAAGCAAAAGCTTCGTAAATTACAACCTTTAAACATTATAACAATATGGAGGATTTCATACGCACACACACACACACACACACACACACACACATATATATATATATATATAAGTATGTCGGCGACCGTAGTGGAGGGCTAACCGAAGGTTCCTTTTTCAATAGCTACAACACATCCTTTTTATGGATAGCTCCACTTTACCCTTGATAATTCTGAGTTTTAAACAAGGCAGCATCAAGTACCATTTTATATTTTTTGGTATGACTCGACCTAGGGTTTGAACCCTGGTTTCCCGGGCGAACACGCTACCCAATGGGTCGGTAGAATATATATATAACTATTGTGCATTCAGCCAAAATTCAAACGGCGTCTGATTGAATGGACTACCTGACGAGGACTGAAGTATCCAAAACACATACAGCAGAAGTATATGGAATTAAAACAAATACCAAATTTGGAATCAATTACGAACCAATTCATTTTAATATATACAGGGTTTGGACAAAATAATGGAAACACCTGGAAATTTCAAACAAATTCATTCTAATATGGTTTTCTGATTGCAGCCCTCTCGTGAAATCCCGCTTTGTGAAACTCCCTTCTTACAGTTTTTGAGGAAACTGAGTTCTCAAGACGGTCATTAAGCTCTGCTGTAATTTTCGGGGCTGTATTCTTGTGATCCTTCTTAATAATCCGCGTAAGAGTCTGACGGCCCCTATCAGGAAGCTTTCGC
Source organism: Sepioteuthis lessoniana (assembly GCA_963585895.1). Lineage (NCBI taxonomy): Eukaryota > Metazoa > Mollusca > Cephalopoda > Myopsida > Loliginidae > Sepioteuthis > Sepioteuthis lessoniana. Next base: position 20,007,114 of record OY757947.1, read on the forward strand.
TTTCTTCCAGAGTTTTGCTTCAATGAGGAGGTTTTTCCTTCTTTCTCAAATGCTGTCATTACTTTCGGGACAGTATTCCTTGTTACACCAAATAATTCAACGATGGATGTTTTTTTCTTTTGATAATCTTTTCCGTAATTTTTTTCTCTTCTTTTTTTTCTGGAGCTTTTGGCAACATTTTTGCTTTTATTATCTTTAAATCCGTTGTATCTCCTTGTAGTTTCATACATTCAACCGTCATTGCCTATGCCAATCACTTGATAGTTTTTCAAAAAAGAACACTTGTAATATATTGACCTTCGACCCAGCCGTTAATCAAGGAACAGGTGCATCCGGTCGAAGATATCAGGGTATAACCTTGACTATGGACGGGTTGAATTGGGTACAGATGCGATGCTCACAGAAAGCAGGTGTACGTCAAACAATGATATAACCCGGTGCAACAAAGTTCAGTTAGTTGGAGTCAGCAAGTTGGAGATAAGATAAGAGAGAACCAGCGCCCAGCAGAGGGCTATGGGTCCTCAGGACCCCCGATTGAGCAGCCCAGCAGAACGAGAAAGAAGTGCTGATAAAGACAAAGGAACTGGTGGTCAATATGTTGCATTTTGTTCAGTCTCCAACTCACCTCTCACACATAACCTTTCACAACCATTTCGAATAAAGTGTGAGAGGTATATTTTACTAAAGAAGTGTATTCGTTCGTCCTTATTGTGTTGACTATGTTTCCGCATGTATATGTATCATGATTGTGACTCTGCAACACACTGATTGAATGATTGAACAGTTATAAGGTCTTGGTTTGTATATATATTTTTGTTTTCCCCGTCATTGTATTTTATTAAAACATCCATTGTTGTTCGAGCAAACTTGTTTCACCATCCTGATGAAGGTTTACTAAAACCGAAATGTCTTAACGTTGACTTTCCTTCATAATAGATTCATCAATTTTGGATTACTTTTGTTTTCTGTTTTCTTCAATGTGCTGACTGTATTCTGATTTATGTCATTAAACTGCGTCTGATGGTGAGGCTCCATTTCTGGAGAGCTTGGGAGAGTCAAGTATTATTGGTCATCTGGATTTTAGAATGGTGTTAACTTTAAGGGTTTTATCACATGAGTTGAATAGATCTGTTTAAAAACTAGTCGTATTTGATGAGAACGTGTGCAACCCTCCCCCCCAACCAACCAAACAAACTAACAAAAAAACACTTAAGAAGCAACAACACAGAAATATATAAATACGTATACATATAATGAACGGGATTCTCTAACCTCAAGGTAAACAATAGCCTTAGATGGTTTGAAATGTTATTCAAATCAACCAATCAAAAGCAGTATGAAAAAATACTCATATTTCTAAAAAAAAATCAGTTGTATTGAATACTAGCTCACTTGAGGATCGAAAGCGTGAGTTTTCATTCCGTTATACATATTATTTCATACTTGAAATATATTGTTTGCACACACACACACACACACACACACACACACACAAACATATATATATATATATGTGTGTGTGTGTATATACATAAACTTTAAAATAATATATCAGAAACCTTGTCAAGTAGATGTCAATTGCTGACGCATAAAAGTTTTTATTATTACCGCCATAACAGTTTTTAGCATCAACATCTACCGTAGGATCAAACAGCCCAGTCAAAAAACGGTTAGATACTAAGTCTAGTGTAAAGTTAGGCGGGTTTCGATCCCATCTTGAAGCGCCCTGCGTGTCTAGCAACACTGAAGAGCTGTAATACAACAAAACAGTCTGTCTGTGGATAACAATATATATAGTCATCCACAGACAGACGAGATGCTTCAAGCGTTGAACGAAACCCGACTGACGTAAAGTCAGTCGGATATCTTACCCCAGAGCCATTACCATTCTCAGCGTAAGCCGATGATTTTTTTTACCTATATCTTTTTACATATACGTTATCGGCTACCCGAGTGCTCAACACATGAAAAAACCTATTGCATTTCAGCGTAAGTGGTTGCCGGCAAATTCCCTACTCGAGTGCTCAATCCACGGGGAGAGGGGGAGAGAATATTTCAAAAGCTAATGAATGTTTATTCAACCTGTTATATTTTGACCCCTCGCCCCGGCCTAAAATGCTATTCCAAGGTGATACACCGGAACGAAGTGACACATTCCAACGGCCAGTAATCGAAAGAGATCGCGTGGGCGGATTAAGGCTTATGATATGGGACAAGGTGAAGGTCTCATTGTGCCACTACAGTCATGCACCGGAAGAGAGTAACCTCTGAACTGCATGACAGTTATTTCCGCTTGATGACGATTAAACATTCGATTTCAAAGATCCAGTAGGCGATCGTGTGGGCGTTGAGTTATTATTTAACTCAGTTGAGTTTGGGTCCCAAGGCAGTTGCCAGCAGACTCCCAGAGGGTTAGAGACGAGATGTGGTAGGGAAGGCCACACCCGACCGAGGGGGACCTCGGAAATCCCCAATGCAGTTGCCAGCAGACTCCCAGAGGGTTAGAGACGAGATGTGGTAGGGAAGGCCACACCCGACCGAGGGGGACCTCGGAAACCCCCGATGCAGTTGCCAGCAGACTCCTAGAGGGTTAGAGACGAGATGTGGTAGGGAAGGCCACACCCGACCGAGGGGGACCTCGGAAACCCCTGATGCAGTTGCCAGCAGACTCCCAGAGGGTTAGAGACGAGATGTGGTAGGGAAGGCCACACCCGACCGAGGGGGACCTCGGAAAGCCCCGATGGAGTAGACCCCAACATCAGGAGAACAAGAGCGACACAACGTGACGGTCATAACAGTGGGGTCAAAATATGAAGTTTATGTTCGGTCTCCAGCATCCTCTCACATGCAAACCCTTAAACAACCCTTGCAATAAAGTGAGAGGTAAATATTATTGTAAAGAAGTCTTTCTGTGTCTTTCTTCCTGCATCTTAATTCTTCTTGCATCTTCCTTCCTTCATGCGTCTTAATTATGGTGTCGTTGTGATGCTGAATGAACGTGTAAATAACAATATAACAAACCCTCTGTGCTTGTCTCATTACTGCCAGTTTCATGTGTTCTTTAAAAAATATATATAATCCTTAGATGAGACATGTGAATAGAAAATATGTTGGTGAATAAATACTCCATGTCCTTCGCATTACGCAAACAAAATGGCTGCTGTGCACAGAAACGGAACCAGAAGGAGGAAGGAAGAATAAATAAATAAATGAAATAAATGAATTTATTAATTAATTAAAAAAAGCCCAACTTTTTACTAGTGTTAATCATATCCTTCTAAAACATTGCTAAATTGCTATTTTAAAGGGAGTGGTTGCTAATTTTGAATTTTAGAATGAGAGTTCATATCTCCAACTTCCTCAAATACATTTTGTGTCGTTAAACTGATAATTGATAATTCCATAATTATAGCAGGAATCTGTTAAATGTTCTACACTTCTGTGTGAAGATATAAATTTCGCAGCAATAGTAGAATTTTCTTACAGTGTTGTTGGAATTCGGGTAGCCATCTTGTTTCTGGTTGCGCGATACAAGATAACTCCTTCTAAGTAACAAGGCTGCATTAAGTCGGTATTTGTCGCAAGTCCCACCAACCGGACGAGTGTGGCACAAGGACTTTTTTAAGTGGGTCTGGGAGCAAGGTCGTAGCCCAGACACGCCCGGCAGCTTCAAAAATGCCTCCGGGCCCGAGGGAAGCCAGGCGATAAAACTAGCCCTTCCAAGAAGGGTTAGAGCTTGGGGCAGGGGGGACGGCCCCCTGAGGCTCGAGGATGCCGGTCCTGGGGCGCCCGGAATACACGTCAGACGGCCTCGACCGACTGCCTGCCTGGGTGTGGGCGCAGAGCCGTAGCCCAGACATGCCCGGCGGCTCCAAAAATGCCTCAGGTTCCGTCCCCTAAAATGTGACGCCTTAGGTGATAGGCGAGAAACCCAGCCCCTCCAAGGAGGGTTAGAGCTTGGGGGGACGGTCTCTGAGGCTCGGAGATGCCGGTCAAGGCGCACCTCGACCGACTGCTAGCTGAGCCAGAACACACCCGACCAGATCCGTGTACCGACTAACACGGTTGACCGAGGAGTGTCCCAGCTCAGGTGGCATTAAGTTGGTATTTGTCGTACGTCCCACTAAACGGACGAGTATGGCACAAGGCCTTTTTTTGGTGGGTGTGAGCGCAGGGTCGTAGCCCAGACACGCCCGGCGGCTCCGAAAATGCCTCATGTTCCGTCGGCGTTCCCCTAAAAATTGACGCCTCAGACGCCAGGCGAGAAACCCAGCCCTTCCTAGGAGGGTTAGAGCCTGTGGGGACGGCCTCTGAGTCTCGGAGATGCCGGTCAAGGCGCACCTCGACCGACTGCCAGCTGAGCCAGGACACACCCGACCAAATCCGTGTACCGACCAACACGGTTGACCGAGGAGTGTCTCAGCTCAGAAGGCATTAAGTCTATACTCAGTTAATTTGCCATTGTTTATATGTGACTTAGTCGCGTCTGATTGGCTATTCTACTATTTCTTTAGTCGCCTTTCATTGGCTAATCTACTGATGGGAAAGTCCATAAATATTTGCTGATAATTTGTCGACGGCAGGGTTTTAGGGGAATGACGACGGGGCCCGAGGTATTTTTGGAGTCGCCGGGCGTGTTTGGGCAACGACCCTCTGCCCGGACCCACCGAAAAAAAGACTTGTGCCATACTCGTCCGGTTGGTTGGACGTACGACAAATACCGACATCTATTGAAATCTCCCCGCCCAAACAATCCGACAAGTGTGTTCTATGATAAATAATTTTTCTGCAGCAACTGTCATATCCTTTAAAAGCTTTGTTTTGTTTTTATTTTCCCAATACCCTATTTTATGATCGGAGATTTGCCTGTTTCATCAATTTTTCTGATTGTCAACAAAACAATAACTTCATGAAACTTCAAGTAACGGTTTTTTGTTGTATACTCATGATGATATCAATAATAATAATAATAATAATACAGGCGGGTTTATTTCTTTCTGCCTTTAACCCTTGCAACACGAGGAGAGAGAGAGAGAGACACACACACACAATTCATACGGGCATATGCTAACCATACAATGCCTGCACCCTCCCTACTTACACACATACGGTGCATCTTGTAATGTTTATGATCTTAACTCATCTCGGCCGGTCGAGACCCAAACTGTTCTGATCTGATCAGATCCGAAAAACTCAACCGCCCCCTTCGGCGATCGAACCTTAACTCACATCTTTTTCAAAATCCCCAAATTCTCAGGCCTTCTCTTCCAGGCATGACGTCATCCACCCACTCAATTCCCTCTAGCGGTGCCCCCAGCTCCATTTCCGTGTGGGCGTGTGAGTACTCCGTATGACTATGACACCTGAACCAAGAGATACCGAGTAGTTCAAAGCCTTACCAAACTGAATAATAAAATATAATTAACGAAAAATGATTAATATAATTATCAAGGTTTCGGTTTCCTTATTTAAAGGCATGTCAACGTTCTTGGGTTATTTAATGCCGGAGTCGTCCCTGTACAAGAACATAGCTGGGTGGATAAGGAGGTTCCTACCTTTCACAAGGGTATTTGTCCGAAAGTTAACATGATAGCACAACTGGAGTTCGAACTCGTTAACAACCACATCGCAGGCTTGAACGTTAACCATTACGTTTGATTTGGTTTGGTTGGGTTTTATGGTATATCAATTCTTGTTGGTTATTTAATGCCAAACCTTCTTCATATATATATATATATATATATATATATATATATATATATATATTAAATATGATTTGGTTTGGTTGGCTTTTATGGCATATCAACCATTGATGGTTATCTAATACCAAATCCTGTTTTTACATATATATAAAGTATATGATTAGTAAACATTTTGTAGATACTCAAAGTTAAATGTCAAACAGTTCTATTTCTAACAATTCAATTTAGCGTAAGTCAAATGGTTCCACGTATTGTTATGTATAACAAACAATTCAGTTAGATATCAATCATTTGTGTACACAAATAGTTCTTTTTAAAATAATTCAATTCAGCATGTCTTTTGTTTACACATAGTTTAAATGACAGTTATTTTTTACCCATAGACTAGACCCTATTAGGTGTTACCACTTCGAGCTAGAGTTGACCTGGGAGTGGTAGCAATGAAGGGGTACTCTGCATCCCCCCAAACTCCAGCATTACTGGAACCTCACCATCAGATTGTTTAGTGTCATATCGAGGACAATCGTTTGGAGTGGTTTTACCCCTATGCAGAGATGCAGTCGGTTTATTCTACAGCCCCCGCCCCAGCCGACTGGGCTAGTGAGCCATTACGCCACTATGACCCCCTTTTCTAGCAACGAGGTTCTAGTGTCCATTGTTATGATATCTTTTAAAGTTTTATACTTGTTATGCAATAACAGCTTCGATCACGTTTTAGGACATTTCATAGATCACAAAAGTGATTTATACTTACCAACATAGCATGATAAAAACTAAAATGATTGAATGTTTACTCACCCCTTTGTGATATTCAATTTACTGTCAATTTCATGTATTAAAAAACATCCTCTGATGAGATTTGTGAATTAAAAGAACGAAGAAGATGAATAAATACTCACTGTTCCTTGTAAGATGCAAAAAATGGCTTCGGTACAGAGGAACGGAAGTAGGATAGAGAAGGTCGGAGGAAGAAAAAAATGAGTGAAATCATCTTGAGGTTGCAGGTTCAATCCCAAGAATAACAAGAAATAGTTATAATAGATTAATACTCGTACATGGTCATGGTCAACAGAATTAGAAAAATATACCCCGTGGATTAAATAAAGGGTGCAATTCTCGACATGAAACAACTGAAGAAGGCCAAAGGGCGTATCGATCGAAACCTTGTTCGAATATTCTAAGTGATAAAAAATCTATCATATTTTTCTCAAATTTAACTAAATCGCTATTTTAAGGGGCGGTGGTCGCTAATTTTGAAACTTAAAGTCCCAGAAAGAGACTTCTTATTTTTATTTTCCACGAAAACGAATGGTGTCGTAAAATGGATACGAATAATTCCATTATCAAGGTAGGAATCTATCAAACGTATTCAATTGCTTCGCAAGGACTAAAGAATGGCAGCATATGTGGAATTTTCTGAAAGAGAATTCTTTCCAGAAGACTGACGTGGTAATATTGCCGATGATAAACCTGTGAGCAACAGATATCAAATCAAAAAGGAAAGAGAAGAGAGAAAAAAAATTCTTTTCTTTCGGTGAGGGAGTGTGGGGGTTACTCCTTTGCGAAGGTTGAAAAAAAATTAATCAAATCCTTTTTACTAGTCCACTAGTCTAGGGTTAACTTCGCAGAAAATCATTAACCCATCGTCCCTACGGAAATTTATGTCCTGTATTTTGAATATATTAGCCAATCAGGCAACAGGCGACATCTCCACACTAAACAGTAGTTCTCTGAAACTAATAGACAAGTTCACCTACCTTGGAAGCAGTGGCTCATCAACCGACACAGACATCAACACGAGACAAGCAAAGGCATGAACAGCAATCGATAGCCTATTGGTCATATGGAAGTCAGACCTGGCTGATAAAATAAAACGCAGCATTCTTGTGTAGTTGCTGTCAAGCCTTTTCTCCATTCGTTTAGTTAGCGTACAGGAAGTGCATCCATATAGCAGTATCGACACGACCACTGCTTTGAAGAAACTGCGTTTTATTCTAAGCAGCGGTCGTGTCGATACTGCTATATAGATGCACTACATTGACGCTAACTAAACGAATGGAGAAAAAGCTTGACAGCAACTACACAAGAATGCTGCGAGCAATATTGAACAAGTCATGGAGACAGCACCCCACAAAGCGGCAGCTGTATGGCCACCTACCACCCATCACGAAAACTATCAAAGTTAGATGAACCAGACATGCGGGACTCTGCTGGAGAAGTAGGGACGAGCAAAGGCAGGAAGACCAGCTAGAACCTACTTAGAGCAGCTCTGTGCCGATACGGGATGTATTCCTGAAGACCTGCCGGAAGCAATGGACGATAGAGAAGGATAGCAAGAAAAGGTCAAGGATATCCATGCTGATGGCGCTACATAATGATGATGAGACTGCAACCTCCGTGTCTTACCTCTCAGCAGGATATACACTCGGCATATTCTTAGATTCACCAACTGGGTAGTAATCTATATATGATTAGTTGGTTGGTTGGGTTTTATGGCATATCAACGTTTGTAGGTTATTTAAAGCCAAATCCATTTTTATGCAGATAGTTCTATTTCAACAATTCAGTGTAGCATGAGTTTAATTGTAAAAAAAATATTTCTATATTTCAAGCTATTCAGTTTATTCAAACTGTTCTAATTCAGCCAATTCAGTTTAGTATAAGCACAGATTTTGTTTACACACAGTCAAAACAGTTCTTTATTAAACAATTCAGTTTAGTGTAAGTACAGTTCATTGTCAAAAACCGTTCCATTTCAAACAATTCAGTTTAGCTTAAGCACACAGTTTAAATGTAAGTAGACTGTTTATTTGTCAAAAACATTTCTATTTCAACCAATTCAGTTTAGTCAAACAGTTCTAATTCAAACAATTCCGTTTAGCATAAGTATGCAGATAGTTCTATGTAACCCAAACTCAGGGCCCTATCAGGTGCTACCATTCCGCGCCAGAGTGAACTCGGGAGCAATGGTAATGAAGGGGTGCTCTGCATTCCCCAAAGCTCCAGCATCACTGGAACCTCACCATCGGATCGTTTAGTGTCATATCTTGGACACTCATTGGGCTCTTACAGTCGGTGTATTCAACAGCCCCAGTCGACTGAGCAATATCTATGATTAATCAACAAGGATAATGTTTTCTACCTAGCCAATGAAAAAACGTTTTCTGTCAAACCAATTAGAAAATGACAAGTAAATTACATCTGTTGGTTTGAGTCATAAATAATTTCGGTTTTAGTAAAATATAATTGATTCGTGAATAATTTAACAATGAATTAATTTCAATCAATAGTATATTTGCTATTATATTGAATCAGCTCTTGCCATTTATCAGATAGCTTGTTGATTTCTTTCGAGTGAAATTCACCTGGTTTCCAGCTCAACAAGTTTTCCACAAACATTTTCACCGATTCCCCGAGAGAAGATTTTTTCCCCAGTCAGATATTTTGTAAGGAAGAAAAAGAAAGAAAAAAAAAGGGAAATAACTTGGTCCAATACCTGGATGGGGTAGAACAGACCAGAAAAACCGAATATTTTTCGTGTGCGATTCTTGCTGAACGTGGTCTTGCGTTATCTTGGAGAAGCACAACGTTTCTCCTTTTGTCGAGTGTGGAGCATTTTTAGAGGGGTTTCATGCTCACCTTTCCAATCTTTTTAGCAGATTTTTGACTGAGGTGTATTGAGCTCAAGTGCTGATTTACAAGTACTTTTACGCGGATTGCTTTCCACCAATTCTCTTAAAGTGTCTTGATAGAGGTCTGATGAATGACCTGGTCTGAGTACACATTTTATTGACGTGTCGCAAGAACAAAACTTTAAAAGCCAGTTTCAAACTTAACGTTCAATAATGACGCTTTGGTCATAAACACTACAAATTTTCTTTGTTGTTTCTGAAGCATTTTTGTAAAACTATAGTTTTTTTTTTTGGTGGGGGGGATATCAACTATTGTAGGTTATTTAATTCCAAATCCTTTTTATACATATATACTAAATATATAGGATTTGATTTGGTTGGCTTTTATGGGATATCAACCATTGCAGGTTATTTAATGCCAAATCATTTTTATACATATATACTAAATATATAGGATTTGGTTTGGTTGGGTTTTATGGCATATCACCCATTGCAGGTTATTTAATGCCAAATCCTTTTTATACATATATAGTTAATATATTATTTGTAAACACATTTTATTGAAAACATTTTTTAACTTTGAGCTCATTTTTTGGCTCCTAGTTAAATGGTTTCGAGTATTGCTATCAAATACGAATAATTCTATTTACTATTAATTTATTTGCACACAGTTAAAGGATTCCAAGTATTGTTATCTATCACAAACAATTCAATTAAACATCGATCATTTGTTTTCGCAAAATTAAATTATCAAGCAGTTCTATTTCAAGCAATTCAGTTTAACATGAGCCATTTGTTTGCACGCAGTTCAAATATCAAGCAGTTCTATTTGACCCATTGATAGAACTCTATCATGTGCTACCACTCCGGGCCAGAATGGTCAGGGAGCGATGGTAATAAAAGGGGTACTCCTCATTCCCCAAAGCTCTAGCATTACTGGAACCTCACCATCAGATTGCTTAATGTCATATCCACGATACTGGTTGCGAGGGGGGGTCTTACCCCCTCTGCAGAGATTCAGTCGGTGTATTCTACACTCCCAGCATATGGACTACATAAGATCATAGATTAAATGGTGCCTTCAATAAGTTTCCAGACTTTTTTTCGTATGGGCACTTTTATTGATACTACACACATGAAACTCTAGTCCCCTTCGAAGTAATCTCCTCCGGCTGCAATGCACTTCTTGTACCGTTCCAACAACTTCTGGAACGCCCCATGAAAGTCCTCTTGTGTGAGCGTGTCAATGACCTTCGTCACAGCCTCTTTCATCTCCTCAATTGTCTCATAACGACAGCCTCTGAGCTTAGGGAATAACCAAAAGTCACAGGGAACAAGGTCTGGACTATTGGGAGGGTAAGGAACTGTCTTGATGGGTTGGTCATGGGAATGCATATGTGCTTGTATGTATGTTTTCATATAGGGGTCCGGAAATAAGAATGTTTGCCTTTCCGTATATGCTGAAAGTTAACCAGAGGACAGTTGTAAGATCAGGGTCAGTCGGTTACTTGAAGGGGTAAGAGAGAGACAAAGGGGTCAACTAGAGGACTGTGAAAAAAGAGGAAATCTACCAGCGGAAATAGGTAAGAGACTAACGCAATCGGAGAGACGTAGAAGACAGGCATTTAGAAGAGACACGTCAGTCAGTGAAGAGACTGGAACAGGAGAGTCAGAAGAAGAAATTAATTGGCTATTAGACCACAGATATAGAGATGGCTTGAGAAAAATACAGATAATGAAGTGATGGAGGGTGGGGGATCAGAGATAGACAGACATGTTGATAGGCTGAGAAGTTCATTTTTTCGTTAAGGGATTTCGTGGAAAAATAAGGACACACGAGTATCTCATTTCCAAAAACATTTATTCACCGTTTTGTTTTCGCTTTGTTTCTTTATTTGTGGAATCGTCCTCGACATTCATTCCAATTTGCTGAGAAAAACAACACTACGAGGGGTCCAACGATCTTGCAGCCGGAAGTGCATGACCAGTTATATATTCTCACAACAATGAGGCAACTCATGTCTTGGACAGGAATAGGAACAGGAATTCTTCATAACTGGTTTGAATATCAGAGTTTTCTTTCTCCCAGGCTGGTTGCTTGACCAAGGCTAAAGTCTGCCGAATAATTTTCCTATAACTGAAGGGGTATTTCCTGGGGGTATTAGCACCATATGAAATGCAAACAGTCTCGTTGAAAATGTGAAATCCGCTCATCGAGTCCATTTTTTATGACGAGAGCCGTAAAAGCCAAGAGGACTTCTAATCAACTATGCCCAGTCGGCTAGGGCTGTAGAATACACCGACTGCCTCTCTGCAGAGGGGTAAGACCCCCCCCCAATGAGGGTCCTGGATATGACACTAAACAATCTGATGGTGAGGTTCCAGCAATGCTGGAGCTTTGAGGAATGCTGAGTACCCCTTCATTGCCATCGCTCCCAGCTCCACTCTGGCCCGGAGTGGTAGCACCTGATAGGGCCCTATCTATGGGTTAAATAGAACTAACAGCATACGTATGCTAAAATTAATTGTTTGAGTAAACTGAATAGCTTGAAATAGAAATGTTTTTGACAATTAAACCGTACTTACATTTAAACCACGTTCTTGCTCTTGACTGAATTATTTGAAATGGAACTGTTTTTCGACAGTAAAACTATATTTACACTTAACTGAATTGTTACATATAACTGCTTGAATAGTTTTAAATAGAAATATTTTTGAAAATTAAACTGTGTACTTATGCTAAACTGAATTGTTTTAAATAGAACAGATTATTTACACAAAAGTGGATTTGGTGTTAAATAACCTACAAAAGTTGATATACCATAAAACCCAACAAACCAAACCAACCTAATCAAGTACATTGTCGTTAATCTCAGCCACCTGTAAAAATCCACTCTAACTATTTTAGTACCGTGCAAAATTTTAATCAATTAAACTTAAAATTAAATTATGATTAACTGTCAATATTTGATACTCTAAATAATGTTTAGTTCAAAATCTAAATCATTTGCGATTAGTTATGTCATCGAACTGCGTAAATAGTGCTTGATTTGAAATTCAAATTATTTGAGATTAGTTACGAGATGTTGCAGTATAGATAATGCTTAGATGGAAATTAAAATTATTTGCGATTATTTACGTCTAATTTGAAATTTCGAGTATTTGCGATTATTTACGTCATGCAGCGGTAAATTTAATATTTAGTTTAAGATTTGAATTATTTTCAGTTTGTTACGTCATCCAACAGCTTAAATAATGCTTTGTTTGAAGTTCAAATTATTTGCGATTATTTATAACATGCAGTAATAGAAGTAACGTTCAGTCTGAAATTTACATTATTCTCTGTTAGTTACGTCATACAAGAGCGTAAATTATACTCAGTTTAAAAATTTAAATTATTTTCGATTAGTTACGTCACACAGCAATAAAAGTAATGTTCCATCTGAAATTTAGATTATTTTCAGTTAGTTACGTCATGTTACTACGTAAATAATGCTTACTTTAAAATTTAAATTATTTGCGATTAGGTACGTCAAGCACCAGCAATCCGATCATATTAGTGGTGTTCGTGTTAATATTTCATTTGGTTTATTGCTCCAATTAAGTAAACCTCATATGTTTGTAAAATCCATAATACCCATTTTCGGAACATTACATTAATGAAACCTAAATTAGAAATGTAATCAACCGCTCCTCTTTGATATACCCTCCAGGTATAATATCATAAAAATTTGCTTCATTTAAAAACTTAATTTTTGCGACTAGTTGTGTCATGCAGCAGCGTAATTAATTTTAAGTTTGAAATTCAAATTATTTGCGATTAGTTACGTCATGCAGCAGCATGGCCTCCTATAAATTATGATTCTGAGGGATATATTTCTTTGAGGCAACTGGAGAAAAAATATGAAGAAAAGTTTTTAAAAAAAGACGAAGAAAAAAAGTAAGAAAGGCTTTTGGTTATAATTTGAAATAACAGACGTTGTATGTATGTATGTATGTATGTATGTATGTGTACGTGTGTGTGTGTGTGTGTGGTTGAGTGTGTGTGTGTATGTGTGTTTGTCTGTGTATGTATATGTATGTGTGTATGTCTGTATGTATTTGTATGTGTGTGTGTGTGTGTGTGGAAGAGGGTGTCTCAGTCAGTTTAAGCAACATAGAAAAGATTATTCAACGAAAAGTGCCTCTGCAAATAAATAAAAAATGAACAAAAAGGAAATGACGTCAAACATATACGAAGATATGCAATTATTCTTTCTTTCTTTCTTTCGTTGATTTTTTTTATTTGTTTCTTTCTTTTTCACTTTCATTCATTCGTATAGCTTTCTTTATTATATGTTGCCTCTATGAGCGTCTCGGGTAGAGTAATGGTTTGCAAACCTGCAAGAATGAGTTCGAGTCTCATTGGATGCCATATTCATTCGGTGTTGTACCACATCTAAGCAAAAAGCTGATTAATTTCCAACATTATACTTCTTTCTTTTCCTTTCTTCTTTTTTTAACAATTAAAAAAATCTTTCTTTTCTAATCTTTAATTAGTATATTTTCTTTCTTTCTTCTTTTATTCTGTATCCTTGTTTTTGTCATATGTATTCTTTCTTTCTTTCTTTCTTTCTTTCTCCTTGTCTTTATCATATGTATGTTTGTATTCTTTCTTTCTTTCTTTCTTTCTTTCGTTTTTTCTTTCTTTCTCATACGTATTCTTTCTTTCTTTCATTTTCATATATATTCTTTCTTTCTTTCTTTCTTTCTTTCTTTTTCATTCTTTCTTTCTTTCTTTCTTTCTCATACGTATACTTTCTTTCTTTCATTTTCATATATATTCTTTCTTTCTTTCTTTCTTTCTTTCTTTTTCATTCTTTCTTTCTTTCTTTCTTTTATGTAATCTTTCTTTCTTTCTTTCTTTCTCATATGTATTCTTTCTTTCTTTCTTTCTTTCTTTCTTTCTTTCTCCTTGTCTTTATCATATGTATGTATGTATGTTTGTATTCTTTCTTTCTTTCTTTCTTTCTTTCTTTCTTTCTTTCTCATACGTCTTCTTTCTTTCTTTCTTTCTTTTTCATATATATTCTTTCTTTCTTTCTTTCTTTTTCATTCTTTCTTTCTTTCTTTCTTTTATGCAATCTTTCTTTCTTTCTTTCTTTCTTTCTTTCTCATATGTATTCTTTCTTTCTTTCTTTCTTTCTTTCTTTCTTTCTTTCTTTCTTTCTTTCTTTCTTTCTTATTGCACTCCCTGTTTCTCTCAGTTCTCCTCATCTTTCCGACCAAATTCTTTCTTTATTTCCTTCTACTTTAATATTTCTCCTATTGAAATAAAATAAAGAAATAAGATAAACACTATAAACAAACGAAAACTAAAACAACAAACTAACAAACACAAAAAAAAAAAAATAAATAAATAAAAATAACAAAACCAAGAAATGCACTCGCAGAAGACGGTGCTAAAAATTATAATTCCAAGGAAGAAATTCGAAATAGGTGCTGTGTGTGTGAGTGTGTGTGTGTGTGTGTGTGTATATGTGGAACTGGATGAAAACAAAAACAGAAACGAGGTTGCAGTCTTCGGGTTCGGTAAGCAGCATCTATGCTAGAAATTGGCGCCTATTTAATAAAAGGACTCACATCGTCCGGCCCTTGCATATGGGTCATATGATGGGCGGGACGCTCAGGGAGAACGAGAAAGGGTCAAAGTTGCGCAATGTGTGAAGAAACCAGAGGGTAAAACACCACACACACACACACACACACACACACATATGTATGTGTTTGTGTGTGTATGTGTGTGTGCGTGGTGTTTTACCCTCTGGTTTCTTAACACACACACACACACACGCACACACACATATATATGTATATATATATATATATGTGCTCGTGTGTGTGTGTGTGTGCGCTGTCTAACCACACATATATATATATATATATATATATATATATATATGTGTGTGTGTGTGTGTGTGTGTGTGTGTGTGTGTGTGTGTGTTGTTAGGCAGCAGTCGTTCATTTAAGTATGTTTCATTAAATAATAAAGAAAAAAGTTGTCCGTATAATTTATTTAAGATCCTTTCAAGTTTTCTGATAAGTATCTTTTTTCAGGTTGGAATTGGTAGATGAGTTTCCTCAAATTGTCCAGAGCGCTTTTGGACCCTTCATAGGCCATCATCAGGGGTTGCTTGCTTGTGTAAGGTGAGTTTGTTTTTTTAAAAGAGTTTTGAAGGTTTATAGTAAGTAAAGTTGGCGACCATAGTCAAGGGCAACCAGATGGCTCCCTTTTCGATAGCTACTATACCGAGGTGTAGGGGAGGGCACTACGCCTTTCTCTGGATTGCTCCACTTTACCCTTGATATGTACCTTACATTGTTGAGTGTTAAGCAAGGAGGTATCAAGTACCATTTTAAAAGTCTTTGGTATGACGCAACCTGGGATTGAACCCAGGTCTCCCGGATCATTGGTAAACTCTCTACCCACTAGGTCAACGAGCCAGTATTGAAGGTTTATATCATAACAAAAATATGTGAACGCAGAGTTGGATAAAACAGGGTAACTGATGTATTTAAAAAAGAAACGCTATTTTAAAAAGGGAACGCTATCAACGAAAATAGAATACTATAGGAATACGGGTTAAAAAAAAATACTAAAAGCATTTCAAAACACACACACACACACACACACACACACATATATATATATATATATATACAGTGGCGGCCATAATGTTCTGAACGGCATAGCTTCGTCAGAAAAGTAGGTATATCCTTTTATCTAAGTTGTTTTAGATTCTATAATTTTCACAGACAATAAATACGATATTAATTGTTATTCTGTGAAATTTTGGTGTTATTTGAGATGATAATAAAAAAGTATTGAATATCATCATCATCATCATATCGTGCTGGCAGCACGGATATCCCTGACGCTCTCTCGCCACTCCTCCCTATCGTTCATCGCCCTAGGTAGGTCTTCAGGACAACAACCTGAATCCTCACATAGCTGCTGAATGTACGTTCGAGCTGGTCGTCCTGCTTTTGCGCGGCCATGTGTGGGGATCCATAAGAGTACATCTCTTATGAGTTAATCTCTGCTTTTCCAGCAGTGTCCTGCGTGTCTGGTTTGTCTAACTTGGATAGTTTTCGTGATAGGGGGCAGGTGGCCGTACAGTTGGTGTCTTGTGGGGTGTTGCTGCCAGGACTTGTTCAGGATTGCACGCAGCATTCTTGTGTAATTGCCATCTAGTTTCTTCTCCAGCCGTTTTGTTAGCGTCCATGTAGTGCATCCATATAGCAGTATCGATGTGACCGCTGCCTGGAAGATGTGTGTATGTGTGTTTGTGTTTGTGTGCGTGTCTGTCTGTTTGTCTGTCCGTGTGTGTATAAAAGCGCCTGTGGTATAATCGTTAAAATCTTTGGAAACGGACACGGCGACCGGAGTTGAACGAGGCTGCGTTCATTTTGTATACCACTAATACCCATAGGAAAGGAATTAATGCAACAATTCTTACTAGGCAAACTGAGCCGAGTTTACCAAACTATTTTACCGCAACCTATCTTGGAGAAGGAAAACTCTGAATTCAATCCTGTTAAAGTCCGCATAAAACTTGACCTTGCATTGCATCCTGCTCGTGCGCAGGGGGTTGAATAATGTATGTATATTGTAATGGTTTGTCGTTCTCAGTAGCTCACTTGGTGAGTTAATGGTGGATCAAATTTTACGGTATTATTATATAGTGCTCAATATCAATGATAGAGCTTTCATACATATATATATCTATATAAATAAAAATGTAAATGTTTGTTATTAACCGATAATCTCCAGTTTTATACCACTAATTGGTTTAAAATTTTCCGAGAGCATTTTATTCGAATTCAGGAGTGTTTTTATATACTTATTACCCAAAAATATTACAATAATTAAAAAAATATTCTTAATAAGTCGTTTTTCTCCGAAAAAAAAGCCGAACGCGAATAATGGTGGAAAACATTACTTCCGTTTTCCAAGAATTTTACACGTGATTTGTTTTTCTCCTTTATCACTTTTCTTTCTTTTTTGGTTAACTTAAACAGAAACACTGAACTTTAAACCATATTTCGTTGGTTCAGTAGTAAGTAATTTTTTTTTATTCTAACGAATTGTTTACAAAATATTTTCTTATATTTTTTCAACATTCTTTTTTTTGTTTTACTTCAACGAAAGACATCCATTAATAAGTTTTCTTTCTTAAACCATATTTCGTTGGTTCAGTAGTAACGAATTGTTTACTAAATATTTTATTTTATTTTTTCAACATGGTATTTTTTTCTCTTAAACTTCAACGAAAGACATTTCTCTATAAGTTTTCTTTCGTTTATTATTATCGATAAGACGCTAAACTTTTAACCATATTTCGTCAGTTCAGTAGTAACGAATTGTTTACTAAATATTTTATTTTCTTTTTCTTTTTTTGTTTAACTTCAACGAAAGACATTCCTTAAAAAGTTTTCGTTTGTTAATAAACTTTAAGCCATATTTCGTTGGTTCAGTAGTATGTAAATTTCTTTTTATTCTAAAAACTTATTTTTAATTTTTTTTCCACTGTGGCTCAGTTTGTTTAAATGGAAAAA
This sequence comes from Sepioteuthis lessoniana, assembly GCA_963585895.1. NCBI lineage: Eukaryota > Metazoa > Mollusca > Cephalopoda > Myopsida > Loliginidae > Sepioteuthis > Sepioteuthis lessoniana. The sequence continues at coordinate 20,025,046 of OY757947.1, forward strand.
AAAAGAAAATGCATGTTTCTAATATGTTTAGTTTTCCAATACTTGTAGATACATAATATTCTTGGTAGTTCCAGTATCCGTGTAAATAAAGAGATTGTCTGGATTGCCGACTCTGGAACAGGCAACATATAATTGCCCATGTGAGAAGCAATCACTGTGTAAATATAAGTCACACAATTCTAGAGATTTTCCCTGTGCTTTGTTGATCGTGATTGCAGATGCCCATCGAATTGGGAATTGCAATCTCTTAAATTGAAATGACATATCTGTTGGAATCATAGGAATTCGTGGTTGAGGACATCTTCACCTTTGAAAGGCCCTGTCAAAATTTTTGCTTCTATGATGTTGGTCATTAATTTTTTTACTGAAAGACGTGTGCCATTACAAAGCTTGGGCTGGTTGATATTTCGCAACATGATAATTGGCACACCATAAAATATTTATTAAAAAACAAAATAAATGGGATATCAATAATGAAGAAAAAATTTAAGAATAAGTTTTTAAAATAAAAAAAAATTACTTATTACTGAACCAACGAAATATGGTTTAAAGTTTAGTGTCTCTGTTTAAGCTAACCAAAAAAGAAAGAAAAGTGATAAAGCAGAAAAAAAATCACGTTTAAAATCTTAGAAAACGGAAGTAATGTTTACCTTCACAATTCGGCTTTTCTCGGAGAAAAACGACCTATTAAAAATATTTTTTTAATTATTGTAATATTTTTGGATAATAAGTATATAAAAACACTCCTTAATTCGAATAAAATACTCTCAGAAGATTTTAAACCAATTCGTTGTATAAAAGTGGAGATTATCGGTTAGTAACAAACATTTACATTTTATTTATATAGATTCATAAGCTGATCAGGCTTTTGATTGGAAGGTACTTCTGAGTGAAATCATCTAGAGGCTGCATGTTCAATCCCAACTACAGGTAAGACTAACAAGGAATAATTACTATAATTTAACACTTATACCTGGTGATGGTTTATAGAATTGGAACGGTCTACCGCTGTGATTGAAATAAAGGGTTCAGTGTGAGATACTCTGTTGACTCCTGAGTTCCACATGAAACACCTCAAGAAGGCCAAAGGACATATTGGTCAAAATATTGTGATTATTACAATGAATATGAGGTCAATAGTCCGAATATTCTAAGTAATAATAAATATTACGGTCCATATCAGTAATTTAGACGAATATATATATATATGTGTGTGTGTGTGTGTGTGTGTGTGTTAAAAACTAAATGGAGTGGTCTCCCTTGTCACAGCGTTTGAGGAACTCTCCCACGTCACGAGTCCATTTTGGTCACGTTTAAAAGTGAGCCGGTGGAATCCACCTTTTTCACGAACAAGACTTTGAGTTGAGCAGATGTGGTGTTTCACTCTTTAGTAGCGAACACATAGGGCCTTCCTCCTTTATATTCCAGACCAGAGAAGAGTAAGAGATTTCTACCTTTTTGCTGTATGGACTTTTCTGGTTGTTCCTTGAATGCATATGACTCTTGTATAACCTAGGAGGGAACTGTGTTCCTAACTCGTATTGTGTACAATTAAATCTCATTATATAAATTGACTTGTTCTTCTCCCAACTGAATATTCTGTTTGGTTAATTTTTTGTGGGGTAACCTAATGCGTCATAAGAAACGGGATGTTATCCTCGAATTAACACCTCGTTAAAACTTATATATATATTTAACGATATAGTTTACTATATCAGGAGGTGCCTGTGGTGTAATGGTTATCGTCGTTGGAAATGGACATGGTGACATGAGTTCAATTCCTGGACGGGACTGATTGAATTTCACATTGCACTAAAGGTACGAATCCAATTATTCCCCCTCCAGCTATGGGTAAATAGTAGGGCAGACTAGGTTCTTCAGCCTTGGTGAGGCAACTAGTCTAGGAGAAGGAAAACTCTGAATTGAAACCTGTTAAACTCCGCTTAAAAATTGACCTTGTGTCATATCCTGCCCGAGCGGAGGGTTCGGTAAATATATATCGTTTACTATATAAATAAAAAAACGGAACGAACGACAACGAACACGGAACGAAAAAAAGATTACGATTAAAGAAAACTATACGGACTTCTCATGTATCAACGGTCGGAAATTCAGCTCCCTAAAAGGATTGCAGATTCATAGAACAAAAATGGGTTGTGCTTTTAAGATAGCGACGCAGGATCAGCGCTCTGTCAACGTAGATAAGACGTCGGAAAACCAAAGCCAGGAAGCAAACCACAGTGCTGAGGATATCCAAGCTGTTGGATCGAAAGATGAGATACAACCCAAATTGCCAAGAATCAAATTTCCTCCAGTGCGCGACTCGGAAGCTTGGAGCATGCTTGACTATACCACAAGTATGACACTAGATAAAAACTGGGAAAGAAGAAGTATAGAAACGTCCCGTGGAACATTTCAAAATAAACACGTCATAGTATCACCTACTCAATATTCCAATAACGCGTGCAGATTTGAAAATTTACATTTCGTCGTTAGACATTAATTTTATACGATGCTATAATGGGGCCTCATTTCAGTGAGGGGAGCTGATGTGCAAATAAAACCGTATAGAGGAAGGCCCCGAGAAGGTGCACATTCTCTCCTGATGAGCCCAAAACAAGCATGGAGTTGAACTGCTCGGTGGAAATGAGAATGGCTGAAGGAACATTTTCTATCTGCTCACTTTTTGGTGAGTTTCTGTTACTTGGTAAGTAACTTCCTCCTATTAATAAAAAAGAGCGCTCTATATCTAAGTTAGAACAGCGTAGATACAGAATCAACGGTACTTGGTGACTCTCAGTTTCTCGCTTCTGGATGAATGTATAGGATGTATGAAAGAATTTTTTAAAAAGGGAAAAATAAAATTTAAAATGTGCGATTTGGTTTATTCTTAATGGTGTTAGCAAATTAAGGCCAAGCCGCCTGGAGCTGCCGAATACACCAACTGTATCTCTGTTAAAGACTGTCTTGTATATGACACTAGGAGGTGCCCGTGGTGTAATGGAAATGAACACAGCGTAGGAAATGAACACGGCGACACGAGTTCAAATCCTGGACGAGACTGATTGCATTTCACATAGTATTAATACCCTTGGGAAAGGTATGAATCCAATTATTCTCCCTCCAGCTATGGGTAAATAGTAGGGCAGACTAGGTTCTTCAGCCTTGGTGAGGCAGCTAGTCTAGGAGAAGGAAAACTCTGAATTCAAACCTGTTAAACTCCGCTTAAAAATTGACCTTGTGTCATATCCTGCCCGAGCAGAGGGGGTTGGGTAAATATGGTCTTGTATATGACAAACAATCTGATGGTAAGGCTTCTGTAATGCTGGAGCTTTGAGGAATGCGGAGTACTCCTTTTTTGTCATCGCTTCCAGGTTCACTCTGACCCGGAGTGGTAGCACCTGATAGGGTCCTATTTATGGGTCAAATAGAACTAAATGGTGAACTTACGGTAAGATGAATTGTTTGAAATAAACTGTTTTTACATTTAACTGTGTAAACAAAAAAATGTGCTAAAGCTGAGCTGAATTGTTTGAAATAGAACTGTTTTTCACATTGAAGCTGTACTTACGCTAAACTGAATTGTTTGTTGCTCTGTCAGCTAGGGCTGCAGAGTACACCGACTGTATCTCTGCAAAGGGGTAAGATTCCCACCTACGAGTGTCCTGGATATGATACTAAACAATCTCTTAGTGAGGCTTCAGTAATGCTGGAGCTTTGGGAAGTGTGGAGTACCCCTTCATTGCCATTGCTCCCAAGTTCACCTCGGTCCGAAGTGGTAGCGCCTGATAGTCTTTTCTATTGATCAAATAGAACTAAACAGTGTACTTACGGTAAAATGAATTGTACGAAATTTACTATTTGATCATTTAAACAAAAAACTGTGCTTAAGCTAAACAGAGTTGTTTGAAATAGAACTGTTTGATCATTTAACTATGTGTAAACAAATGACTGATATTCAATTGAATTGTTAGTTGAAAATGGCAATACCTGGAACGATTTAACTTTCTTGACTTATACTAAATTGAATTGTTTGAAATAGAACTGTTTTTACATTTAACTGTGTGTAAACAAAAGACTACTTACGCTAAACTGAATTGTTTGAAATTAAGTGGAACCATTTAACTGTATTGGAAAAAACAAGCTCAGGCTTGTTTAAAAATGTTATCTTTAAAATGTGTTTAGAAATTCTATATTTAATATATGTATAAAAAGAATTTGGCATTAGATGACTTACAATGGTTGATATGCCATAAAACCCAACCAAACCAAACTAAATCAAATATATCTAATATCTATGTATAAAAAGGATTTGGCATTAAATAACCTAAAATAACTGTGTGTAAACAGAAACTGAATTAGCTGAATAAGAACAGTTTGAATAAACTAAATAAAACCAAACCGAACCAAACCAAACAAACGCGATAAAACCAAACCGAACCAAACCAAACAAAATCAAACCAAACCAATTATCAAATTATTTTTTCATGTCGCTTGGTATGAATTTGTTGACAAGTGAATGGCCATTGCCAATATTCTATGTACCCGGATATAAGAGAATTGTCGGGACCGGAGAAGAAGTCACTTATATCTAATGTTCTAATTTATATAGATTAACACAGGCTCTAATTTGGAACCAAGAAAATCTCTCTTATACCTGGGTCTCTTATATCCGGGTTACACTGTAATAGAAGAACCGCTCGGAGAAATATGCTGAAACGTTGAAGCTTCTTGAAAACGAAGTCAAATTAGAAAAAAATGGTTGGTTGGTTGGTTGGTTGGTTTTTATGGCGTATCAACCTTTCTAGGTTATTTAACACCAAATCCATTTTTATACAAATAATCAGTTTTATTTCAAACAATTCTGTTTAGCATGAGTACACAGTTTAATTGTAAAAAATATTTCTATATTTCAAGCTATTCAGTTTATTCAAAGAATTCTAATACGGCTAATTCAGTTTAGTATAAGTACAGATTTTGTTTACACACAGTTAAATGTCAAAACAGTTCTATATTAAACAATTCCGTTTAGTGTAAGTACAGTTTCAATGTCAAAAACCGTTCCATTTCAACCGATTCAGTTTAGCATAAGTATGCTGTTTACCCTATCAGGTGCTACCAATCAGGGCCAGAGTGGACCTGGGAGCAATGGCAATGTAGGGGTGCTCCACATTCACCAAAGCTCCAGCATCACTAGAACCTCACCATCAGATTGTTTAGTGTCATATCAGGACACTCATTGTGGGGGGAGTCTTACCCTTCTGCAGAGGAGCAGTTGGTGTATTCTATAGCCCCAGCCGACTGGGGGTGGGGAGAAATAATAAAGGAGGACAATGAGGTTACTTACACTAAATTAGAGCAAAAATATAATCTTACTATTTCTTGGAAAATTTCTGAAGGTCCTGTAGTTCGAAATATTGTTCCCCGCTCCATCCAAGCTCCAGCTCAGGACATTCAGTTTGAACGACCGACGTGGTGTCGACTGAAAGATGATCTCCATTGATATTTGTAAAATTTGTCTTCATGTTCTGACTGTTTTTACTTACTTCTGTTACTGGCAACGTTTTCTCTTGCAAACAATTGATTTCGAATCTTTCCTCATGGGGTTTTTGTCCTTTTTCTTCTTCCTGTGTATTTTCTTCTTTTTTTCTCTTTTTTTTTTTGTATCTAATGGCGACTTGAAGCCGCTATTTGTGTCTTATTTATTTATTTATTTTTCTAGTCTTTGTTTCTCTTATTGGGGAAAATGGCGCCGGTCTAATAAGGAGTCATTATTAATCATTGAACAGCGTGTTAAGTAAAAGAAGAAGGAGGAGGAGGAGGAGGAGGACGAGGAGGGAGTCCAGAAAAAGGAAGGTGTAGGAGTAGGAGTAAGAATGGGAAGAGGAAGAAAAAGAGGAAGAAAAGAGATTTAGAAAGCAAGACGAAGAGGAAGAAGGAGGTAAAGAAGGAATGAAAAAACGGTTGAATAAGGAAGAAGAAGAAGAAGAATAGTGTGAAAAAGGAGAAAATAATGGAAAGTTAAAAAAAGAAAAAAAATGGAAAAGAAAAAGAAAAAGAGAGTAGTACGAAAAGCAAGAAGAATGAAATAATGGAAAGTGAAAGAAAAAAGAAAAAAAATGGAAAAGAGAAAACGAATGGAAAAAGAGAGGGGAAAAGTGGAAAGAGGAATATAAAGAGAAATAATAAAAGGAGGGAAAGAGTATTGGGAAGAAGAAGAAGAAGAAGAAGAAGAAGAAGAAGAAGAAGAAGAAGAAGAATGTAGAGGATGCAAAACTAAGAGAAGTTCAAGAAAACAAAGACGAATCAACAGACGTGGAAGTTGAAAAGAACAAAAAGTGATAAAATATTACATATGGCGAAGCGCCTTATTTGTATATTATAAATTCGATGTGTGTAAAACATGCTTATTGTGGCCCCTCACTTTTTTTCTAAAAAAGAAACCAAATATATGGTTAATTGCACAGGACTACCCACCCCCTGATATCTATCTATCTATCTATCTATCATATAAAACAAAATATTTATATGTGTTCTTTTGATATAAATATTGCCAACGTTCCGGTCTATCCAACCATCTTTCGGGAGGCATAATTGTTGATTAATGTTTCATCTGAAAAAAAAATTTTTGGCGCACTTTAACGTTAGTAGCGTTGCATTTCAAATTAGGCTAACTTCACACACACACACACACACACACACACACACACACACACACACACACACACACACACATACAAAAGACTTAAATATATATATATATATATATATATGTTGTGGAGTGATAAAAACACCTCTTACTGACACAATGAACTAGTCTGAAAAACTATCGTGCATCAATTTCTTAAAAAAATATAGTTGATTTGCCTAACGTTGGTACCGGGGAAGCTCAGCGTCATGCGGTCGATTCTCCTCGAGTCCTAGTGGGCCGTCCCCTAAGGCACTAACCCTCCTCGGATGGGCTAGTGTTATTGCCTGGCGCCTAAGGCATCCCTTTTTAGGGAAATGCCGATTAGGCTTGAAGCATTTTTGGAGCTGCCGGGCGTTTCTAGGCAACGACCCAGCCCCTCACCCTAAAAACACTGTGTGCTGTACTCGCCTTTTTAGTGGGGCGTGCGACAAATACCAAAATATAGTTGATTTCAAATATTATCTCCTGCACGTATCTATTACTTTTTATCGTCGGACTACAATATCTATCTATCTATCTATCTATCTATCTATATATATATATATATATATATATGTATGTATGTACTAGAAGGGTTACCCGGAGTTGCGTGATTAGAAGGAATAACATTACATAAGTACGCTAAAAATGTGTTCTGTAACATATTTTTTGTAAAATTGAAATTTATATTATCGAAATAAAATAAGAAATAAATCTTTTTTTTTTTTATTTCAGAGAAGATACTGGATGTTTAGAAATGTTAACATTTCTATGGAAGTTCCATTTTGATATAATGATTTTAAAGACCTCAATTGTTAACCATTACAGTAAATATTATTGGAATCTTCTCCCAGATGGTCTCTCTGATATCAGTTCAACTTTTCTAATGAAGATACTTCCATAGAAGTATCGACATTTTTTTGATCACACGAGGGAGATTCCAAGAATGTGCTGACAGGGATGCTTAGAATGTGGAGAGTGAAATTATATCATAAAGGTGCTTCCATAAGGTTTGTTTTGGTTTGGTTTGGTTTTCAGGCACATTAATCCTTGTTGGTTATTTATGCCAAATTCATTTTTAAACGTATTAACAGTTCTATTTTAAACAATTCAGTTTAGGATAAGTTTATTTTTTTGGTTTACACACAGTTGAATGTCAAAACAGTTTTATTTCGAACAATTCAGTTTAACATAAGTACGCAGTTTAAATATCAAAACAGTTCCATTTCAGTTTACAGTTTAGTTCTATCTGGCCCATATATAGGGCTCCATCAGGTGCTTCCATTGCAGGACCAGAATGGACCTGAGAGTAATGGTAATTCTCCAAAGCTCCTGCATTACTGGAATCTCACCATCAGGTTGTCTAGTGTCATATCTAGGACCATCGTTGTGGGGTCTTACCCCTCTGCAGAAAAGCAGTCGGTGTATTCTACAGCTCAAGCCGACTGGGAAAACGCCCACAATGTAACATATTGACCTTCGGCCCAGCCGTCAATCGAGAAACAGGTGCATCCGGTCGAAGACATCAAGATATAGCCTTGACCGTGGACGGGTTGAATTGGGTGCAAATGCGACGCTCACAGGAAGCAGGTGGCAGTCAAACAATGGTATAACCCGGTGCGACAGGAAGTTAAGTGAGTTGGAGTCAGTTAGTCGGAGATAAGATGCTGTAGAGAGAACCAGCACCCAGCAGAGGGCAATGGGCCCTCAGGACCCCCGATTGAGCAGCCCAGTAGAACGAGAAAGAAGTGCTGATAAAGACAAAAGAACTGGGGGTCAATATGTTGCAGTTTGTTCAGTTTCCAACTCACCTCTCACACATAACCCTTTCGAGTGAAGTGGGAAAGGTATATTTTTCTAAAGAAGTGTGTTCGTTCGTCATTATTGTGTTAACTTTTCCGCATGCCTATGTATATAGTTGTATCACGGCTTTGCAACAACAAAGCCTTTGGCATTATTTTAAACGCTGTATATATTAAAAAAAAACACTGTATATATTTTAAACGCTGTATATATTAAAAAAAAACACTGTATATATTTTAAACGCTGTATATATAAAAAAAAACACTGTATATATTTTAAACGCTGTATATATAAAAAAAAAACACTGTATATATTTTAAACGCTGTATATATTAAAAAAAACACTGTATATATTTTAAACGCTGTATATATTAAAAAAAACACTGTATATATTTTAAACGCTGTATATATTAAAAAAAACACTGTATATATTTTAAACGCTGTATATATTAAAAAAAACACTGTATATATTTCAAACGCTGTATATATTAAAAAAAAACACTGTATATATTTTAAACACTGTATATGTTTTTTCAAAACATAATAGTCTCTACAGTATATTTTTTCGGTGTGGGAGTTATTTGGTGCAATGACTAACGTGCTGGGCTGCGTAAAACATGGGAAAGGCATGAACTCCGTTATCCTCCTCGGTATACGTTAAATAGCAGCAGAGCTGATTTTCTACTGGAATGGTTGGTTGTGTTTTATGGCATATCAAGTCTTGTAGGTTATTTAATACCAAACTGTTTATATCAGTGGTTCCCAACCGATTTGGGGCTATAACCCACTTTGGCATTTCTAAAACTCTGATGCCCACCCCCTGTAATATTTAATTCTTACATATTAAAAATTTTAATCCAATTTCCATGAAGGAAGCTAAAACGGCCATTAACTTGCTCTCTAAGCAATCCTAATCAAAATATTGCATGCCATACCAAAATATTACAACGCCTAACCAGTAGGACATGCGCCCCACGTCGTAAATTGCTGGTTTATATACACACATATATATATTGAAGTAAATAATAGAGTGTAACCCGACAATATATAAAGAAACATTGAGAACAAGGAAATCCAAGTAGAAGAAGAGATTAAAAGAGGGGAAGAATGGGTTTGGATCTTGTTAGTCAATAGGACAGAATGGAAGTAAATAATGAAGTGTAATCCGACATTATTTACTTCCATTCTGTCCTATTGACTAAAAAGATCCAAACCCATTCTTCCCCTCCTTTAATCTCTCCTTCTACTTGGATTACCTTGTTATCAGTTTTTCTTCACACACACACACACACACACACACATATATATATATATTTTATATATATATGAAAGTAAATATGGATAAAATCCGACAGTATGAAAGTAGCAGAAAAAACATAATCCAAATAGGTGAATATATGATGATGTAAAGTCGACGTTAACGTTTCGGTTTCAGTAACCATCACCAGGACTTAGATATCAAAATAGTACACATAGCTATGGATGCTTGCTGAGATGACAGGAGCAAATGAGAAATATACAACAAAAAGATACACAAACGTGCACATAGCGTTCATAATTCAACAGTAATAAAAACATTTCTGGCACGTGGAAAAATATTTGAAAATGTTGGATTTCCCAAAGAAACAAGACAAAACCTCCCGTTCATTGAGAAGTATGCAACAAGCAAGTCTTCATATGTATAGATCATTTGGAATCATCCATGTTAAATGTTATGTAAGAATGTATTTGGTATATATATATATATATATATATATATATATATATAGTATTGGATCTGAAGAAGTCCTGTTATATTCTTCTTCGTGTTTTTGACCATTGGATCTGAAGAAGTCCTGTTATATTTTTCTTCGTGTTTTTGACCATTGGATCTGAAGAAGTCCTGTTATATTTTTCTTCGTGTTTTTGACCATTGGATCTGAAGAAGTCCTGTTATATTTTTCTTCGTGTTTTTGACCATTGGATCTGAAGAAGTCCTGTTATATTTTTCTTCGTGTTTTTGACCATTGGATCTGAAGAAGTCCTGTTATATTTTTCTTCGTGTTTTTGACCATTGGATCTGAAGAAGTCCTGTTATATTTTTCTTCGTGTTTTTGACCATTGGATCTGAAGAAGTCCTGTTATATTTTTCTTCGTGTTTTTGACCATTGGATCTGAAGAAGTCCTGTTATATTTTTCTTCGTGTTTTTGACCATTGGATCTGAAGAAGTCCTGTCATATTTTTTTTTGAGTTTTTGGTTCACACCAGAAACTGAAAAACAGGATGGAAATAAATTTATAATCCTAAAATAACCTGTCTTTGGTTTTTTTTCTTTAAAGATATATATATATATATATCAAATGTATATGATTTGTAAACGAACAGTTTGTAGGTAACATATTCAAACAATTCAAACGGTTTTGCTAATTCACCGTAATTATTCAAATTAACATCAGCCAGTTGTTTGCACACTGTTAAATGGTTTCAAGTATAGAAAATGATTAAATTCTTCTATTTGACCCATAGATGGGACCCCAACAGGTACTACTCCTTACGATTTGAGTGGACCTGGGAGTAATGATTATAAAGGGGAACTCCAAATTCCCCAACGCTTAGAGTCATATCCAGGATACACATTGTGGAGGTAGGGGTCTCACCCCTCTGCAGAGATGCAATCGTCGTATTCTACAGCAACAGCTAACTAAGCAGTCTGCAAGGATGGATTTGGCATTAAATAACCGAAGAAGGTTTATATACCATTTAACAAAAGAAACCAAAACCAGTATATTTTAATAAGAGAAGATAATTTAAAGCTTTCCAAAAAAAAAAAAGTGCTTTAGTTTCAATGTATTTTTAATTTAACAATTCTGGGCAGATTCGCTTAAAGGATTTTTCAAAATCCATTTTGGGATTTTATTTCCATAAGGACTTATCTTAATGAAAATACAATGTAGAAAGATTTTCGCTGTTGATTTGATTTCAAAAGAGTGTAAGATTATGGATTTTAATTTTTAAAGTTCGGATACCCAAAAATTACCCATAACTCTACTCCCAGTAGCCAATTTTACTTTTATTGTTGACCAGATCAAAGATACCGTATAAAAAAGTTTTTTTGCTGAAATATTCTGTTTTCTCAATAATTCGGTAACAAACCTTCACTTCCCTCAACATTTTTTAACTCTCCGGCAAGGTCTAAGTGTTTGTCAATTTTATCTATTTTAAAAGTATTTATGCTTTTGATGAGATTTTTGTTATAGAACTTAATTTCGAAAAAAAATTCTTTTTTCTAAGCGACTGTTATAATAATAATAATAATAATAATAATAATAATTCGCTCCATGTGATATGCACGAAGCCTCGTCCAGGATCTGAACTTGGGTTACCCTGTCCACTTTCTACGTCAATAACCATTGCATCCCGAGCGCCTCCCTTATATATATATATATATATATATATAGCTTTTGAGTCAGCTGGCGCATTTGGTTACGAAACCGACCCCTGTTTTAAAAAAACTGGGCGTAGTATCAGCTGTATCTTCTTTGACTCTAAAAGAACTTTTTTTGGTATAACGTGGCCACCATTCCCACAATCTGGAAAGGTCTTCAAAAATATTGAGGAACACTGATGCCACTCTCCAGCAAATAGTCCGGACCTAGATTCCCCAGATTATTAGTTGTTCTGATTCATATCTCTCTTCCTGTGCTCCTGACGCTTCAAAAACCAAAAGGAGGTGGAAGATTCAGTGAAGGTGTTCTTTACCTCAAAGGACAAAGAACAGGCAGAAAGGTAGCTTTCTCTAGACTTAGCTCCCTCAGATTATTACTTGCTCTTATTCATGATTCACTCCCGATTGTTGTGACACCTTAACAACCAGGTGGTGGTGGAAGCTTCAGCGATGAAAATATTCATCTCTCAGGTTAAGAATTGATATCAGAGTCGGATAAAAAAAAACTGGTGGAAAGGTAGCTTCAGACGGTGCAGCAAGATGGCTTTAAAATTTGAATGCTTGGCTGCTTTCATTGTAACTTGAAGGATAAAGCAAATAAACTTTTGACTCACACACACACACACACACATATATATATATAAGTTAAAAATCAAATAAATAGGTTGCCCAGTCAGCTTGTGGTTGTCACGAAGCAAAAGCCACAATCAAGTACCGTGACTTGCTGGCGGAAGCTCTAGGGCGTTTGTATGTGGCCTTTCCTCTCCAGTTCTTGGGTTGCATTCGGTAGGCCGTGCTACCTCTGGGCAGTTCTGCACTGGAGATTTCCTCCGGCCTCAGGGGGCCATCCCCCCAGGCTTATACCCGCTTCAGGGGGAGTTATTGTCTGGCGCCTGAGGCGCCCCAAAAAGGGGGATGCCAAAGGAGCCGAAGGTATTTTTGGCCTTGCCAGACGCGTGTGGGCTTCGGCCCTGCGACCGGACCCCCCACCTTAAAAAACGGCCTTGTGCCATATTCGTGCGTTGGTGGGACGCAACGATAAATAACAGAGGACGACAATAAGGCAAATGTAGGTCTATGGTAGAATAGTTAAGACAATCACCTTGACTGTCAGTTTCTCGGCAATGAGATCTCCAGACCAAGTTGTTCACACATAGTGGCTATCACTCTATATACTGTTATGGGAACCTCTTGACTTGTTTGGTTTGGTTTGGTTTGTTGGATTTTATGGTATATCAACTTTTGTAGGTTATTTATCGCCAAATCCATTTTTATGTAAATAATCTGTTCTATTTAAAACAATTCAGTTTAGCATAAGTACACAGTTTAATTGTCAAAAACATTTCTATTTCAAACTATTCAAGCAGTTATATGTAACAATTCAGTTAAGTGTAAATACAGTTTTAATGTCGAAAAACAGTTCTATTTCAAATAATTCAGTTAAGAATAAGCATGCAGTTTAAATGTAAGTACGGTTTAATTGTCAAAAACATTTCTATTTCAAGCTATTCAGTTTACTCAAACAATTCAGTTTAGCATAAGTATGCTAAATGCGGAATGTCATGAGTTAAAATAGATCAATGCACCTACAAAAACTGCTTGCTTTTGACATTATAAAAGTTTGGTTTGTACTTGTCCCTCACCTGCCTTTTAAATTGATTTTTGAGTTTCTTTCAAAATCACTAAGTCAGGTTGAAATTTTTATAAAAGGAAAATTACATTTTTCGAAAAAAAATCCTTGCTCTCCCTATATCTTAGCACCAGTAAATACCTCATATTATTATATTATGAACACTTTATTTGTAATTATAGGAAACTATATATATAATTTTTTTGTTGATAATATGTAGGTAACTTTATTTCTAAATGAAATAAAGCTCATTTGTTTGTTTATAGTTAAACAGCCACCGCCTTCTAGCACCTTTAAAATAGGGTTGGGAACTCGTTTACCACACGATCAATTTGAAAAATATGTTCGGGGTTATCATCTTGATACTAGGGCTTGACATGGCCGTTTAATCTACCGTCTAGCCCAGTAAGCACCAAAGTGGAGTGCTGCAGGTCATTTGACCCTTTTGACTTCCAGGTCACAGTCTGCTCAGCTCGCTGGATCTGTTGTATAGCCACATAATACATATACATGCATAAACATACTCAACACTATAAAGACGAGCGGACACAGTTCTTAAGAAAAATATACCTCACACTTTATTGAAAGTGTAGTGTGTGAGAGGTAGTTGGAGACCGAACAAAGACTGCAACATATTGACCCCTACTCTTATAGCCATAACAGTGTTTCTTTCCCGTTCTCCTGGGCTGCTCAACCGGGGGCTTGGGGGCCCAGCCTCTGCTGGGACATGGTTCTCATTCCAGCATCTTCTCTCCAACTGATCTGAACTTCCTGTCGCCGGGGTTATATAATAATTTGACATCCACCTACTTCCCGCGAGCGTCACAATTTTGCACTCAATTCAACCCTTCGACAGTCAAGGTCGCCCCTGATCTCCTGATATCTTCGACCGGATGCACCTGTTATTTACACAGGTGCATTTCTTCTTTTGACAGCTTGGCCGGGTCGGAGGTCAATATGTAACAGATCTCGTCTTTCTCCGATACAGGTCACTACCCAGGACCAAAAAGTGGCCTCCTTGGGGGATTTTAATTCCCCTGCAGTTTAAAGGGCGGGTTTTTCAAAAAGATATATTTAAGTTTTATTATCCAGATTAAAGATGACAAGTGTAGAATATTTGGATGTATCGCCGGTGTTCAAACTGAAGATCCTTCTGATCCAGGCAACGCTGATAACGTGAAGAGATAGAATTGCAAACATCACTGATTTATGCACTCAATTCAACCTGATGACAGGTGTTCAAACTGATGACCATTCTGGTTAAGACATCGCTAATAACGGGAACAGATCGAATTGCAAATCTTATGGTACTTGGGAGAATTCTATTTTACTTGCTGCTCTTAATTCATTAATTGTTGCAGGTTTTCTGCGGCAAAGTTTAATAGCTCAATAAAATGCATGTCTCAGTTGAACACAACGTAAATTTACCCGGCGTTATTGTGGTGTAATTAATATCTATGTTCAATGCAAATAGTATATTAGTAAATAGTTATGTCCTCGGAAACGGGCATAAAATAAACAAGAAAAACACGTATAAAGAGAGAAGAATAGAGGTTATACATTACAGTAAAACAATTAATCTCGCTAGTGTAACTCTTGCTACCAACGATATTTGTCACACACCCCACCAAACAGGTGAGTGTGGCACAAGGCTTTTTTAAAAGTAGGTCCGGGCACAGGGCCGTTGCGCAGACACGCTCGGCATTCCCAAAAATGCCTCAGGCCCCGTTGGCATTCCCCTAAAAAATGGCGCCTCAAACGCCAGGCGATAAACCTATCCCCTCCAAGGAAGGTTAGGGCCTGGTGGGACGGCCTCCTGAGGCTCGAGAAATGTCAGCCTTGGCCGTATGATACGAATGTTAGGCCACTTCGGCACCCGCGCCAGGCAGCCTCGACTGACTACCATATCCAGAGACATGACACACTCGACTGGATTGGCACAGCAGGCAAAACAGCAACAGCTTTGCTACCTACTCCCCGAGTCAAATATTATATCGTAATTGGAAGAGTCCATTATGTTTTGAAAATAGGGATGATGCCACAATTTAAATAATATATTTATGTTCAATGAAGGTGACGATGCGAAATAAGCGGATAAAAAATTTCTAATTTCTTCAAAAATTTTCGAGGCTCTTGTTCTATTCTTTGTGTGTTGAACTGTTCTACCTTTCGAGTGGAATGGTTAACAAGCTAACTCGGTAGACATTTAAAACCCGAGTGAGTTCAAGTATCGTTGAGTGCATCTTTTGGCATGCGTCAGACTAGCCTAAGATAGGTAAAGTACGTATTGCTTTGGAGAAACGACAAGCTATGGGTCTGGCTTAAGTGTTAAGTGATCAATTGGTGCTATAAACTGGTGGCCTTGTGTCAGACTAACCAAAGCTTAGTAAAGTACGCCCTGCTTTGGAGCAACCGTTGACCATATTTACCAGCCCCTCCGCACGGGCAGGATATGACACAAGGTCAATTTTTAAGCGGGGTTTAACAGGTTTGAATTCAGAGTTTTCCTTCTCCTAGACTAGTTGCCTCACCAAGGCTGAAGAACCCGTTAACTATGAGTCTAGCCGAAGTGTTAAGTAATTACTTGGTGCTATAAACTGACGGCCTTGTGTCATACAAGCCAAGGTTTAATAAAGTAAGCCTTACTTTGAAGCAATGGTTGGTTACGAGTCTAGCACAAGTTATTAGTAATCACCTAGTGCTATAAACTGGTGACTTTGCGTCAGACAAGCTAAGGCTTGATAAAGTACGCATTACTTTGAAGCAATGGTTAGTTATGAGTCTGGCTTAAGTGTTAAGTAATCACTTGGTGCTTTAAACTGGTAGCCTTGTTTCAGACTAGCCAAAGCTTACTAAAGTACGCTCTGCTTTGGAGCAACTGTTACCTATGAGTCTAGCCGAAGTGTTAAACAATGATTAGTTATGAGTCTAGTTGATGTGTGAAGTAATCACTTGGTGCTATAAACTGATGGCCCCGTGGCGTAATGGTTATCCTCGCAGGAAATGGACACGGCGACACGAGTTCAAATCCTGGACGAGACTGATTGCATTTCACATAGCACTAATACCCTTGGGAAAGGTATGAATCCAATTATTCTCCCTCCAGCTATGGGTAAATAGTAGGACAGACTAGGTTCTTCAGCCTTGGTGAGGCAACTAGTCTAGGAGAAGGAAAAGTCTGAATTAAAACCTGTGAAACTCCGCTTAAAAAATTGACCTTGTGTCATATCCAGCCCGAGTGGAGGGGTTGGGTAAATATGGATATGCTCTCATGTAATGGTAATCGTCATAGGAAATGGACACGGCGACACGAGTTCAAATCCTGGACGAGACTGATTACATTTCACATAGCACTAATACCCTTGGGAAAGGTATGAATCCAATTATTCTCCCTCCAGCTATGGGTAAATAGTAGGACAGACTAGGTTCTTCAGCCTTGGTGAGGCAACTAGTCTAGGAGAAGGAAAACTCTGAATTCAAACCTGTTAAACTCCGCTTAAAAAATTGACCTTGTGTCATATCCTGCCTGAGCGGAGGGGTTGGGTAAATATGATAAACTGATAGCCCTGTGTCAGACAAGCGAAGGCTAAATAAAGTACGCCTTTGAAGCATTGGTGAGTTATGAGTGTAGCTTATTATTACACTTGTTTAGAAGTTACTTGGTGCTATAAACCTGTGCCAGACAAGACAAGGCTTTGGAAAGTACGTCTTACTTTAGATCGATGGTTAATTATGAGCCTAGCTTAAGTGTTAAGTAATCACTTTGTGCTACAAAACGACGGCCTTGTGTCAGACAAGTCAAGGCTTACGAAAGTACACCTTACTTTGCAACAATAGTTAGTTATGAGTCTAGCTTATTGTTACAGCTGTGTAACATTGACTCGGTGCTATAAACTGGTGGTCTTGTGTCAGACAAGCCTAAGTTTCATAAAGTGCGACTTACTTTGAAGCAATAGTCATATATATTATAGTTGCATTGTACTTACTAAATGGCAGTCTTATATTAGACTAGCCTAATACATACGCCTTTCTTTGGAGAAATTGATGTCGGAAAATTGCGTGCTTGATTAAGATTAGCCTAAGCTCAGTTAATTACACCTTGATTTGGAGCAATGGTTAGCTACAAGCTTAGATTAACATTATTGTTGTGTAGTATTCCCTAGGTGCTATAAAATAGCAGCCTTGTTCCAGACTTGCTGAAGCTTAGTAGATCCTGATATTACTATGGCGCAGTTATCACTGTGTGTTCTCCACTTCTGACGAAGCTGTGTTCTTTCACCAAAATACCACAGTTAAAAACGGCTTGTTGTTACATGATCCTGTGTAGTCAACAACATTGATTCGGCTCGCATAGACAGGCCCGGGAGGGACGGGTCTTGTGAAAACATATCAAGTTATAGAAGACATTTCAGAGGGAGAAAGCATAGGCAAGGAAGGGGCGATGGGAAGGCGGGAAAATACAGGAGACTTTCAGGCGATGAATCTTCTGGTTCGCAGTTATTGACGGCAGGAGGGAGCCGATGGTGCCATCAAAGACGGTGTGTTCGGGGGTGGTAGTTGAGTGGGCCGGGACTACCCTTTAGACATGCAGTCGACCCAGCAGCAGAAACCTTTGTTTACTGTTGATAATCGATCTTTCACCCCACCCCCTTATCACAAGCGTCAGCCGTCCTTGCGTCTCCTCAACTCTTATGGCCAGGGAACGAAAACAATGCCGACTCTTCTTAGGACTGCAAAAAAAAAAAAAAAAAGTATGAAATAACGAGCTTCATGTCATGTCCCAAGGCGGAAAAAGTGAATTTATATATATATATATATATATATATAGTCTATTTCATAATGATGGGATTTGTTTAATTTTTAATTTTCAAGAACCTACACATTTATCTTCAATTAAAATATTGTTGATAAAATAATCCCAGACGGGTTGGCATGCCATTAAAATCAATCACTCAATCAACAGGTTTGTTTTGGTTTCTTCGTTTAATGACATAAAAACCTTCGTGGGTTATTCAAAGTCACTGCAATACTTGTTGCTACAACAGTAGTGTTACAATTTAACCCATTGCCAAAAGAGATGAGAGTGTGAAGCGGTGAGTATGGAAGATGCCGTAAAGTTGTCCACCTGAATGAAGCGGTTGTCTCCCTTGTCCTGATGCTTGTGTTGGGTCGAACATTGACATGTAGAAATGAAACATTATCAATTGGCAAGCTGGGTCTCACTTCAGACTATTGTTGTATACTCAACACAATAATATAAAATGTTGTATGCATAATCATATCCACGCAGAATAAAGACGAGCGACATAGTCTTTAGAAAAATATACCTCTCTCTTTATTTGAAAGGTTTGTGTGTGAGAGGGAGTTAGAGACCGAACAGAACGGCAACATATTGACCCCCACTCTTATGGCCATCAGTCTTTCTTTCCTGTTCTCCAGGGTGCTCAACCGGAGGCCCGGGGCCCACTCTGCTGGATGCTGGCTTTCTCTACCGCTTCTTGTCACCAACGGGTCTGGTCTCCAAACTAACTGACTTCCTGTCTTCACCGAGTTATATAATAGTTCAATCGGCCACTCAATATCTTCCCATAACTGGCCATCGGAATGTGTCACTTACGCCGTCCCTGGAATGCCATGTTTAATAGTCATCAAGCAGAAATAATTGTCATGCAGTTCACAGGTCACTCTCTTCCGGTGCATCAGTCTGTGACTGTAACGCGGGAATTTAACTTGTCCCATACTGTCAGCCAAGCCCGCCTACGCGATCTCTCCCCATAACTGGCCATCGGAATATATCACTTCCGCCGTCTTTGGAATGGCATGTTTGGACGGGTCGAAGGTCAATATACAACACTATCATCTCCTCGACCCTATGAAAGAGGGTTTAGGATGCAAACCTTATTCCAGTGACGAGGAATTGAAAACTGCAGTGATGAAGTTGCTCAAAGAACAACCAGCAGAATTTTACGTGGCAGAGATACTTGTTCTCATTCGAAAGTGGAACATTGCTATTGAGAAAAACTGTGACTATGTCGAGAAGAAGGGATGTAATCCATAGAGGACAAGCTCCGGCTGTGGATGTAGAATACACCGACTGCACCAGTGGTAGCACCTGATAGGATCTTATCGATGGATCAAATAGAACTAAACTGTACTAATGCTAAACTTAATTGCTTGAAATAGAAATATTTTGACATTTAAACTGCGTATTTATGCTAAACTGCTTTGTTTGAGATGGAACTTCTTTGTATGTTAAACTGAATTGTTTGAAATAGAACTGTTTTGACATTTAACTCTGTGTAAACAAAAAATACTAATACTAAAATAAATTGTTTGAATTAGAACTATTTGACTAAACTGAATAGCTTGAAATAGAAATGTTTTTGACAAACTGTATTTATGCAAAAATGAATTCTTTGAAATAGAACTGTTTATTTGTATGAAAATGGATTTGGCATTAAATAACCTACAATGGTTGATATGCCATAAAACCCAACCAAAAAAACCCAACCAAAAAATTCTAGAAAATCACATTAAATCACATTATAATAATTTTTGAAGATTTATTTGAATTTTTTTATTGAAAAAATAAATATTTCACCCCCTACAAACAAGCAATGATTCAGGCCCTACAGACCGGTTATGTGACCAGGTGGCATATAGACTCGTCCTATTACTGAATTATTATTCCTGATCAAGTACTCTTTACCTGAATAAAAGACATTAATTCACTTAATCCTTCAATGAATCAGGATCTAATCCCTCCACAATTAGCAAGACGAAAGAATTGTCTAAGGACATCCAGGACAAATTATATACCTCCACAAGACAGAAATGAGTCACAAGACGATTGGAAAACAGCTAGGTGAGAAGGAGTCAACTGTTGGTGCGATAAGAAAATGGTAGAAACACCAATTGACTAATTATCTTCCTCGGTCTGGAGCTCAACGCAAGATCTCCCAACGTGGAGTAAACCTGATGATGAGAAAGGTGAGGGAACAAAGCAGAACTACACGGCAAGAGGATCTCAAGGCAGCTGGGACCAACAGCCACCAAGATTAGCATTAGAAACACACTATGTCGTAAAGGACTGAAATCATGTTGTTCTACGCAAGAAGGCACATGTCTGAAGTTTGCATAATTCAGAGGAGGGTCGAGAGAGACTAAAATTGAGCTTTTTGGCATCAGTTCGACTCGCCGTGTTCAAAGGGGGGAAAAAAAAGCTGACTTGGACCCCATAACACCATCCCAACCATTGGCGGTGAAAGCATTATACTTTGCAGCTGTTACTCTTCCAAGGGGACAGGACGACTAGACCGGATCGAGGTAAAGATGGATAGCGCCAAGTACAGGGAAATCTTAAGTGAAAAACTCCTTGCTTCAGCCAGGACACTGAAGATGGGTCGTGGATGGGTGTTCCAACATGACAATGGCCCAAACCATACGGCTAAGGCAAAAAAAAAAGAAGGAGTAGCTCAATGAGAAGCACATTAAGGTAATGGAGTAGCTTAGTCAGTCTCTAGACCTTAATTCTCTAAAGAATCTGGAGGAAGCTGAAGATCGAGTTGCTCAAAGACAACCAAAAAACCTTGAGGATTTGGAGAGGATCTGAAAAGAGGAGGGGGACAAAATTCCCTGTTGGATCTATAAAAACCTGGTAACCAACTACAGGAAATGTCTCACAACTGTGCTTGCCAACAAGAGTTTCTTCACCAAGTGCTGAGTTAAGTTTTGCAATGGGATAAAATACTTATTTTTCTATAAAATACAAATAAATCTTGAAAATTATTATAACGTGATTTTCTAGAATGTTTTATATTCTATCACTTACTTTCAAGACGAATCTACCCTGAAAATTATAGACTGTTCCTATTTTTGTAATGTGGCAAACTCAGAAAATCAGCAGGGGATGAAATATTTATTTTCCCTACTATATATATATATATATATATAAAGTGGTGCATTCAATAAGTTTCCAGACTTTTTTGTACTGGCATTTAGAATTTCCAGACTTTTTTAAGAATTGTCGTAGACTCTTGAAAATTCACTGTTATTTCTATACATCTTATGAGATGACTGACCAATTTTTATGATTTCTACATCAAACGAACAGCTACAGCAGCAATTGGAATACACCCTACCAAAGCCTGATTTTCATAGCTCGTGAATTTCAAAAATGCAATCTGACACTTTAGAAGAACGATATGCAATAAAATTCTGTTTTAAACTTGGAAAAAATGCCACAGAAACGTATGGAATGCTCCGGACTGCTTTTCAACCATCTTGCATGAATCGAGCATCAGTTTTTGAGTGGCATAAGAGATTCAAGGAAGGATGGGAGTCTATGAGGGATAATGAGAGGTGTGCGAGGAGTATGGACGTCAATACACCAGAGTTGATTGGCCAAAGGGTTAGGGTTAGAGTTACTATGTTGAGGTTTTAAGGGAGTTCAGGAAGAGATTCCGTCGGAAGAGGCTAGCACTCTTCAAATCGGCTCAGTGGCATTTCCAGCAGGACAATGCACCAGTCCACAACTCCATCCTTGTCACAGACTATTTGACCAAGATGGGCATCAAGACAGTTCCTCAGCTTCCCTATAGTCCAGACCTTGCTCCCGGTGACTTTTAGTTATTCCCTAAGATCAGAGGCTGTCGTTATGAGACAATTGAGGAGATGAAAGAAGCTGTGACGAAGGTCATTGACACACTCACACAAGAGGACTTCCATGGGTCCTTGCAGAAGTTGTTAGAACGGTACAAGAAGTGCATTGCAGCCGGATCCGATTACTTCGAAGGGGACTAGTTTCATGAGTGTACTATCAATAAAAGTGCCCATACGAAAAAAGTCTGGAAACTTATTTTATGATCCTCGTATATATATATATATATATATATATATATGTTACCCCCCAATAAATACATCCTAAACATTTCTTTCACAAAGCATTGATTTTCTTCAGAACGAGATTTAAATATTCCCAATGGAACATTATGCAATAAAATCAGATGTCAGATATTTTTATTACCAAAGTTTAAAGTATTGAGTATCTACCATCAAGAACCAAAATTATATATACTTTGAAAATATACTTATTAAACTTTTGCTTAGATATGTACTCATTTTTGGATTACCAAATATTCATATTTTTGGTTATGGAGTATCACTGCTGTAGAGTTTGGTAATAAATAATATCTAATGATATCTGTTTTGATTGGACAATTTTCCGCAAAAAATAGTAAAATCCTGTTGTTTTTGTTTTTTCTTTTTGGTCTGGAAGAAATTAAAGTTTTTATTTAGGTTAATGTTAATGGGTGTACTTATCTATGATCGATGCTATTCTATATTGTTTTTTTTGTTAAGAAAATTGCTGTGATAACCGTGTCAGTACTGTCGGCACGTCTTGATAATGATGATGAGGAGGATTAAAAGATTTAGAAAATAAACAATTTAAGGATGACGTTTGAGATTCATTCCTCGTGGTGTAATGGTTAAAGCGCTGGACTGCGGAAGCGTAGTAAACGAGTTCGAACTCCAGTCACGCTATTATGTTCACTTTCAGACAAATAGCCTTGGGAAAAGACATGAAGCCCCTTATCCTCCTAGCTATAGGTTAAGTAGTACCACTGCTGTTCTTCTAGAAGGAATGGCATTAAATAACCCAAGAATGTTGATATGCCATTAAACAAACATACAAGTTCTTGTAGAAGAACAATAATGGTACTATTTAACCCCTAGCTGGAAGTATAACTTGGTTCATACCTTTACAATGGATTTTAGTCCGAAAGTGAACGTAATATCGCGATTGGAGTTCGAACTCGCTTACTTCGGAGCTGCAGTCCAGCACGTTAGTCTCTACGCTAGGGGAACAACCCACTGATTGGAAAAAGATATGCTGCTCTTTATGAAATATAAGTAGTGTAAGAATTGCAAGTTTGGGGGTGTCCGTGGTGTAATGGTTATCGTCGTAGGAAATGGACACGGCGACACGAGTTCAAATCCTGGACGAGACTGATTACATTTCACATTGCACTAATACCCTTGGGAAAGGTATTAATCCAATTATTCTCCCTCCATGGGTAAATAGTCGGGCAGACTAGGTTCTTCAGCCTAGGAGAAGGAAAACTCTGAATTTAAACCTGTTGAACTCTACTTAAAAAATTGACCTTGTGTCATATCCTGCCCGAGCGGAGGGGTTGGTAAATATGTAAGAATTCATATGTAAAAAAAGTTCACTGATATAAACTGCGATCATATCGATAGTAAAATTTACATCCGGTGGTGAGGCTCCAGTTCTTGATGGATTGGTCTGATTTCTTTATTTAATTGCATATCAACTTCCATGGGTTATTTAATGCCAAAGCCATCCTTGGGAAAGAAAAGCAGTGGTTTAAAATACATAGCTGGGAGAATAAAAAGGTTCATGCCTTTCCAAAGGCATTAGTCCGAAAGTGAACGTAATAGTATGATTTCGCAGTCCTGCTCGTTACCCATTACACCATAGTTTCTCTGATTAGAATTGGTCTCTATAAAGTATAAGTAGTGTAAGAATTGCATGTTCACTGGTACAAACGGCAATTGTTTGACAATAAAATTTACTTCCAGTGGTGAGGCTCAAATTCTGTGGCTTTGGGGAGTGTTTGGATGGTTTGGTTTGGTTTGCTTTCTTTATTTGACTGCATATCATCTTTCATGGGTTATTTAATGCCAAAGCCATTCCCGTAAATGAGTGCCCGGTCGGCTGGGGCTGTAAAACATACCGACTGCACCACTGAAGAGGGGAAGACCCCATCATCCAGTGTCCAAGATGTAACACTAAACAATCTGATGGTGAGGCTCCAGTAATGCTAAAATTTTGGGGAAAGCAGAGTATTCCTTAATTATCATCACTCCCAGGTCCAGCACCTAATATGGTCCGATCTATGGGTCAAATAGAACTGTCTAACATTTAAACTGAGTGCAAACAAATGAAGTTTGCTAAATTGCATTGTTAGAAATAGAACTGTTTGATCCATTAACTGTGTGTAAACAAATGACTGATATTTGATTGAATTGTTAGTGATACATAGCAATACTTGAAACCATTTAACTTCGTTGACTAATGCTAAATTGCATTGTTAGAAATAGGATTGTTTAATCCTTTAATTCTGTGTATCTACAAAATGTGTTTGCAAATCAGATATTCAATATATAAGTAAAAACAGTATTTGGCATTAAATAACCAACAATAGTTGATATGCCATAAATCCAAACCCAACCAATCACCTTGTAAAAGATAAACTGCAATCATTTTGACAGTAAAACATCATAAAAGTCAATGCTAACCATGCTATGCTGACCCCCGCCCCCGACACACGCACGGCGCAACTCATCTCTGCCGGTCGAGACCCAAACCAATCTGCTTTGATCAGATCCGAAAAACCCAGCCGCGCACTTTCACAGTCGAACCTCAAATTCTGTCTTTTCATAATCTTCATATTCTTAGGACCATCTCTACAGGTTACGACGTTAACCACACTCTTAATTTACTCCAACGGCCGTCCAGCTCCATTTTCTGTCTGGGGGTTATTATGACAGATGATCATTATCATATCCTTTCTGCACGGGCGTAAGAGTGCACCATTTGACTATGGCACTTGAACTAAGAGATACCAAGTAGCGAGTAGTTCAAAGCCTTACCAAACTAAATAATAAAATATAATTAACGAAAAATTATTAATATAAAAAATAATTCCTTAATTATATAACACTTGGGAAAAGTATGAATCCGATTATTCTCCCTCCAACGAGGGGTTCTTTAGCCTTGGTAACTGTGAATTGAATCCTGTAAACTCCGCTTAAAAATTGACCTTGTGTCGCATTCTGCAGAGGAGGAGATAAATACATATATAGTAACACGATTGACCTTGAAGATGGCTTTGGCATTGAATAACCCACGAAGGTTAATATGCCATTAAAAAAGAAATCGAATCTTTTGAACACAAACAGCCGAACTGTTTCTTGAAAACATGCTTCATTTTTCCCACGTATCTCTGGTTACCACTGCTTGGATGAAGATATTCATGCATTTTTTATGGCCTTATATAACGCACCTTTACCAACAATTCATTTCCACTCGGCTTTTGGAGTTTCTATCAACCGACTTACCTTCCCACCTACTTGCCTAAATCATACATATAAAATGTACATAAAATTAGAAAGAGATTGTATTTAAGACACGCTCCATCGGCTTGATTTTCCAGTTACTTGAAGCCGGTCAGTCACACCGATAGTTGTAACCCAGTGCAAGCGACTTCCTACTGTCTTAAAGATGGCATTCCCGGTGATATCTCTTTTCGTCTGGCTTATTCTGATTACTCCAGGATCTTTAAATTACACCAAGCGACACCTCCAGGCTAAACTGTCGGCCTATCAGCTGGGCGCGATCCCACGACGCGAAATGCTAGCTGCATACAATGATGTACCGTCAAGTATTGAGTGCAGCTATTACTGCCTGGAAAGCGATGGGTGCCTTTCGTTTTTCCATTGTCCCAACAATGGACTGTGCGTCCTTTGCAAGTTAAACCTTCTGCCCCAAACGGCCAACTTCTGGCGAACGCTGGAAGGGGCACAGTTCTACACGGCTGTGACAAGTAGGTTATCTTTTATTTGATTTAGTTTAACTCTTGCTTTTCATTGGCTCCATGGATGTGTTGGCTGCTTATTTTGTTGATTAGTTTGTTAGTTCTATAGTTTGGTTGGTTGTCTGAATGTTTGTTGGTAGATTGTTATATTAGGTGGTTGCCTTTTCGCTGCTTGTTTGATTGTAACGTTGGTAGATTGGCTGTTACGCTTATTGGTTGACTGTTACGTTGATTGGTTGGCTTTTGTTGATTGTTTGATTGCAACGTTGGTTGGTTGGCTGTTACGATGATTGGTTGGCTTTTGTTGATTGTTTGATTGTAACGTTGGTTGGTTGGCTGTTACGATGATTGGTTGGCTTTTGTTGATTGTTTGATTGCAATGTTGATTGGTTGGCTGTTACGTTGATTGGTTGGCTTTTGTTAATTGTTTGATTGTAACGTTGGTTGGTTGGCTGTTACGATGATTGGTTGGCTTTTGTTGATTGTTTGATTGTAACGTTGGTTGGTTGGCTGTTACGTTGATTGGTTGGCTGTTACGTTGATTGGTTGACTTTTGTTGATTGTTTGATAGTAACGTTGGTTGGTTGGCTGTTACGTTCATTGGTTTGCTGTTACGTTGATTGGTTGGCTTTTGTTGATTGATTGTAACGTTGGTTGGTTGGCTGTTACGTTCATTGGTTGGCTGTTATGTTGATTGGTTGGCTTTTGTTGATTGTTTGATTGTAACGTTAGTTGGTTGGCTGCTACGTTCATTGATTGGTTTTACGTTGATCGGTTGATTGTAACGTTGGTTGGTTGGTTGTTACGTTGATTGGTTGGCTTTAGGTTGTAACATTGGTTGGGTGTCTGTTACATTGATTGGTTTGCTTTTGGTTGATTGGTTGATTGTAATATTGGTTGGTTGGCTGTTACGTTGATTGGTTGGCTTTAGGTAGATTGGTTGATTGTAATATTGGTTGGTTGGCTGTTACATATAATGATTGGCTTTTGGTTGATTGTTTAATTGTAACATTGGTTGGTTGACTGTTACGCTGATTGGTTGGCTTCCGTTGATTGGTTGATTGTAACGTTGGTTGGTTGGTTGGTTGGCTGTCGGTTTATTGGTTAGCTTTAGGTTAATTGGTTGATTGTAACGTTGGTTGGTTGGATGTTACATATAATAGTTGGCTTTGTGTTGGTTGGTTGATTGTAACGTTGGTTGGTAGGGTGTTACTTGATTGGTTGATTGTAACGTTGATTGGTTGCCTGTTACGTTGATTGGTTGGCTTTAAGTTGATAGGTTGATTGTAACATTGGTTGGTTGTCTGTTACGTATAATGGTTAGCTTTTGGTTGATTGTAACGTTGATTGGTTGGCTATTACATTGTTTTGTTAGCTTTAGGTTGATTGGTTGATTGTAACGTTGATTTGTTGGCTGTTACTTTGATTGGTTGCCTTTTGGTTGGTTGATTGATTGTAACGTTGGTTGTTGGCTTTAGGTTCGTTGGTTGATTGTAACTTTGATTGGTTGGCTGTTACGTTGATTGGTTGTCTTTACTATGGTTGGTTGATTGTAACGTTGATCGGCTAATTGTTACGTTGGTTGGTTGGTTGGTTGGTAACTTTTTCCCCCCTCTCATTTGTTTAGTTTGTTTAAGAGCTTATCAAACCTTTGTACATTATTGAATGCTGAAATTAGATTTAATATAATCCTTACGATAATTTCAATGTTCCTTGAAGTTTTTCTATTGTCCTTAAACAATAAAATGTTTTTACACATAGTTTCAAGTATCCCTACCTAAAACAAATAATTTAAGTATAATTGTATAATCTTATACAAATAATTTACATATTGTAGTGCAGTTTCAAGTATCCCGATCTAAAACAAATTATTTATATAATTGTGTCGTTTCAAGTATTCTTATTTTATACAAATAATATACATACAGTTGTATAGCTTACCAGGCCATTAGCATGATGGTTAGAGTGTTCGCCAATTGTCCTGGAGAGAGGGGTTCAATCCCTGATAGGGTCATACCAAAGACTTTAAAAATAGTACTTGATGCCGCCTTGCTTAGCACTCAACACTATAAAGTAAGGATCAAGGGTGAAGTGGAGAAATCCAAGGAAAGGAGTAGCGCTTTCCCCTACACCTCGGTGTAGTAGCTATTGAAAAGGGAGCCTTCGGGTCGCCCTCGACTACGGCCGCCAACTTTACTTTTTTGTGTAGCTTCAAGTATTCCTATTTAATACAAACGTTTAGCTCACAGTCAAATGGTTTCAAGTATTCATTGAAGTATAATTAATATAAAAATTGTATGGTCCCAAGTAACTATTTCTATTTAGTAATAATCATTTATTTGCACATAGCTTATTTGCCCAATCGGCTGGGTCTGTAGAATACACCGACTGCACCATTACAGAGTGTTCTAATTATGACACTAAACAATCTGATGGTGTGGTTCCAATGATGCTGTAGTTTTGGGGAATACGGAGCATTCCTACATTCCCATCGTTCCCAGGTCCATTCTAGCCCATAGTGGTAGCACCTGATAGGGTCCCATCTCTAGCTTAAATAGAACTAAACTGCATACTTATACTTAACTAATTTACTTGAAATAGAACTGTTTTCATATCTAAACTGCATACATAATGCTAAACTGAATTGCTTGAAATATAACTGTTTTTGACAATTAAACTGTACAACGCTAAACTGTATTATTCGAAAGAGAACTGTTTTGACATTTAACTGTGTGTAAACAAAAACTATACTTATACTAAACTGTTCAAATTAGAACTGTTTGACTAAAGTGAATAGCATGAAATAGAAATGCTTTTGACAAGCCGTGTGCTTATGCTAAACTAAATTGTTTGAAATAGAACTGTTTTTTGTATAAAAATGGATTCGGCATTAAATAACCTGCAAAGATTGATATGCCATAAAATCCAAACAAACCAACAAATACACATAGTTAAAAGGTTTCAAGCTACTAATGGCAATTTTTAGTAAACTATATCTTCAAGTGCCTATTCGAAATGCAACTAATTTACTGCTTGTCTTTAATTGGAATCATTTTGAGATGAGGCTTTTTTAATCTGAGAATTAATTTTTTTATTTATTGCAGACTTCTTCCCCCTCATCTTGGTAGTTTTTTGTGTTGTTTCTTCTTTCACTACGTTTCGGCCAAATTTCACCTCTGGCCTTCCTCAGGTGATTTACCGCGACCTCGGATACAAGACTCAGCATTCCTATCCGAGGTCGCGGTAAATCACCTGAGGAAGGCCAGAGGTGAAATTTGGCCGAAACGTAGTGAAAGAAGAAACAACACAAAAAACTACCAAGATGAGAGGGAAGATGTCCGCAATAAATTAAAAAAAAATTAATTCTCTAATTTACTGCTATGTGGCAGTGTGTATTCCCATCGAATACAAATAATTTACACTTCTTTAAGGGATCTGGTATCTTACTCTTCTGTTAGGGGACTGGTATGTTACCCTTCTGTAAGGGGGCTGGCATCTTACTCTTCTTTAAGGGAACCGCTATCTTACTCTTCTGTAAAGGCGCTGGTATCTTACTCTTCTGTAGGGGGGGGGGCTTCTATGTTACTCTTCTTTTAGGGGGCTAGCATATTACTCTTCTGTAAGGGAACTGGTATCTTATTCGTCTGTAGGGGAGACTGCTATGTTACTCTTCTTTAAGGGGGCTGCTATGTTACTCTTCTGTAAGGAGACTGATATCTTACTCTTACTCTTCTGCTTGTGGTTTAGTCAGCCTATTCCTAGCCTCGCTGAGAAGGCAGCAACGAACATAAAAGTAGTGAATATGCAAAATGTTTCATCTATATAGTTATTACTGAGAAAAACAGTACGCCATAGCGAGATTTTTATTAGAGCCATATATTTAAAAAGCTCTGATTAAGAGAAAAAAGCAATTCTTGGTCTAAATTGTCAACAAAAGAACATCCTTTTTAATCGATCTTACATCTCTATACGGCATAGAGATCTACTGAACACTAAACGAGTCGGGTTTATTAGTTTAAAGTCACAGCAACTGCTTCGGGATTATTTAATGCAGAAATTAATTAATGCAGGTCGCGCCGGTTAAGACATCAGTTGAAGGACGCGCTGTTACTCTTTGCTTTTCATGGACCTTTGTCATTATCTTGCAGGAGAACAAAACCTTGACCCACAAGTCGCGTTCCAGATATGATGGGGTGATGTCGCAGTATGCTGTAATAGTCGGTCTGATTCAATTTGCCCTTCACCTGGTGCAAATCCCCGACTTTGCAATTGGCAAGCGTCCCCCTACTCCATAACAGAGACTCCTCAATGCTTTACGATTGAAGTGATACGTGCGGTTGTAGCTCTTTCGCCAACTTATCGCCGATCGAAGAACCTCTTATTTGACCCAAAGATTTCGAACTTTGATTTGTGTGTCGAAAGGACTTTGTTCCATAGCTCTATTGTCCAGTTTTTGTTCGCCATGGCCTACTGGAGCCTTTTGACATTGTTTTGCTTCCTTAAAAGTGGTTTCTCGACAGTAATTCTACCATATAGGACAGCTTCACAGAGTCTTCTTCTCATCGTGGATATAGACACATTTTTCACGACATTGGTTCAGTTGTGCAGTGAAGTTTGGGGAAGTCAGCCTTCTGTTACGCAAGTTGATGACTCTGATGAAATTGTCCTCTGCTCTTGTTGTTGCTTTTGGTCTACCAGCCCTACTATCGGTCTTCTTTTATTCCATTTCCTGATGTCTCCGAGCATTATAATCCAATGTAGTCCTTGGAATATTCTTTAGTATTAAAGAAGAAAAAAACGCATTCAAATCAATTTTTAAAGAGATATCTGGTTGGTTGGTTGGTTTTTTTAATGGCATATCAGCCTTTGTAGGTTATTTAACGCTAAATCCATTTTTATGCAAATAATCCGTTCTATTTCAAACAATTTAGATCAGCATGAGTACACGGTTTAATTGTCAAAACGTTTTTATTTAAAGCTTTTCAGTTTATTCAAACAGTTCTAATTCAGCTAATTCAGTTTAGTATAAGTACAGATTTTGTTTACACAGTTATACGTCTAAATAGTTCTTTATATAACATTTCAGTTTAGAGTAAGTACAGTTTCAGTGTCAAAAACTGTTCCATTTCAACCAATTCAGTTTAGTACCGTTTAAATGTAAGTAGAGTTTAATTCTCAAGAATATTTCTATTTCAAGCTATTCAGTTTAGTCAAACAGTTCTAATTCAAACAATTCAGTTTAGCATAAGTATGCAGTCTAGTTCTATTTGACCCATAGATAGGGCTCAATCAGGTGCTACCATTCCAGGCCAGAGTGGACCTGGGAGTGAAGGAGTGCTCCGCATTCCCCAAAGCCCCAGCATCATTGGAGCCTCACCATTAGATTGTTTAGTGTCATATCCAGGACACTCGTTGGGAGGCTACCACTCTGCAGATGTGCAGTCGGTGTATTCTACAGCCCCATCCGACTGGGCAAAGAGATATTTGGTTATCATATTTATCATATTTACCAACCCATCCGCTCAGGCAGGATATGACACAAGGTCAATTTTTTAAGCGGAGTTTCACAGGTTTGAATTCAGACTTTTCCTTGCCTCACCAAGGCTGAAGAACATAGTCTGCCCTAGTATTTACCCGTAGCTGGAAGGAGAATAATTGGATTCATACCTTTCCAAAGGGTATTAGCGCTATGTGAAATGCAATCAGTCTTGTCGAGGATTTGAATTCGTGTCGCCGTGTCCATTTCCTGCGATGATAACCATTACACCACGGACACCTCCATCTACACCACGGGCACCTGGTTATACTAAATTCAAAGTTACTAAGGAAGACTTGTTTTTCGTATAATAAAGAAACACATTGTGGTACTTAACTTGTTTCATTAAAAAAACACTCTTTTAGGATGAGAAATAAAGAAAAAAACATTGAGGGTGGCCAAATACTTTTGACTAGTAGTGTATATATAACGATTTGTAAGCGAATAGTTTGTAGGTAGCCTTATTTTCAAATGAGCCTAAGCGAATTTGTTAGCACACCGTTAAATGTTTTCGGTATAAAATGTGAAATGTTTTAAGGTATTGTTATTTAACATTAGTAATTCTATTCATCAAGTGTTACTCTCGTATACAAACAATTTCCACACAGCTGTATAGTTTCAAACAACCAATGATAATGAGAATCTTCAGTTAATGAATGAACAGTTCTATTTGACCTATAAATGGGATATCAACAAGTACGACCATTCCAGGTGAGATTGGATCCGGGAGTAATAGTTAATTAAAGAATACTTCACAACTCTCAAAGTCTAAGACTGGAACCTTACCATCAGATATAGTTTAATGTTATAACATTAAACGGGACATTAAATAGTTTCAAATATTGCTGTCCAACGGAAACTATTTTATTCACCGTTTATCATTCGCAACAGTTCAAAGGTTTCAAGTATTGCTATCTAATACTAATAATTATGCTAAATATTAAACAATTATTTTTACATTGTTTCAAGTACAGTAAATGATGAAACCATATGGGACTCTAACAGGTATTACGATTCGGGGTCAGAGAGGATCTGGGAGTAATGGTAATTTAAGGACACTCCACATTCCCCAAAGTTACAAGACTGGAGCTTTACGATCAAATTGTTTAGTATTATACGCCTCTACAGTGGTGCAGTTTGCGTATTCTACAGCCCCATCCAACGGTGATAAACAATTATTGTTTCAAGTAACTAGTCTTTATCCTATTTACCAACCCCTCCGCTCGGGCAGGATATGACATAAGGTCAATTTTTAAGCGGAGTTTAACAGGTTTGATTTCAGAGTTTTCCTTCTCCTAGCCTAGTTGCCTAACCAAGGCTGAAGAAGAACCAAGTCTGTCCTACTATTTACCCATAGCTGGAGGGAGAATAATTGGATTCATACCTTTCCAAAGGGTATTAGTGCTATGTAAAATGCAATCAGTCTCGTCCAGGATTTGAACTCGTGTTGCTGAGTCCATTTCCTTGGACGATAACCATTACACCACGGGCACCTCCATTAAGTAACTAGTCTTTATCCTAATTATTTACAGTTATATAATATCAAGTGTTCTTATCTAAAACTAATCATTTTAACAGTTGTATGATATCAAGTATTCCTATCTTATATTTGGTCCAGTCAACTGAGGTTGCAGAATACACCGACTACTTCTCTACAGAGAGGTAAGACTACCCGAATGAGTGTCCTATATATGACTCTAAACAATTTGATGGTGAGGCTTTAGTAATGCTGGAGCTTTGGGGAATGCAGAGTATCCCTTTATTGCCATCTCTGCCTGGTCCGCTCTAGCCCGGAGTGGTAGCACCTGATAGGATCCTATCTATGGGTCAAACACTAAACTGTGTAATGACGCTAAGCTGAATTGTTTGAAATAAACTGTTTTTACATCTAACAGTATTTAAACTGTGTACTTATACTAAAACTAAATTGTTTGAAACAGAACTGTGTTGACATTTACCCATGTGTAAACAAAAAAAAAACAACCCTTAATTATACGATACTGAATTGTTTGAAACTC
This sequence comes from Sepioteuthis lessoniana, assembly GCA_963585895.1. NCBI lineage: Eukaryota > Metazoa > Mollusca > Cephalopoda > Myopsida > Loliginidae > Sepioteuthis > Sepioteuthis lessoniana. The sequence continues at coordinate 20,058,747 of OY757947.1, forward strand.
TGATGAATTATTTTGGTGTTAAATGACCCGAATTAGGTTGATACGCCATAAAACCAACCAACCAACCGACTTACAAACCTATTGTTAGGTATCATCTACCTTTTTCCACACAATGATCTAGTCCATCTGCCATATATAGCAGTAGCTACTAATACCAGGGCAGACTAGAAGGTGAAGAGCAGCTTCTTATAGGAATAATATTAGAGTGTTGGAGACTGGAGATCGCACTAGATCACCTTACTTGCTACCGTAATAACGGAAGCCAATACTATCGTTGGACTATATCTTCATTCTGTATTCACTAATCCTATATTCTTGTCTACTAATAGTCTCTCTATTGTATATACTTTTTCCTGGGAATATATCTCTATTTCCTCTCATATCGTGATTTGTCTTTTATTTAATATTACAAGCGTTCACTAACCAGAACGCAACAGTTGGCGACGAGGATGAGATCACACGCAGTAACAAAAATTCTTTCGCCCTGCAATAGTTTGTCAACAAGGAACCGAACTCAGCACACAAAAATTCTATCGCCCCACTCAACAAGTTTGGCGACGAATTTCGAATTCAAACACGGCGAAAAAAGAAAAACCCACTCAGAACGCAACACCTCTCTAATAGTAATAAATATGGTTTTAAGTGATCATTTCCATTTGATTATAGTCGTTTATTTGCACAGTTATATGGTTTTATGTAACTACTACTACAAATAATTATCCTTAGTAAACAATTATAGCTTCAAGTAACTATTCTTAATCCTAATAATTTACAGTTATATATCAAATGTTCCTATCTAATACTAATCCTTTTAACACGGTTATATGGTGTCAAGTATTCCTAATTCTAATAAATATATAGTTTCAAGTTATTATATCTATTTGATAATAGTCGTTTGGTTGCCCACCGTTACATAGTTTCACATAACTAATTAAATCCTTAGTCAACAAGTTTCAAGTAGCTATTCTTAATACAAATAATTTACCGTTATACGATTTCAAGTAATTAATAATAATCCTTAGTAAACAATTAAATCTTCGAGTAAATATTCTTAATACAAATAATTTACAATTATATGATTTCAAGTAACTAATAATAATCCTTAGTAAACAATTATAGCTTCGAGTAAATATTCTTAATACAAATAATTTACCGTTATATGATTTCAAGTAACTAATAATAATCCTTAGTAAACAATTCGAGCTTCTAGTAACTATTAATACAAATAATTTACAGTTATATGATTTCAAGTAACTCATAATAATCCTTACTAAACAATTCGAGCTTAATACAAATAGCATAAATTTAACCATTGTTTGTGAACAAATTAATCTTTATCAATGGTGTCATTTTTTTCGACAAGTGCTTGCTCTTTTTTACAAATATTGCACGGGTCAGTGGTTAAAGTGAGAGAGAGAGAGAGAGAGAGAGAGAGAGAGAGAGAGAGAAAGAGAGAGAAAGAGTGTGTGTGTGTGTGTGTGTTTGTGACGTCATAAACGCCCTGAGATCATACCACTGTTCTGTCTTCTAACCGTTTCCTCACCTCCACCACCACAAGAACACCGCCCCCCTTCATCGCTCACTGTATATATGACCCGTTCGTTCAGTGAACTCAACGTGAGCACAGTTGTATGAGCCGTAGTTCGATGAAGCTGACAGTTCTGATCAAACTGACAGTTCGGATCAAGCTGACCTGATCTGAGAAAAATCGATTTTTCTGCACGTTATTCTTGCTTCTTGGTCGACTCTTACCGAAATACCTGCAGGTGTCGTCAAGACCTGGCTAGCTGAAGAAACAATGTCAACTGCCTCTTGCCACTATTGTCTCTTTGGATATATAGATAGATATATAGTTTGATAGATAGATAGATAGATATCAATAGATTGATAGATGAAAAGTTAGATAGATAGACATAAAGTAACTGAGATAGATAGAGCGATAAATCGATCAGTCGATCGATCGATAAATAGATAAGAAATGAAATGAAATGATAGATAGATAGATAGATATTAACAGGCTTAAATAGAAGTCAATCTAACTAGATAGATGTATACATAGATATAGGCATGAACCGACTGATATTGGTTGGTAGATAGATATACACTGATAAATAGATATGAAGAAATTGAGATAGATAGATAGATAGATATTAACAACTTGCGATAGATAAAAAGTTAAATAGCTAGACATGGAATAACTGAGTTACATAGACTGATCTATCGATTGATAGATATGAAACCAAATAACAATAGATAGATAGATAGATAGATAGATAGATAGATAGATATGAACAGAATGAGATAGATAGATAGATAGATAGATCTAGACTTAGAGAGATAGTGGAATATTGCTATTACTCCCAGGTTTAATCTGACTCGAAGACCTGATAGTGACCCATTAAATTTTGAAAAATTATTAATATTTGATAGGAATACTTGAAACTATAAATCTGTGTGCAAACCATTTGTATTAGATAGGAATACTTGAAACCACATCATTGTATTTGCATAAGAAATAGTTACTTGACGTCAAAATTGTTTATAAAGGATTATTATTTGTCACGTGAATCCAAGTAATTGCTTTCAAAAAATGATTTCCGCATTACGTAGCCCAACATGGGCTGATATGTCGTAAAACCTACTAACCAACAAAATGAATTATTTTATTTATTTATTTATTTTTTTTTTTTTTGCTGATAAGGCTACCCAAGTATGTAACACCACATAAGACACTATTTTTTAAAAAGATTTTTTCAGCCCAGACGTTAGGGAAGCATACTATTCATGAGAAGTATATAATATATATTTTTGGCCCTTATGCCTCACCATATTCTGAACAGGATGACCGTAAGTAAGTTATATCTATATTCCAAATTAATGGGTTTTATGCCATTACTAAAAATATCCACCGGAATATATATTTATTTTTTACCGGGCCATGGGTAGAGTGTTCGCCTATTGTCCGGGAGACCGGAGTTCAATCCCAGCTCGAGTCATACCAAAGACAAAAAAGGGCACCTCTGGTGGTGTAACGGTTAGCAAGCTAGACTAGCAGACCTACACGAGTGAGTTCGAGTCTCATTGGGCGCCCCATTCATTCGGCCTTGTGCCACATCAAAGCAAAGCGCTTTGTAAATTACATACCAAAGACAAAAAAAATACGAGGCCTCCTTGCTTAACACTCAGCATTATAAGGTACGTATCAAGGGTCAAGTGGAGGTATCCCCTTCACTGCGGTGTAGTAGTTATTGAAAAGGAAGCCTTCGGGTCACGCTTGACTACGGTCGCCAACTTCAGTTTACTTTTATATGTTTGTTTATAGTTATGTTTCTCTTAATGGTAGCTTATTTTTGCTCCAGTTTTGTTGTATTTTTATATGTACATGGAGTGTTGGCTCTAGATACTGCGTTATTTTGCATTTTAAGGCATTGTGTTCATTATATAAAATCTTATATAAAATCTTATATATAGTCTCAGGCCCAGTTGACTGGGGTTGTAGAGTACACTAACTACATCTCTGCAGAAGGTTATGACTCCCCTAATGAGTGTCCTGGATATGACATTAAACAATCTGATGGTGAGGTACCAGTATGCTGGAGCTTTAGAGAATGCAGAGTACCCCTTCACTGCCATTGCTCCCGGGTCCACTCTGGCCCGGAGTGGTAGCACCTGATAGTGTCCAATAGAACTAAACTGTGCACTTACGCTAAACTGAATTGTTTGAAATGGAATTGTTTTTACATTTAACAGTGGCTAAACCAAAGAACTATTTTAAGACAAATGACTATATGTAAACAAATACCTATGTACTTATGCTGAACTAAATTGTTTGAAAAAGAACTGTTTTTTACATTTAACTACGTATTTGTATTATATATAAGTGAAATCATTTAACTGTGAAAAAATGAGCTCAAGCTCATTAATCATATACTTAATATCTATATAAATAAAAATGTAAATGTTTGTTACTAACCGATAATCTCCATTTTTATGTCACTAATTGGTTTAAAATTTTCTGAGAGTATTTTATTTAAATTCAGGCGTGTTTTTATATACTTATTATCCAAAAATATTACAATAATTAAAAAAAAAATTTTAATTAGTCGCTTTTTGGCCCGAGAAAAACCGAACGCAAATTATGAAAGTAAACATTACTTTCGTTTTCCAAGAATTTTACTCGTGAATTTTATTTTCTGCCTTTATCACTTTTATTTCTTTTTTGGTTAAGCACAGGGACAATCTTTAGAATTGTGTGGCTTATATTTACACACTGATTGCTTCTCACATGGGCAATTATATGTTGCCTGTTCCAGAGTTGGCAATCCAGACAATCTCTTTATCTACACGGAAACTGGAACTACCAAGAATATTGTGTATCCACAAGTATTGGAAAATTAAACATATTAGAAACATGTATTTTCTTTTTTTTTTCCATTTAAACAAACTTAGCCACAGCAACACGTGGCCGGGTACAGCTAGTATATATATATAAAAAAGATTTGGTATTAAATAACCCACCATGGTTCATATGCCATAAAACCAAAGCAAACCAAACCTTATTTATTGTCAGTTCGAACTGTTAAAAAATGAATAAATGCTAAATTTTGGTTAAATTCAGCCGCTAGAAATTCTAAAAAGTTAGCGCATACTATATGCCATTTTTTTTTCCAGAATTTTGTAGTCTAATGTTTCTGCGTGTTATACTCAAATATTAACGGTATTATTGTTCACCCTGTCGGTAGACCGTTAAGTACAATGACTGAATCCACAGCAGAGAGGTAAGAATTCCCTCCTTTTAAATGGATATCTTGTATATGGTACTAAATTGCATTTGACGGTGAGAGCGACCCGAAGGCTCCCTTTTCATTAGTTACTACACCGATGTGTAGGAGAGAGTGCTTCTCCTTTTCCTGGATTGTTCTACTTTACCCTTGATCCCTACCTTATAATGTCGTGTGTTAAGCAGGAAGGCTTCTTGAACCATTTTTTGAGTATTTGGTATGACTCAACCTGGGATTGAACCCTAGTCTCTCGCGCCATGGGCGAACACTCGACCCACTAGAGCAATGGACCAGTTATAGGGTGCGGAAGCAAAATTAGGAATATTTTTGTATAATGATGAAGTAAGTAAAGTTGGTGGCCTTAGTAAAGGCTCCCTTTACAATAGCTACTACACCGCGGTGTAGGGAAGGGCGCTAGTCCATTCCTTTGATTGCTCCACTTTACCCTTGATCCTTACCTTATAATGCTGAGTGTTAAAGCAAGGCGGAATCAAGTACCATTTTTTTAATCTTTGGAATGACTTGACCAAGGATTGAATCCTGGTCTCCCGGACCACTGGCGAACACTCTATTCATTCAGCCGACTTTCTTATAAAACAAGATTAGTTTTGATTTTAAAAATAAACAACAAAATAAGAAGATACACACAAAACACTAAATTTACTCAATATGGCGACCATTTATTATTGTATCAACACGCCTTGGAAACGATTTGCATGCTTTCAAAATAAATTCTTCAGACATTTTATTACATTCCTCCTCAATAGCTGTCTAAAGCGAACCAATATTTGGATGGAGAGTTGCATTTGTTTTGTTTTGTTTTTTATGCTTCATATTGTATAATCAAAGGGTTAAGGTCTTGGCTTAAACCTTATTTAATTGCTGTCTTCCCAATTTTCTTGTGGACTTCATTAGCGTGCTTTCTTATTGAAGTCGTAGGGTCTTTCTTAATTGCCTTAGCTAGAACAGTTAAAAATTCTTCTTTTTGTTTTTTATTTAATCCTCCACTCCCCTTTTTCATTAAAAAGCTCTTTTTCGACAAGAAAACCTTTTCTTTGGCTTGGTTTCAGCGTTAAGCAAATCATAGATTCTTTGTTTTTTTTTTATTCACGCATATTGGGCTGAATTTAAATTATAAAAAAACTGCTTCAATAATAGAGTTAATCATGAAAATTTAGATTTATCGCGTTTTTTTTAAAACTGGACTAATAAGACTAAAAAAAGTTTTAACAATTATTCCATATTTTTGTTTCGTACTATATATATATATATATATATATATATGCAGTAAAAATGGAAATAGCACTAACACCTTGCTTTATTAGAGTGCATGAAAATGTCTTGAAATCCTATAGCTTTTATTCATTCAAAGAAATCGCCATCAGTTTCAACCATGGCCTCAAGATAACTTTAGAATCTCCAAGAAGCCTTTTATGCCGGTCTCTTTGTTTAAATTGGTAAACACTGCCGTTATTCTTGCCTTCGTCTTTAGTGTTGAACAGAGTTTTGTCGGTCTCTCTTATAACCATACTCCACACATAAAAATCAAGGAGAACAGATGTTAGGTATGATGCAGTCCCAGAAATTTCCTAACAGCCACACAAGGTTCTCTTGCTTGTGTGGCATAGCATAGAGTCCTATTACCAAGCGTAGAGTCTTCTAGCAATCAATCTCTCAATCTTGTAATGCACTACCTCCAACCGGCACTTGGTTTAGATCCCCCCGCCCCGTGTTGGATCTGATTTGTTTGTTTGGGTTTTACGGCATATGAACCTTTGAAGGTTATTTTATGCCAGATCCATTTTTATTCTAATGAACAGTTCTATTTCAAATAATTACGTAAGTACACAGTGTAATTGTCAAAAACTTTTCCATTTCTAGATATTCAGTTTAGTCAAACAGTTTTAATTCAAACAATTCAGTTTACTATAAGTATAATTTTTGTTCATACACAGTTAAATGTCAAAACAGTTCTATTTCAAACAATTCAGTTTAGCGTAATTACAGTTTCAAAGTATAAGTACACAGTTTAAATATCAAAACAGTTCTATTTCAAGTAATTCAGTTGAGCATAATTACACAGTTTAGTTCTATTTGACCCATAGGTAGGACCCTATCATGTTCTACCACTCCGAGCCAGTGTCGACTTGGGAACGATGGCAATGAAGGGGATACTCCGCATTCCCCAAATCTCCAGCATTACTGGAACCTTACCATCAGATTGTTTCGTGTCATATCTAGGATACTCGTTGGAGGGGTCTTACCTCACTGCAGTGGTGCAGTCGGTGTATTCTACAACCCCAGCTGTTGAATCTGCGGCCATGTGGCTAGAGGAATGGAGGCATAACGTCAGCATCACTAGTCATCATCATCATCATGTCGTGCCGCCAGCACGGATATCCCTGACCCTCTCTCGCCACTTCTCCTTATTATTCATCGCCTCTGGCAGGTCTTCAGGGTTACATTCCGTGTCCTCACATAGCTGCTGTATGTAAGTTCGAACTGGTCGTCCCGCCTTCGCTTGGCCATATGTGGGGGGTCCATAGGAGTACATCGCTTATGAGCTCGTCCTTGCTTCCTCATGGGGAATGGGTGGTTGGTCTTTGAACTTATGAATATGAATCTGTCCTCAGATCGACACTCAGACTCTCTAAAATCTATGTATTGGAGCTTCCGGTGAGGATACCAAGCAGTATAGCATGTTTTTTCCAAATTTCTGCAGGAGTAAATTGCGTCATGGTGCTTCTTTCCTCACAGACAGTGCCCAGCTGACACTAATTTGCTGCCAAGTAGACAAAACCAGAAACAAATAAAGTGCATGTGCGAAATTGATAATTCACAATTGCGACAGTTTATCCATCGTGCTTGATATATATATATATATATATATATATATATATATTGTGCAATTAGAAGGAAACTCAAACCTGGTTAAATCGTCATTATAAATTTATTTCGCCGGAGAATATCATTATACTCTCCGTCTCATCAGATGACTGTACATGTTTAAGTTGAAAAACAGCAAATATGAATTACTGTCTATATGTGTATGGAAGAAAAAAAAATGCGAATAATCCACACCCACTGTCTTCGGACGCTGACTGGATATTACTGGTATATATATATATATATATATATATATTCTTCAATCCAGTAAATCCGAAGTAGGGAACAATTCCGTCAGGACGATTAAATTATTCAAAATTCGATTATTTAAATATTCCTGGTAAAGAACTCAATGTAAAAGATATCACAGAGCAAATATTCTAATTTGACCGAATTTTGTTTTTTTCTTAAAAGTATATATATATATATATATATATATATATATATATATATATACAACAGTAACTATCGTATTTGACGGCATATAAGACGCATCCCACTTTCAGGAGGGCAAATTAAGAAATAAAAAACAAAGTACTAATATTAAACGTGATGAAATTAATATAATATGATAATTATCAATGATAACACTTTTTATCTGCATAATAGCCTTTTAAATAATGACAATAGGTATACGAATGTTACTCTCAAGTCTTAGCTAATAGGAATTGCCTGGTAGCTAATTTCGGCCTACTCTCGTGAATTTCAAACCTACAAATGGCATATAAAACGCAGAGGAATTTTAAAAGATATTTTTAGTTTAAAAAATTGCGCCTTATATGTCCTCAAATACGGTAAGTATGTATGGGAGCAGAAAGATAAGAACAAGTTTATTTTCATACATCCTGATTGAAAGAATGAATATAAGCCAGGTTTCATCAGGAAAAAATAATGGACGCTTTTCATAAAATCATTTTTTTTTTTCGGATAAATTATTTTATAGACATTGATATGCACTTTAAAATATAATTCGGTGGAACAGCATAGAAGGGTGCTGCGTTTGACTTCAATGAAACTAGCATTGTATTATTCATTATTTTATTATCATGTCAGTCATAAATTAAAGTATCACGTTGTATTCTGTTGTATAAAAAAAGCAGTCTTGTTATTGAGCACCACGCCCGACGAAGGTTGGTGTGGTTAAATATGCCAGCAGCATATTCGGTAGTCAAATGGTTAATGAAGGTCTGAGTTGGCGGGAAGTCTTTTATTGAAGCTAGGTTTTTTGTTTTGTTTTCGCTTTTGCTTTTTAAGGATTTATTTAAGTCCGTTCATTATCTATCTATCTATCTATCTATCTATCATTCTACTCTCTCTCTCTCTATATATATATATATATATATAGAGAGAGAGAGAGAAAGAGAGAGGAGAATGAAATACAGAAAGAAAGAAAAAGAGAAAGATGAATAAAGATAGATTTAAAAAGAATGAAATAGATTATATATATATATATATATATATATAGAGAGAGAGAGAGAGAGAGAGAGAGAAATACGTGAGGCATTCAATAAGTTTCCAGACTTTTTTGTACAGGCATTAAGAATTGTTGTAGACTCTTGAAAATTCAGTACGTTATTGCTATACATCTTATGAGATGACTGACCAATTTTTATAATTTCAGCTTTAAATGAACAGCTACAACAGGAATTCGAATTCACCCTACTAAAGCCTCATTGTCAAAGCTGGTGAATTTCAAAAATGCAATCTGGACGTGAGGACACTTTAGAAGAACGATATGTAATAAAACTCTGTTTTAAACTTGGAAAAAATGCCACAGAAACGTATTGAATGCTTCAGACTGCTTTTAGACCATCTTTCATGAATCGGCCATCAGTTTTTGAGTGGCATAAGAGATTCAAGGAAGGCAGGGAGTTTGTGAGGGATAATGAGAGGTGTGGGGGGAGTAAGGACGTCAATACACCAGAGTTGATTGGCCAAAGGGTTAGGGTTCGGGTTACTATGTTGAGGTTTTAAGGGAGTTCAGGAAGAGGTTCCGTCAGAAGAGGCCAGCACTCTACAAACCGGCTCAGGGGCATTTCCACCAGGACAATGCACCAATCCACAACTCCATCCTTGTCACAGACTATTTGACCGAGATCGGCATCAAGACAGTCCCTCACCCTCCCTATAGTCCAGACCTTGCTCCCTGTGACTTTTGGTTATTCCCTAAGCTCAGAGGCTGTCGTTATGAGACAATTGAGGAGATGAAAGAGGCTGTGACGAAGGTCATTGACACGCTCACACAAGAGGACTTCCATGGGGCCTTCCAGAAATTGTTAGAACGGTAAAACAAGTGCTTTGCAGCCGCAGGAGATTATTTCGAAGGGGACTAGAGTTTCATGTGTGTAGTATCAATAAAAGTGCCTATACAAAAAAAGTCTGGAAACTTATTTAATGATCCTCGTATATATATATATAGTCATTACACAGACAGATCTGTTTTGTCTATCAGAACTCATCAGTGTGGCTAGACAGTATCTTCCAGTAGCTGGGATCGAAACCCGGTTGACTCAAATCCAAGCCAAAGATTCTAACCATTCAGCCACGAGGAGATATTAGCTGCGAAGTAAATTTTAAACGGTTATGAATCACAATTACTATTGTTTACATACATCCGTTCAACGGCTGCCAAGACCTCAATTCATCTACGAAGAGGCTTGCAATAGACGCTAATGGCAACACGATTACTTCTTCGCCAGAGAACTCAACCCCACGGGGGTAGGGGAGTATATATATCTCTATAGTCCACACGTATATATATATATATGTATTCTTCTAGCTTGATGCTTTTGTCAGAGAGTATCTCAGGTACAAGGTCTAGTTATTTATATATATATATATATATATATATATATATATATATATATATATATATATATATATATATCTGTATGTTTTCTTCCATTTGTGTATGTGTACGATTCATGTTTTATTCAACTTTGGTTTATATTCACAATAAGTTACCAAATGCAATAATAAAAGATGCAAAATATGTGATATTATCATAGAAGGTAAATCCTATAGCTTTAAAAGTCTGGAAACCAAATTCAAAATAAATAAAAACCTAATCTGCAAATTAAAAAAAGCGTAGTAAAAAAAAGTAAAGTTGGCGACCATAGTCGAGGGTGACCCGAAGGCTCCCTTTTCGATAGCTACTACACCAAGATGTAGGGGGCGCTACTCCTTTCCCTGGATTGTTCCACTTTACCCTTGATCCGTACTTTATAATGCTGAGTGTTAAGCAAGGAGGCATCAAGTACCATTTTTTGAGTCTTTGGTATGACTCGACCCCAGACTGAACCCTGGTCTTCCGAGCCATTGGCGAACACTCTAACCGCTATGGCTAATGTCCGGTACTGAAAAAAAACGTAGTCTACTTAATTGAATGTAGCGAATGCAAAGAAATATACATAGGGTCAACACAGGCATTCAGGACTAGGACATCACTACCAAGGAGTAATATCAAAATAGAAGAAAACAGAAAATTAAATGTTTCGAAACTCCTACTCCAATGTTGTCGAGGCAAATTTAGAATAATGCCAATATCTCAAACCAACGACTACACGCTACTTCAAGAAAGGAAAAAGAATTTCATTGATGAACTTAAACCAAAGTTGAAAAATACATGAATCTTACATACACACAAATAGAAATAAGCATACATATATATATATATATATATATATATATATATATATATATATATATATATATATATATAACTAGACCTTGTGCCTGACATATTCTCAGACGAAACTATCCAGCTAGAAACATAAATATATATATGTATATATATGTATATATATAGATTGATAGATAGATTGATATGTGTATATATATACTCCGACAAAAACTATTAGGAAAAAAGTTACCAGTAAATTTCAAACCACACTTCCACACACACACGCTAAAAAATCCCCAAGACACACACTCACACACACACAGAGAAAAATAACTGTTAGTGAAATCCCAAACCACTCCAACACACGCACTCAACGACAAAAACATATAAAATATCAAAAACGGGTAAAGCAGACTAAGGTAAACTCACTCTAAGAAAAAGAGAGGATGACCTCTATATAAACCCACAACCAACTGAAAATCATTCAAACTGCAAACACAAGTGAGTCAAGTCTCATTGAGTACTGCTTAACAAGGCCTTGAGCCATATATGTTTTCTGACGAAAGCAACAAGCTGGAAACATAGACGTTTGTAAGAACAAAATAAATAAATAAATCAATTCCAAAAATACAAATCTCTTCGTTGACCTGCCTATTTTAAAATATATGTATACATATAATCTGTTTCATTCTTTTAAATTCAATCAATCTATCTATCTATGTTGCAAAAGAAAGAGAGAGAGAGAGAGAGAGAGAGAGAGAGAGAGAGAGGGGGGAAGGAGGGAGGGAGAGAAATGAATAAACTGATAGATAGATAGATATGGACAAACTAAAATGGAGAGATAGACAGATTTTAGTATTTATATATATATATATATATATACATGTATAAAATCTATCTCATTCTTTTTAAGTCTATCGACTGTTTTTCAGTTTTCTCCATACTGTCGGATTCCTTTCTATTTTTTACTTCCATATATATATATATATATATATAGATCGATAGATAGAATGAGACAGAGAGAGAGAGAGAGAGAGAGAGAGAGCGATGAATAAATTGACAGATCGATCAATAAATATATCAATAGATTGACGGATGGATAGATACAAAGATTTAAGTATATATATATATATATATATATATATATATATATATATAATCTATCTCACTTTTTAAAAATCTATCTTCCTATTTTTCTAATTTTAGTTTGTATCTATCTGTCTATCTATCTATTTATCAAACCCTTTTAAACATATCTATTCTATTTTTTATTTATTCTATCAGTCTTTAATCCTTCATTTCCTTCTTTCCTTCTTTCTGGCAAATAGAGAGTGAGAAGATAATATCGAGGTGACATTCATGGTAATATTCTGAGCTAACGTGACCCGGGCAATGCTCGGAAGCCACTCTTGTTATAATCAAATTTTAAAAAATCTTTTTTCTTTTTTTTTCTTTTTTGTTTCATTCTATACTTTCTTTTCTGTTCTTTTTTTTTCTGTGAGTCTCTTTTAATTTTTTATTCAATTTTTTATTTATTTGTGTGTGTGTGTATGTGTGTGACCGAGGGATCGACGAGCTTTGAGACGATTTCACTGAGCTACGATCAAACACAATCATTAATATTTATTGTCCGGTTTTTATTATTAAGTTACTTGTCAATGTTCGGACCAGTTCACTGATATTTTTTGTTTGATCTTCTTCGGCAGACTCGGCTCAGTTTTGATTCTTTTATCGTTTCACTGATTGATCTGGTTTTGCCGTTCGAGACGTGAGCCGACCTCAAAAAAAAAAAAAAAAAAAAAAAAAAAAAACGATAGAAGGGCGTGTGACATGTCAGATGTTTTTTGAGCAGAGATCATCAATATTTTTCTCTCTTAAGAGACAGTAAAATCGATGACTTTGTTTTTTATTTTATGTTACAGTCAATTAACAAAGATTTGAGTTGTCAGAAGGGGAACGTTTTCTTTTCATATCTATCTATCTATCTATCTATCTATCTATCTATCTATCTATCTATCTATCTCTATTTCCTCCCCTTCTCTATCTTCCTTCCTTTCTATCTATCTATCTATCTATCTTTCTATCTCAGTCTATTCATATATATTTATCTTTCTATCTTTGTCTCTTCATATCTAGCAATCTGGAAGTAAATAATGGGAAGGAATCCGACGGTAAAGAGAAAACTGAAAAATAAAGTAACGAGTAAGTTCAAGTCTCATTGAGTACTCCATTAACAAGGTCTTGTAACGTATATAATCCCTGGCGAAAGCAAAAAGCTGGTTACATACACGTATGTAAGAACAAAATAAATAAATAAATTCTAAAAAAAATACAAATGTCTTCGTGGACCTACCCTTTTTAATATATATGAATTATCATGACTAGAAAATCCGGCAAACACCTACATACGGAACACTGAACAGCTGTTTCGACCTTATCGGGTCTTATCAGCAGTGCATACCGTGATCTCCACCACTGGAGATCGAACCAACAACCACAGAAGCTGAAACTCTACCACTTGGCCACCGGTTCATATCACACTTAAGCGATGCTAACTTAACTAGTCATAGTGACAATACGCTATCACTGAACCTAATGTATCTTGAAGGTACGTATTCCCTGCAGAGGACACGGCCAACTCCGGGGCTACGTCTTCCAGAGTCGGTGTTATGAATCTACATAACGTTAACATCATGGGCAGGTAATAGAATTATATTTTTAAATTTAAATAACATTAAATATAACTTGCCCAGTCAGCTGGGGCTGTAGAATACACTGACTGCACCTCTGCAGAGGGGTAAGACCCCCACCCATAATGAGTGTCCTGCTAATGACACTAAACAATCTGATGGTGAGGTTCCAGCAGCGCTGGAGCTTTGGGGAACGTGGAGTACCCCCTCATTGCCATCGCTCCCAGGACCACTCTTGCCCGGAGTGGTAGCACCTGATAGGGCTCTATCTATGGGTTAGATAGAACTAACAGCATACTTATGCTAAAATGAATTGAGTAAACTGAATAGCTTGAAATAGAAACGTTTTTGACAGTTAAACCGTACTTAAACTTAAACTGCGTGCTTATGCTTAACTGAATTATTTCAAATAGAACTGTTTTTCGACATTAAAACTGTATTTACACTTGACTGAATTATTACATATAACTGCTTGAATAGTTTGAAATGGAAATGTTTTTGACAATCAAAACTGAAGAATTCAAATATAACATTAATTCCTCCATTTAAATTCATGCTGATGAGACCAAATAAGGTAGAAACAGCTATTCAGTGTTCCGTATGTCACGTGTAAGTGTTTGCCGGATTTTCTAGTCATGATAATTCAAATATAACATTAATTCCTCCATTTAAATTCGCAGAGTACGCGGAGTACCCCTTCATTGCCATCGCTCCCAGGACCACTCTTGCCCAGAGAGGTAGCACCTGATAGGGCCCTATCTATGGGTTAGATAGAACGAACAGCATACTTATGCTAAAATGAATTGAGTAAACTGAATAGCTTGAAATAGAAACATTTTTGACAATTAAACCGTACTTACTCTTACGTGCTCATGCTTAACTGAATTATTTCAAATAGAACTGTTTTTCGACACTAAAACTGTATTTACACTTGACTGAATTATTACATATAACTGCTTGAATAGTTTGAAATGGAAATGTTTTTGACAATCAAAACTGAGCTGTTTTCCATAGAACAGATTATTTACTTAAAAATGGATTTGGCGTTAAATAACCTACAAAGGTTGATATGCCATGAAACCAAAAAAAAAAAAAACAAAACAAAACCAAACCATTAAATATAACATTAATTCCTCCATTTAAATTCATGCTGTGCGACCAAATAAGGTAGAAACAGCTATTCAGTGTTCCGTATGTCACGTGTAAGTCTTTGCCGGATATTCTAGTCATGATAATTCAAATTTAACATTAATTCCTCCATTTAAATTCATGCTGATGAGACCAAATAAGGTAGAAACAGCTATTCAGTGTTCCGTATGTGACATGTAAGTGTTTGCCGGATTTTCTAGTCATGATAATTCAAATATAACATTAATTCCTCCATTTAAATTCATGCTGATGAGACCAAATGAGGTAGAAACAGCTATTCAGTGTTCCGTATGTGACATGTAAGTGTTTGTCGGATTTTCTAGTCATGATAATTCAAATATAACATTAATTCCTCCATTTAAATTCATGCTGATGAGACCAAATAAGGTAGAAACAGCTATTCAGTGTTCCGTATGTGACATGTAAGTGTTTGCCGGATATTCTAGTCATGATAATTCAAATATAACATTAATTCCTCCATTTAAATTCATGCTGATGAGACCAAATGAGGTAGAAACAGCTATTCAGTGTTCCGTATGTGACATGTAAGTGTTTGTCGGATTTTCTAGTCATGATAATTCAAATATAACATTAATTCCTCCATTTAAATTCATGCTGATGAGACCAAATAAGGTAGAAACAGCTATTCAGTGTTCCGTATGTCACGTGTAAGTGTTTGCCGGATTTTCTAGTCATGATAATTAAAATATAACATTAATTCCTCCATTTAAATTCATGCTAATGAGACCAAATAAGGTAGAAACAGCTATTCAGTGTTCCTTATGTCACGTGTAAGTGTTTGTCAGATTTTCTAGTCATGATAATTCAAATATAACATTAATTCCTCCATTTAAATTCATGCTGATGAGACCAAATAAGGTAGAAACAGCTATTCAGTGTTCCGTATGTGACATGTAAGTGTTTGTCGGATTTTCTAGTCATGATAATTGTAATATAACATTAATTCCTCCATTTAAATTCATGCTGATGAGATCAATTAAGGTAGAAACAGCTATTCAGTGTTCCGTAT
This sequence comes from Sepioteuthis lessoniana, assembly GCA_963585895.1. Classification (NCBI taxonomy): domain Eukaryota; kingdom Metazoa; phylum Mollusca; class Cephalopoda; order Myopsida; family Loliginidae; genus Sepioteuthis; species Sepioteuthis lessoniana. The sequence continues at coordinate 20,074,905 of OY757947.1, forward strand.
GTGACATGTAAGTGTTTGCCGGATTTTCTAGTCATGATAATTAAATATAACATTGATTACTCCATTTAAATTCATGCTGATGAGACTAAATAAGGCAAAAAAAGCTATTCAGTGTTCCGTATGTGACATGTAAGTGTTTGCCGGATTTTCTAGTCATGATAATTCAAATATAACATTAATTCCTCCATTTAAATTCATGCTGATGAGACCAAATGAGGTAGAAACAGCTATTCAGTGTTCCGTATGTGACATGTAAGTGTTTGTCGGATTTTCTAGTCATGATAATTCAAATATAACATTAATTCCTCCAGTTAAATTCATGCTGATGAGACCAAATAAGGTAGAAACAGCTATTCAGTGTTCCGTATGTCACGTGTAAGTGTTTGCCGGATTTTCTAGTCATGATAATTAAAATATAACATTAATTCCTCAATTTAAATTCATGCTAATGAGACCAAATAAGGTAGAAACAGCTATTCAGTGTTCCTTATGTCACGTGTAAGTGTTTGTCAGATTTTCTAGTCATGAAAATTCAAATATAACATTAATTCCTCCATTTAAATTCATGCTAATGAGACCAAATAAGGTAGAAACAGCTATTCAGTGTTCCTTATGTCACGTGTAAGTGTTTGTCGGATTTTCTAGTCATGATAATTCAAATATAACATTAATTCCTCCATTTAAATTCATGCCGATGAGACCAAATAAGGTAGAAACAGCTATTCAGTTTTCCGTATGTGACATGTAAGTGTTGCCGGATTTTCTAGTCATGATAATTCAAATAAAACATTAATTCCTCCATTTAAATTCATGCTGAAGAGACCAAATAAGGTAGAAACAGCTATTCAGTGTTCCGTATGTCACGTGTAAGTGTTTGCCGGATTTTCTAGTCATGATAATTCAAATATAACATTAATTCCTCCATTTAAATTCATGCTGATGAGACCAAATAAGGTAGAAACAGCTATTCAGTGTTGCTTATGTCACGTGTAAGTGTTTGTCGGATTTTCTAGTCATGATAATTGTAATATAACATTAATTCCTCCATTTAAATTCATGCTTATGAGACCAAATAAGGTAGAAACAGCTATTGAGTGTTCCATATGTGACATGTAAGTGTTTGCCGGATTTTCTAGTCATGATAATTCAAATATAACATTAATTCCTCCATTTAAATTCATGCTGATGAGACCAAATAAGGTAGAAACAGCTATTCAGTGTTCCGTATGTGACATGTAAGTGTTTGCCGGATTTTCTAGTCATGATTATTCAAATATAACATTAATTACTCCATTTAAATTCATGCTGATGAGACTAAATAAGGTAAAAACAGCTATTCAGTGTTCCGTATGTCACGTGTAAGTGTTTGTCGGATTTTCTAGTCATGATAATTCAAATATAACATTAATTCCTCCATTTAAATTCATGCTGATGAGACCAAGTAAGGTAGAAACAGCTATTCAGTGTTCCGTATGTGACATGTAAGTGTTTGCCAGATTTTCTAGTCATGTTAATTCAAATATAACATTAATTCCTCCATTTAAATTCATGCTGATGAGACCAAATAAGGTAGAAACAGCTATTCAGTAATCCTTATGTCAAGTGTAAGTGTTTGTCGGATTTTCTAGTCATGATAATTAAATTATAACACTAATTTCTCCATTTAAATTCATGCTGATGAGACCAAATAAGGTAGAAACAGCTATTGAGAGTTCCATATGTGACATGTAAGTGTTTGCCGGATTTTCTAGTCATGATAATTCAAATATAACATTAATTACTCCATTTAAATTCATGCTGATGAGACTAAATAAGGTAAAAACAGCGATTCAGTGTTCCGTATGTCACGTGTAAGTGTTTGTCGGATTTTCTAGTCATGATAATTCAAATATAACATTAATTCCTCCATTTAAATTCATGCTGATGAGACCAAATAAGGTAGAAACAGCTATTCAGTGTTCCATATGTGACATGTAAGTGTTTGTCGGGTTTTCTAGTCATGATAATTCAAATATAACATTAATTCCTCCATTTAAATTCATGCTGATGAGACCAAAGAAGGTAGAAACAGCTATTTAGTGTTCCGTATGTGATATGTAAGTGTTGCCGGATTTTCTAGTCATGATAATTCAAATATAACATTAATTCCTCCATTTAAATTCATGCTGATGAGACCAAATAAGGTAAAACAGCTATTCAGTGTTCCGTATGTCACGTGTAAGTGTTTGGCGGATTTTCTAGTCATGATAATTCAAATATAACATTAATTCCTCCATTTAAATTCATGCTGATTAGACTAAATAAAGTAAAACATCTATTCAGTGTTCCGTATGTCACGTGTAAGTGTTTGTCGGATTTTCTAGTCATGATAATTCAAATATAACATTAATTCCGCCATTGAAATTCATGCTGATGAGACCAAATAAGGTAGTAACAGCTATTCAGTGTTCCTTATGTCACGTGTAAGTGTTTGTCGGATTTTCTAGTCATGATAATTCAAATATAACATTAATTCCTCCATTTAAATTCATGCTGATGAGACCAAATAAGGTAGTAACAGCTATTCAGTGTTCCTTATGTCACGTGTAAGTGTTTGTCGGATTTTCTAGTCATGATAATTCAAATAAAACATTAATACCTCCATTTAAATTCATGCTGATGAGACCAAATAAGGTAGAAACAGCTATTCAGTGTTCTGTATGTCACATGTAAGTGTTTGCCGGATTTTCTAGTCATGATAATTATATATATAACATTAATTCCTCCATTTAAATTCATGCTGATGAGACCAAATAAGGTAGAAACAGCTATTCAGTGTTCCATATGTGACATGTAAGTGTTTGTCGGGTTTTCTAGTCATGATAATTCAAATATAACATTAATTCCTCCATTTAAATTAGTGCTGATGAGACCAAATAAGGTAGAAAAAGCTATTCAGTGTTCCGTATGTGACATGTAAGTGTTGCCGGATTTTCTAGTCATGATAATTCAAATATAACATTAATTCCTCCATTTAAATTCATTCTGATGAGACCAAATAAGGTAGAAACAGCTATTCAGTGTTCCGTATGTCACGTGTAAGTGTTTGTCGGATTTTCTAGTCATGATAATTAAAATATAACATTAATTCCTCCATTTAAATTCATGCTGATGAGACCAAATAAGGTAGAAACAGCTATTCAGTGTTCCTTATATCACGTGTAAGTGTTTGTCGGATTTTCTAGTCATGATAATTCAAATAAAACATTAATACCTCCATTTAAATTCATGCTGATGAGACCAAATAAGGTAGAAACAGCTATTCAGTGTTCTGTATGTCACATGTAAGTGTTTGCCGGATTTTCTAGTCATGATAATTATATATATAACATTAATTCCTCCATTTAAATTCATGCTGATGAGACCAAATAAGGTAGAAACAGCTATTCAGTGTTCCATATGTGACATGTAAGTGTTTGTCGGGTTTTCTAGTCATGATAATTCAAATATAACATTAATTCCTCCATTTAAATTAGTGCTGATGAGACCAAATAAGGTAGAAAAAGCTATTCAGTGTTCCGTATGTGACATGTAAGTGTTGCCGGATTTTCTAGTCATGATAATTCAAATATAACATTAATTCCTCCATTTAAATTCATTCTGATGAGACCAAATAAGTTAGAAACAGCTATTCAGTGTTCCGTATGTCACGTGTAAGTGTTTGTCGGATTTTCTAGTCAAGATAATTCAAATATAACATTAATTCTTCCATTTAAATTCATGCTGATGAGACCAAATAAGGTAGAAAAAGCTATTCAGTGTTCCGTATGTGACATGTAAGTGTTTGTCAGATTTTCTAGTCATGATAATTCAAATATAACATTAATTCCTCCATTTAAATTCATGCTGATGAGACCAAATAAGGTAGAAACAGCTATTCAGTGTTCCGTATGTCACGTGTAAGTGTTTGTCGGATTTTCTAGTCAGGATAATTCAAATATAACATTAATTCCCCCATTTAAATTCATGCCTATGAGACCAAATAAAGTTGAAACAGCTATTCAGTGTTCCGTATGTCACATGTAAGTGTTTGTCGGATTTTCTATTCATGATAATTCAAATATAACATTAATTCCTCCATTTAAATTCATGCTGATGAGACCAAAAAAGGTAGAAAGAGCTATTCAGTCTTCCGTATGTGACATGTAAATGTTTGCTTGATTTTCTAGTCATGATAATTCAAATATAACATTAATTCCTCCATTTAAATTCATGCTGATGAGACCAAATAAGGTAGAAACAGCTATTCAGTGTTCCGTATGTCACGTGTAAGTATTTGCCGGACTTTCTAGTCATGATAATTCAAATATAACATTAATTCCTCCATTTAAAATCATGCTGATGAGACCAAATAAGGTAGAAACAGTTATTCAGTGTTCCGTATGTGACATGTAAGTGTTTGCCGGATTTTCTAGTCATGATAATTCAAATATAACATTAATTCCTCCATTTAAAATCATGTTGATTAGACCAAATAAGGTAGAAACAGCTATTCAGTGTTCCGTATGTGACATGTAAGTGTTTGCCGGATTTTCTAGTCATGATGATTCAAATATAACATTAATTCCTCCATTTAAAATCATGTTGATTAGACCAAATAAGGTAGAAACAGCTATTCAGTGTTCCGTATGTGACATGTAAGTGTTTGCCGGATTTTCTAGTCATGATAATTAAATACAACAATAATTCCTCCATTTAAATTCATGCTGATGAGACCAAATGAGGTAGAAACAGCTATTCAGTGTTCCGTATGTCACATGTAAGTGTTTGCCGGATTTTCTAGTCACGATAATTCAAATATAACATTAATTCCTCCATTTAAATTCATGTTGATGAGACCAAATAAGGTAGAAACTGCAATTCAGTGTTCCGTATGTCACATGTAAGTGTTTGCCAGATTTTCTAGTCATGATAATTCAAATATAACATTAATTCCTTCATTTAAATTCATGCTGATGAGACCAAATAAGGTAGAAACAGCTAGTCAGTGTTCCGTGTGTCATATGTAAGGGCTTGCCGGATTTTCTAGTCATGATAATTCAAATATAACATTAATTCCTCCATTTAAAATCATGCTGATGAGACCAAATAAGGTAAAACAGCTATTCAGTGTTCCGTATGTCACGTGTAAGTGTTTGGTGGATTTTCTAGTCATGATAATTCAAATATAACATTAATTCCTCGTTTTAAATTCATGCTGGTGAGACCAAATAAGGTAGAAACAGCTATTCAGTGTTCTGTATGTGACATGTAAGTGTTTGCTTGATTTTCTAGTCATGATAATTCAAATATAACATTAATTCCTCCATTTAAATTCATGCTGATCAGACAAAATAAGGTAGAAACAGCTATTCAGTGTTCCGTATGTCACGTGTAAGTGTTTGTCGGGTTTTCTAGTCATGATAATTCAAATATAACATTAATTCCTCCATTTAAATTAGTGCTGATGAGACCAAATAAGGTAGAAAAAGCTATTCAGTGTTCCGTATGTGACATGTAAGTGTTGCCGGATTTTCTAGTCATGATAATTCAAATATAACATTAATTCTTCCATTTAAATTCATGCTGATGAGACCAAATAAGATAGAAACAGATATTCAGTGTTCTTTTTGTCACATGTAAGTGTTTGTCGGATTTTCTAGTCATGATCATTCAAATATAACATTAATTCCTCCATTTAAATTCATGCTGATGAGACCAAATAAGGTAGAAACAGCTATTCAGTGTTCCGTATGTGACATGTAAGTGTTTGCCGGATTATCTAGTCATGATAATTCAAAAATAACTTTAATTCCTCCATTTAAATTCATGCTGATGAGACCAAATAAGATAGAAACAGCTATTCAGTGTTCCGTATGTCACGGTTAAGTGTTTGCCGGATTTTCAAGTCATGATAATTAAAATATAACATTAATTCCTCCATTTAAATTCATGCTGATGAGACCAAATAAGGTAGAAACAGTTATTCAGTGTTCCGTATGTCACATGTAAGTGTTTGTCGGATTTTCTAGTCAGGATAATTCAAATATAACATTAATTCCCCCATTTAAATTCATGCCTATGAGACCAAATAAAGTTGAAACAGCTATTCAGTGTTCCGTATGTCACATGTAAGTGTTTGTCGGATTTTCTATTCATGATAATTCAAATATAACATTAATTCCTCCATTTAAATTCATGCTGATGAGACCAAAAAAGGTAGAAAGAGCTATTCAGTCTTCCGTATGTGACATGTAAATGTTTGCTTGATTTTCTAGTCATGATAATTCAAATATAACATTAATTCCTCCATTTAAATTCATGCTGATGAGACCAAATAAGGTAGAAACAGCTATTCAGTGTTCCGTATGTCACGTGTAAGTATTTGCCGGACTTTCTAGTCATGATAATTCAAATATAACATTAATTCCTCCATTTAAATTCATGCTGATGAGACCAAATAAGGTAGAAACAGTTATTCAGTGTTCCGTATGTGACATGTAAGTGTTTGCCGGATTTTCTAGTCATGATAATTCAAATATAACATTAATTCCTCCATTTAAAATCATGTTGATTAGACCAAATAAGGTAGAAACAGCTATTCAGTGTTCCGTATGTGACATGTAAGTGTTTGCCGGATTTTCTAGTCATGATGATTCAAATATAACATTAATTCCTCCATTTAAAATCATGTTGATTAGACCAAATAAGGTAGAAACAGCTATTCAGTGTTCCGTATGTGACATGTAAGTGTTTGCCGGATTTTCTAGTCATGATAATTAAATACAACAATAATTCCTCCATTTAAATTCATGCTGATGAGACCAAATGAGGTAGAAACAGCTATTCAGTGTTCCGTATGTCACATGTAAGTGTTTGCCGGATTTTCTAGTCACGATAATTCAAATATAACATTAATTCCTCCATTTAAATTCATGTTGATGAGACCAAATAAGGTAGAAACTGCAATTCAGTGTTCCGTATGTCACATGTAAGTGTTTGCCAGATTTTCTAGTCATGATAATTCAAATATAACATTAATTCCTTCATTTAAATTCATGCTGATGAGACCAAATAAGGTAGAAACAGCTAGTCAGTGTTCCGTGTGTCATATGTAAGGGCTTGCCGGATTTTCTAGTCATGATAATTCAAATATAACATTAATTCCTCCATTTAAAATCATGCTGATGAGACCAAATAAGGTAAAACAGCTATTCAGTGTTCCGTATGTCACGTGTAAGTGTTTGGTGGATTTTCTAGTCATGATAATTCAAATATAACATTAATTCCTCGTTTTAAATTCATGCTGATGAGACCAAATAAGGTAGAAACAGCTATTCAGTGTTCCGTATGTGACATGTAAGTGTTTGCCGGATTATCTAGTCATGATAATTCAAAAATAACTTTAATTCCTCCATTTAAATTCATGCTGATGAGACCAAATAAGATAGAAACAGCTATTCAGTGTTCCGTATGTCACGGTTAAGTGTTTGCCGGATTTTCAAGTCATGATAATTAAAACATAACATTAATTCCTCCATTTAAATTCATGCTGATGAGACCAAATAAGGTAGAAACAGTTATTCAGTGTTCCGTATGTCACATGTAAGTGTTTGTCGGATTTTCTAGTCAGGATAATTCAAATATAACATTAATTCCCCCATTTAAATTCATGCCTATGAGACCAAATAAAGTTGAAACAGCTATTCAGTGTTCCGTATGTCACATGTAAGTGTTTGTCGGATTTTCTATTCATGATAATTCAAATATAACATTAATTCCTCCATTTAAATTCATGCTGATGAGACCAAAAAAGGTAGAAAGAGCTATTCAGTCTTCCGTATGTGACATGTAAATGTTTGCTTGATTTTCTAGTCATGATAATTCAAATATAACATTAATTCCTCCATTTAAATTCATGCTGATGAGACCAAATAAAGTAGAAGCAGCTAATCAGTGTTCCGTATGTCACGTGTAAGTATTTGCCGGACTTTCTAGTCATGATAATTCAAATATAACATTAATTCCTCCATTTAAATTCATGCTGATGAGACCAAATAAGGTAGAAACAGCTATTCAGTGTTCCGTATGTGACATGTAAGTGTTTGCCGGATTTTCAAGTCATGATAATTCAAATATAACATTAATTCCTCCATTTAAAATCATGCTGATGAGACCAAATAAGGTAGAAACAGTTATTCAGTGTTCAGTATGTGACATGTAAGTGTTTGCCGGATTTTCTAGTCATGATAATTCAAATATAACATTAATTCCTCCATTTAAAATCATGTTGATTAGACCAAATAAGGTAGAAACAGCTATTCAGTGTTCCGTATGTGACATGTAAGTGTTTGCCGGATTTTCTAGTCATGATAATTCAAATATAACATTAATTCCTCCATTTAAAATCATGTTGATTAGACCAAATAAGGTAGAAACAGCTATTCAGTGTTCCGTATGTGACATGTAAGTGTTTGCCGGATTTTCTAGTCATGATAATTCAAATACAACAATAATTCCTCCATTTAAATTCATGCTGATGAGACCAAATGAGGTAGAAACAGCTATTCAGTGTTCCGTATGTCACATGTAAGTGTTTGTCGGATTTTCTAGTCACGATAATTCAAATATAACATTAATTCCTCCATTTAAATTCATGTTGATGAGACCAAATAAGGTAGAAACTGCAATTCAGTGTTCCGTATGTCACATGTAAGTGTTTGCCAGATTTTCTAGTCATGATAATTCAAATATAACATTAATTCCTTCATTTAAATTCATGCTGATGAGACCAAATAAGGTAGAAACAGCTAGTCAGTGTTCCGTGTGTCATATGTAAGGGCTTGCCGGATTTTCTAGTCATGATAATTCAAATATAACATTAATTCCTCCATTTAAAATCATGCTGATGAGACCAAATAAGGTAAAACAGCTATTCAGTGTTCCGTATGTCACGTGTAAGTGTTTGGTGGATTTTCTAGTCATGATAATTCAAATATAACATTAATTCCTCGTTTTAAATTCATGCTGGTGAGACCAAATAAGGTAGAAACAGCTATTCAGTGTTCTGTATGTGACATGTAAGTGTTTGCTTGATTTTCTAGTCATGATAATTCAAATATAACATTAATTCCTCCATTTAAATTCATGCTGATCAGACAAAATAAGGTAGAAACAGCTATTCAGTGTTCCGTATGTCACGTGTAAGTGTTTGCCGGATTTTCTAGTCATGATAATTCAAATATAACATTATTTCCTCCATTTAAATTCATGTTGATGAGACCAAATAAGGTAGAAACAGCTATTCAGTCTTCCGTATGTGACATGTAAGTGTTTGCCGGATTTTCTAGTCATGATAATTCAAATATAACATTAATTCCCCCATTTAAATTCATGCTGATGAGACCAAATAAGGTAGAAACAGCTATTCAGTGTTCTGTATGTGACGTGTAAGTGTCTGCCGGATTTTCTAATCATGATAATTAAAATATAACATTAATTCCTCCATTTAAATTCATGCTGATGAGACCAAATAAGGTAGAAATAGCTATTCAGTGTTCCGTATGTCACATGTAAGTGTTTGTCGGATTTTCTAGTCATGATAATTCAAATATAACATTAATTCCTCCATTCAAATTCATGCTGATGAGACCAAATAAGGTAGAAACAGCTATTCAGTGTTCCGTATGTCACATGCAAGTGTTTGTCGGATTTTCTAGTCATGATAATTCAAATATAACATTAATTCCTCCATTTAAATTCATGCTGATGAGACCAAATAAGGTAGAAACAGCTATTCAGTGTTCCGTATGTCACGTGTAAGTGTTTGCCAGACTTTCTAGTCATGATAATTCAAATACAACATTAATTCCCCCATTTAAATTCATGCCTATGAGACCAAATAAAGTTGAAACAGCTATTCAGTGTCCCGTATGTCACATGCAAGTGTTTGTCGGATTTTCTATTCATGATAATTCAAATATAACATTAATTCCTCCATTTAAATTCATGCTGATCAGACAAAATAAGGTAGAAACAGCTATTCAGTGTTTTGTATGTCACATGTAAGTTTTTGCCAGTTTTTCTAGTCATGATAATTCAAATATAACATTAATTCCTCCATTTAAATTCATGCTGATGAGACCAAATAAGGTAGAAACAGCTATTCAGTGTTCCGTATGTCACGTGTAAGTGTTTGCCGGACTTTCTTGTCATGATAATTCAAATATAACATTAATTCCTCCATTTAAATTCATGCTGATGAGACCAAATAAGGTAGAAACAGCTATTCAGTGTTCCGTATGTGACATGTAAGTGTTTGCCGGATTTTCTAGTCATGATAATTCAAATATAACATTAATTCCTCCATTTAAAATCATGCTGATGAGACCAAATAAGGTAGAAACAGTTATTCAGTGTTCCGTATGTCACATGTAATTGTTTGCCGGATTTTCTAGTCATGATAATTCAAATACAACATTAATTCCTCCATTTAAATTCATGCTGATGAGACCAAATAAGGTAGAAACAGCTATTCAGTGTTCCGTATGTCACGTGTAAGTGTTTGCGGATTTTCTAGTCATGATAATTCAAATATAACATTAATTCCTCCATTTAAATTAATGCTGATGAGACCAAATGAGGTAGAAACAGCTATTCAGTGTTCCGTATGTCACATGTAAGGGTTTGCCGGATTTTCTAGTCATGATAATTCAAATATAACATTAATTCCTCCATTTAAATTCATGCTGATGAGACCAAATAAGGTAGAAACAGCTATTCAGTGTTCCGTATGTCACGTGTATGTGTTTGCCGGATTTTCTAGTCATGATAATTCAAATATAACATTAATTCCTCCATTTAAATTCATGCTGATGAGACCAAATAAGGTAAAACAGCTATTCAGTGTCCCGTATGTCACGTGTAAGTGTTTGGTGGATTTTCTAGTCATGATAATTCAAATATAACATTAATTCCTCCATTTAAATTCATGCTGATGAGACCAAATAAGGTAGAAACAGCTATTCAGTGTTCTGTATGTGACATGTAAGTGTTTACTTGATTTTCTAGTCATGATAATTCAAATATAACATTAATTCCTCCATTTAAATTCATGCTGATCAGACAAAATAAGGTAGAAACAGCTATTCAGTGTTCCGTATGTCACGTGTAAGTGTTTGCCGGATTTTCTAGTCATGATAATTCAAATATAACATTATATCCTCCATTTAAATTCATGTTGATGAGACCAAATAAGGTAGAAACAGCTAGTCAGTGTTCCGTGTGTCATATGTAAGGGCTTGCCGGATTTTCTAGTCATGATAATTCAAATATAACATTAATTCCTCCATTTAAATTCATGCTGATGAGACCAAATAAGGTAAAACAGCTATTCAGTGTTCCGTATGTCATGTGTAAGTGTTTGGTGGATTTGCTAGTCATGATAATTCAAATATAACATTAATTCCTCCATTTAAATTCATGCTGATGAGACCAAATAAGGTAGAAACAGCTATTCAGTGTTCTGTATGTGACATGTAAGTGTTTGCTTGATTTTCTAGTCATGATAATTCAAATATAACATTAATTCCTCCATTTAAATTCATGCTGATCAGACAAAATAAGGTAGAAACAGCTATTCAGTGTTCCGTATGTCACGTGTAAGTGTTTGCCGGATTTTCTAGTCATGATAATTCAAATATAACATTATATCCTCCATTTAAATTCATGTTCATGAGACCAAATAAGGTAGAAACAGCTATTCAGTCTTCCGTATGTGACATGTAAGTGTTTGCCGGATTTTCTAGTCATGATAATTCAAATATAACATTAATTCCTCCATTTAAATTCATGCTGATGAGACCAAATAAGGTAGAAACAGCTATTCAGTGTTCTGTATGTGACGTGTAAGTGTCTGCCGGATTTTCTAATCATGATAATTAAAATATAACATTAATTCCTCCATTTAAATTCATGCTGATGAGACCAAATAAGGTAGAAATAGGTATTCAGTGTTCCGTATGTCACATGTAAGTGTTTGTCGGATTTTCTAGTCATGATAATTCAAATATAACATTAATTCCTCCATTTAAATTCATGCTGATGAGACCAAATAAGGTAGAAACAGCTATTCAGTGTTCCGTATGTCACATGCAAGTGTTTGTCGGATTTTCTAGTCATGATAATTCAAATATAACATTAATTCCTCCATTTAAATTCATGCTGATGAGACCAAATAAGGTAGAAACAGCTATTCAGTGTTCCGTATGTCACGTGTAAGTGTTTGCCAGACTTTCTAGTCATGATAATTCAAATACAACATTAATTCCCCCATTTAAATTCATGCCAATGAGACCAAATAAAGTTGAAACAGCTATTCAGTGTTCCGTATGTCACATGCAAGTGTTTGTCGGATTTTCTATTCACGATAATTCAAATATAACATTAATTCCTCCATTTAAATTCATGCTGATGAGACCAAATAAGGTAGAAACAGCTATTCAGTGTTTTGTATGTCACATGTAAGTGTTTGCCAGATTTTCTAGTCATGATAATTGAAAAATAACATTAATTCCTCCATTTAAATTCATGCTGATGAGACCAAATAAGGTAGAAACAGCTATTCAGTGTTCCGTATGTCACGTGTAAGAGTTTGCCGGATTTTCTAGTCATGATAATTCAAATATAACATTATATCCTCCATTTAAATTCATGTTGATGAGACCAAATAAGGTAGAAACAGCTAGTCAGTGTTCCGTGTGTCATATGTAAGGGCTTGCCGGATTTTCTAGTCATGATAATTCAAATATAACATTAATTCCTCCATTTAAATTCATGCTGATGAGACCAAATAAGGTAAAACAGCTATTCAGTGTTCCGTATGTCATGTGTAAGTGTTTGGTGGATTTGCTAGTCATGATAATTCAAATATAACATTAATTCCTCCATTTAAATTCATGCTGATGAGACCAAATAAGGTAGAAACAGCTATTCAGTGTTCTGTATGTGACATGTAAGTGTTTGCTTGATTTTCTAGTCATGATAATTCAAATATAACATTAATTCCTCCATTTAAATTCATGCTGATCAGACAAAATAAGGTAGAAACAGCTATTCAGTGTTCCGTATGTCACGTGTAAGTGTTTGCCGGATTTTCTAGTCATGATAATTCAAATATAACATTATATCCTCCATTTAAATTCATGTTCATGAGACCAAATAAGGTAGAAACAGCTATTCAGTCTTCCGTATGTGACATGTAAGTGTTTGCCGGATTTTCTAGTCATGATAATTCAAATATAACATTAATTCCTCCATTTAAATTCATGCTGATGAGACCAAATAAGGTAGAAACAGCTATTCAGTGTTCTGTATGTGACGTGTAAGTGTCTGCCGGATTTTCTAATCATGATAATTAAAATATAACATTAATTCCTCCATTTAAATTCATGCTGATGAGACCAAATAAGGTAGAAATAGGTATTCAGTGTTCCGTATGTCACATGTAAGTGTTTGTCGGATTTTCTAGTCATGATAATTCAAATATAACATTAATTCCTCCATTTAAATTCATGCTGATGAGACCAAATAAGGTAGAAACAGCTATTCAGTGTTCCGTATGTCACATGCAAGTGTTTGTCGGATTTTCTAGTCATGATAATTCAAATATAACATTAATTCCTCCATTTAAATTCATGCTGATGAGACCAAATAAGGTAGAAACAGCTATTCAGTGTTCCGTATGTCACGTGTAAGTGTTTGCCAGACTTTCTAGTCATGATAATTCAAATACAACATTAATTCCCCCATTTAAATTCATGCCAATGAGACCAAATAAAGTTGAAACAGCTATTCAGTGTTCCGTATGTCACATGCAAGTGTTTGTCGGATTTTCTATTCATGATAATTCAAATATAACATTAATTCCTCCATTTAAATTCATGCTGATGAGACCAAATAAGGTAGAAACAGCTATTCAGTGTTTTGTATGTCACATGTAAGTGTTTGCCAGATTTTCTAGTCATGATAATTCAAATATAACATTAATTCCTCCATTTAAATTCATGCTGATGAGACCAAATAAGGTAGAAACAGCTATTCAGTGTTCCGTATGTCACGTGTAAGTGTTTGCCGGACTTTCTCTTCATGATAATTCAAATATAACATTAATTCCTCCATTTAAATTCATGCTGATGAGACCAAATAAGGTAGAAACAGCTATTCAGTGTTCTGTATGTGACATGTAAGTGTTTGCCGGATTTTCTAGTCATGATAATTCAAATATAACATTAATTCCTCCATTTAAAATCATGCTGATGAGACCAAATAAGGTAGAAACAGTTATTCAGTGGTCCGTATGTCACATGTAATTGTTTGCCGGATTTTCTAGTCATGATAATTCAAATACAACATTAATTCCTCCATTTAAATTCATGCTGATGAGACCAAATAAGGTAGAAACAGCTATTCAGTGTTCCGTATGTCACGTGTAAGTGTTTGCGGATTTTCTAGTCATGATAATTCAAATATAACATCAATTCCTTCATTTAAATTTATGCTGATGAGACCAAATAAGGTAGAAACAGCTATTCAGTGTTCCGTATGTCACATGTAATTGTTTGCCGGATTTTCTAGTCATGATAATTCAAATATAACATTAATTCCTCCATTTAAATTCATGCTGATGAGACCAAATAAGGTAGAAACAGCTATTCACTGTTCCGTATGTCACGTGTGAGTGTTTGCCGGATTTTCTTGTCATGATAATTCAAATATTACATTAATTCCTCCATTTAAATTCATGCTGATGAGACCAAATAAGGTAGAAACAGCTATTCAGTGTTCCGTATGTCACATGCAAGTGTTTGTCGGATTTTCTAGTCATGATAATTCAAATATAACATTAATTCCTCCATTTAAATTCATGCTGATGAGACCAAATAAGGTAGAAACAGCTATTCAGTGTTCCGTATGTCACGTGTAAGTGTTTGCCAGACTTTCTAGTCATGATAATTCAAATACAACATTAATTCCCCCATTTAAATTCATGCCAATGAGACCAAATAAAGTTGAAACAGCTATTCAGTGTTCCGTATGTCACATGCAAGTGTTTGTCGGATTTTCTATTCATGATAATTCAAATATAACATTAATTCCTCCATTTAAATTCATGCTGATGAGACCAAATAAGGTAGAAACAGCTATTCAGTGTTTTGTATGTCACATGTAAGTGTTTGCCAGATTTTCTAGTCATGATAATTCAAATATAACATTAATTCCTCCATTTAAATTCATGCTGATGAGACCAAATAAGGTAGAAACAGCTATTCAGTGTTCCGTATGTCACGTGTAAGTGTTTGCCGGACTTTCTCTTCATGATAATTCAAATATAACATTAATTCCTCCATTTAAATTCATGCTGATGAGACCAAATAAGGTAGAAACAGCTATTCAGTGTTCTGTATGTGACATGTAAGTGTTTGCCGGATTTTCTAGTCATGATAATTCAAATATAACATTAATTCCTCCATTTAAAATCATGCTGATGAGACCAAATAAGGTAGAAACAGTTATTCAGTGGTCCGTATGTCACATGTAATTGTTTGCCGGATTTTCTAGTCATGATAATTCAAATACAACATTAATTCCTCCATTTAAATTCATGCTGATGAGACCAAATAAGGTAGAAACAGCTATTCAGTGTTCCGTATGTCACGTGTAAGTGTTTGCGGATTTTCTAGTCATGATAATTCAAATATAACATCAATTCCTTCATCTAAATTTATGCTGATGAGACCAAATAAGGTAGAAACAGCTATTCAGTGTTCCGTATGTGACATGTAAGTGTTTGCTTGATTTTCTAGTCATGATAATTCAAATATAACATTAATTCCTCCATTTAAATTCATGTTGATTAGACCAAATAAGGTAGAAACAGCTATTCAGTGTTCCGTATGTGACATGTAAGTGTTTGCCGGATTTTCTAGTCATGATAATTCAAATATAACATTAATTCCTCCATTTAAATTCATGCTGATGAGACCAAATAAGGTAGAGACAGCTATTCAGTCTTCCGTATGTGACATGTACGTGTTTGCCGGATTTTCTAGTCATGATAATTCAAATATAACATTCATTCCTCCATTTAAATTCATGCTGATGAGACCAAATAAGGTAGAAACTGCTATTAAGTGTTCCGTATATGACATGTAAGTGTTTGCCGGATTTTCTAGTCATGATAATTAAAATATAACATTAATTCCTCCATTTAAATTCATACTGATGAGACCAAATAAGGTAGAAACAGCTATTCAGTGTTCCATATATCACGTTTAAGTGTTTGCCGGATTTTCTAGTCATGATAATTCAAATATAACATTAATTCCTCCATTTAAATTCATGCTGATAAGACCAAATAAGGTAAAACCGCTATTCAGTGTTCCGGATGTCACATGTAAGTGTTTATCGGATTTTCTAGTCATGATAATTCAAATATAACATTAATTCCTCCATTTAAATTCATGTTGATGAG
This sequence comes from Sepioteuthis lessoniana, assembly GCA_963585895.1. Taxonomy (NCBI): domain Eukaryota; kingdom Metazoa; phylum Mollusca; class Cephalopoda; order Myopsida; family Loliginidae; genus Sepioteuthis; species Sepioteuthis lessoniana. The sequence continues at coordinate 20,091,454 of OY757947.1, forward strand.
ACCAAATACGGTAGAAACAGCTATTCAGTCTTACGTATGTGACATGTACGTGTTTGCCGGATTTTCTAGTCATGATAATTCAAATATAACATTAATTCCTCCATTTAAATTCATGCTGATTAGACCAAATAAGGTAGAAACAGCTATTCAGTGTTCCGTATGTCACATGTAATTGTTTGCCGGATTTTCTAGTCATGATAATTCAAATATAACATTAATTCCTCCATTTAAATTCATGCTGATGAGACCAAATAAGGTAGAAACAGCTATTCACTGTTCCGTATGTCACGTGTGAGTGTTTGCCGGATTTTCTTGTCATGATAATTCAAATATTACATTAATTCCTCCATTTAAATTCATGCTGATGAGACCAAATAAGGTAGAAACAGCTATTCAGTGTTCCGTATGTCACATGCAAGTGTTTGTCGGATTTTCTAGTCATGATAATTCAAATATAACATTAATTCCTCCATTTAAATTCATGCTGATGAGACCAAATAAGGTAGAAACAGCTATTCAGTGTTCCGTATGTCACGTGTAAGTGTTTGCCAGATTTTCTAGTCATGATAATTCAAATACAACATTAATTCCCCCATTTAAATTCATGCCAATGAGACCAAATAAAGTTGAAACAGCTATTCAGTGTTCCGTATGTCACATGCAAGTGTTTGTCGGATTTTCTATTCATGATAATTCAAATATAACATTAATTCCTCCATTTAAATTCATGCTGATGAGACCAAATAAGGTAGAAACAGCTATTCAGTGTTTTGTATGTCACATGTAAGTGTTTGCCAGATTTTCTAGTCATGATAATTCAAATATAACATTAATTCCTCCATTTAAATTCATGCTGATGAGACCAAATAAGGTAGAAACAGCTATTCAGTGTTCCGTATGTGACATGTAAGTGTTTGCCGGATTTTCTAGTCATGATAATTCAAATATAACATTAATTCCTCCATTTAAAATCATGCTGATGAGACCAAATAAGGTAGAAACAGTTATTCAGTGGTCCGTATGTCACATGTAATTGTTTGCCGGATTTTCTAGTCATGATAATTCAAATACAACATTAATTCCTCCATTTAAATTCATGCTAATGAGACCAAATAAGGTAGAAACAGCTATTCAGTGTTCCGTATGTCACGTGTAAGTGTTTGCGGATTTTCTAGTCATGATAATTCAAATATAACATCAATTCCTTCATTTAAATTTATGCTGATGAGACCAAATAAGGTAGAAACAGCTATTCAGTGTTCCGTATGTGACATGTAAGTGTTTGCTTGATTTTCTAGTCATGATAATTCAAATATAACATTAATTCCTCCATTTAAATTCATGTTGATTAGACCAAATAAGGTAGAAACAGCTATTCAGTGTTCCGTATGTGACATGTAAGTGTTTGCCGGATTTTCTAGTCATGATAATTAAAATATAACATTAATTCCTCCATTTAAATTCATACTGATGAGACCAAATAACGTAGAAACAGCTATTCAGTCTTACGTATGTGACATGTACGTGTTTGCCGGATTTTCTAGTCATGATAATTCAAATATAACATTAATTCCTCCATTTAAATTCATGCTGATGAGACCAAATAAGGTAGAAAGAGCTATTCAGTGTTCCGTATGTCACATGTAATTGTTTGCCGGATTTTCTAGTCATGATAATTCAAATATAACATTAATTCCTCCATTTAAATTCATGCTGATGAGACCAAATAAGGTAGAAACAGCTATTCACTGTTCCGTATGTCACGTGTGAGTGTATGCCGGATTTTTTTGTCATGATAATTCAAATATTACATTAATTCCTCCATTTAAATTCATGCTGATGAGACCAAATAAGGTAGAAACAGCTATTCAGTGTTCCGTATATCACGTGTAAGTGTTTGCCGGATTTTCTAGTCATGATAATTCAAATATAACATTAATTCCTCCAGTTAAATTCATGCTGATGAGACCAAATAAGGTAGAAACAGCTATTCAGTGTTCTGTATGTCACATGTAAGTGTTTGCCGGATTTTCTAGTCATGATAATTCAAATATAACATTAATTCCTCCAGTTAAATTCATGCTGATGAGACCAAATAAGGTAGAAACAGCTATTCAGTGTTCTGTATGTCACATGTAAGTGTTTGCCGGATTTTCTAGTCATGATAATTCAAATATAACATTAATTCCTCCATTTAAATTCATGCTGATGAGACCAAATAAGGTAGAAATAGCTATTCAGTGTTCCGTATGTCATGTGTAAGTGTTTGCCGGATTTTCTAGTCATGATAATTCAAATATTACATTAATTCCTCCATTTAAATTCATGCTGATGAGACCAAATAAGGTAGAAACAGCTATTCAGTGTTCCGTATGTTACGTGTAAGTGTTTGCTTGATTTTCTAGTCATGATAATTCAAATATAACATTAATTCCTCCATTTAAATTCATGCTGATGAGACCAAATAAGGTAGAAACAGCTATTCAGTGTTCCGTATGTCACGTGTAAGTGTTGGCCGGATTTTCTAGTCATGATAATTCAAATATAACATTAATTCCTCCATTTAAATTCATGCTGAAGAGACCAAATAAGGTAGAAATAGCTATTCAGTGTTCCGTATGTCACGTGTAAGTGTTTGCCGGATTTTCTAGTCATGATAAATCAAATATAACATTAATTCCTCCATTTAAATTCATCCCGATGAGACCAAATAAGGTAGAAACAGCTATTCAGTCTTTCGTATGTCACATGTGTTTGCCGGATTTTCTAGTCATGATAATTCAAATATAACATTAATTCCTCCATTTAAATTCATGCTGATGAGACCAAATAAGGTAAGAAACAGCTATTCAGTGTTCCGTATGTCGCATGTGTTTGCCGGATTTTCTATTCATGATAATTCAAATATAACATTAATTCCTCCATTTAAATTCTTGCTGATGAGACCAAATAAGGTAGAAACAGCTATTCAGTGTTCCGTATGTCACGTGTAAGTGTTTGCGGATTTTCTAGTCATGATAATTCAAATATAACATCAATTCCTTCATTTAAATTTATGCTGATGAGACCAAATAAGGTAGAAACAGCTATTCAGTGTTCCGTATGTGACATGTAAGTGTTTGCTTGATTTTCTAGTCATGATAATTCAAATATAACATTAATTCCTCCATTTAAATTCATGTTGATTAGACCAAATAAGGTAGAAACAGCTATTCAGTCTTCCGTATGTGACATGTACGTGTTTGCCGGATTTTCTAGTCATGATAATTCAAATATAACATTAATTCCTCCATTTAAATTCATGTTGATTAGACCAAATAAGGTAGAAACAGCTATTCAGTGTTCCGTATGTCACGTGTATGTGTTTGCCGGATTTTCTAGTCATGATAATTCAAATATAAAATTAATTCCTCCATTTAAATTCATGTTGATTAGACCAAATAAGGTAGAAACTGCTATTAAGTGTTCCGTATGTGACATGTAAGTGTTTGCCGGATTTTCTAGTCATGATAATTAAAATATAACATTAATTCCTCCATTTAAATTCATACTGATGAGACCAAATAACGTAGAAACAGCTATTCAGTCTTACGTATGTGACATGTACGTGTTTGCCGGATTTTCTAGTCATGATAATTCAAATATAACATTAATTCCTCCATTTAAATTCATGCTGATGAGACCAAATAAGGTAGAAACAGCTATTCAGTGTTCCGTATGTCACATGTAATTGTTTGCCGGATTTTCTAGTCATGATAATTCAAATATAACATTAATTCCTCCATTTAAATTCATGCTGATGAGACCAAATAAGGTAGAAACAGCTATTCACTGTTCCGTATGTCACGTGTGAGTGTGTGCCGGATTTTCTTGTCATGATAATTCAAATATTACATTAATTCCTCCATTTAAATTCATGCTGATGAGACCAAATGAGGTAGAAACAGCTATTCAGTGTTCCGTATATCACGTGTAAGTGTTTGCCGGATTTTCTAGTCATGATAATTTAAATATAACATTAATTCCCCCATTTAAATTCATGCTGATGAGACCAAATAAGGTAGAAACAGCTATTCAGTGTTCCGTATGTCACGTGTAAGTGTTTGCCGGATTTTCTAGTCATGATAATTCAAATATAACATTAATTCCTCCATTTAAATTCATGCTGATGAGACCAAATAAGGTAGAAATAGCTATTCAGTGTTCCGTATGTCACGTGTAATGGTTTGCCTGATTTTCTAGTCATGATAATTCAAATATAACATTAATTCCTCCAGTTAAATTCATGCTGATGAGACCAAATAAGGTAGAAACAGCTATTCAGTGTTCCCTATGTCACGTGTAAGTGTTTGCCGGATTTTCTAGTCATGATAATTCAAATATAACATTAATTCCTCCATTTAAATTCATGCTGATGAGACCAAAAAAGGTAGAAACAGCTATTCAGTGTTCCGTATGTCACATGTAAGTGTTTGCCGGATTTTCTAGTCATGATAATTCAAATATAACATTAATTCCTCCATTTAAATTCATGCTGATGAGACCAAATAAGGTAGAAACAGCTATTCAGTGTTCCGTATGTCACGTGTAAGTGTTGGCCGGATTTTCTAGTCATGATAATTCAAATATAACATTAATTCCTCCATTTAAATTCATGCTGAAGAGACCAAATAAGGTAGAAATAGCTATTCAGTGTTCCGTATGTCACGTGTAAGTGTTTGCCGGATTTTCTAGTCATGATAAATCAAATATAACATTAATTCCTCCATTTAAATTCATCCCGATGAGACCAAATAAGGTAGAAACAGCTATTCAGTCTTTCGTATGTCACATGTGTTTGCCGGATTTTCTAGTCATGATAATTCAAATATAACATTAATTCCTCCATTTAAATTCATGCTGATGAGACCAAATAAGGTAAGAAACAGCTATTCAGTGTTCCGTATGTCGCATGTGTTTGCCGGATTTTCTATTCATGATAATTCAAATATAACATTAATTCCTCCATTTAAATTCTTGCTGATGAGACCAAATAAGGTAGAAACAGCTATTCAGTGTTCCGTATGTGACTTGTAAGTGTTTGCCGGATTTTCTAGTCATGATAATTCAAATATAACATTAATTCCTCCATTTAAATTCATGCTGATGAGACCAAATAAGGTAGGAACAGCTATTCAGTGTTACGTATGTCACGTGTAAGTGTTTGCCGGATTTTCTACTCATGGTAATTCAAATATAACATTAATTCCTCCATTTAAATTCATGCTGATGAGACCAAATAAGGTAGAAACAGCTATTCAGTGTTCCGTATGTCACGTGTAAGTGTTTGCCGGATTTTCTAGTCATGATAATTCAAATATAACATTAATTCCTCCATTTAAATTCATGCTGATGAGACCAAATAAGGTTGAAACAGCTATTCAGTGTTCCGTATGTGACATGTAAGTGTTTGCCGGATTTTCTAGTCATGATAATTCAAATATAACATTAATTCCTCCATTTAAATTCATGCTGATAAGACCAAATAAGGTAGAAACAGCTATTCAGTGTTCCGTATGTGACATGTAAGTGTTTGCCGGATTTTCTAGTCATGATAATTCAAATATAACATTAATTCCTCCATTTAAATTCATGCTGATGAGACCAAATAAGTTTGAAACAGCTATTCAGTGTTCCGTATGTGACATGTAAGTGTTTGCCGGATTTTCTAGTCATGATAATTCAAATATAACATTAATTCCTCCATTTAAATTCATGCTGATAAGACCAAATAAGGTAGAAACAGCTATTCAGTGTTCCGTATGTCACGTGTATGTGTTTGCCGGATTTTCTAGTCATGATAATTCAAATATAACTTTAATTCCTCCATTTAAATTCATGCTGATGAGACCAAATAAGGTAGAAACAGCTATTCAGTGTTCCGTATGTCACATGTAAGTGTTTGCCGGATTTTCTAGTCATGATAATTCAAATATACATTAATTCCTCCATTTAAATTCATGCTGATGAGACCAAATAAGGTAGAAACAGCTATTCAGTGTTCCGTATGTCACGTGTAAGTGTTTGCGGATTTTCTAGTCATGATAATTCAAATATAACATTAATTCCTCCATTTAAATTCATGCTGATGAGACCAAATAAGGTAGAAACAGCTATTCACTGTTCCGTATGTCACGTGTAAGTGTTTGCCGGATTTTCTAGTCATGATAATTCAAATATTACATTAATTCCTCCATTTAAATTCATGCTGATGAGACCAAATAAGGTAGAAACAGCTATTCAGTGTTCCGTATGTCACGTGTAAGTGTTTGCCGTATTTTCTAGTCATGATAATTCAAATATAACATTAATTCCTCCTTTTAAATTCCTGCTGATGAGACCAAATAAGGTAGAAACAGCTATTCAGTGTTCCGTATGTCACGTGTATGTGTTTGCCGGATTTTCTAGTCATGATAATTCAAATATAACATTAATTCCTCCATTTAAATTCATGCTGATGAGACCAAATAAGGTAGAAACAGCTATTCAGTGTTCCGTATGTCACGTGTATGTGTTTGCCGGATTTTCTAGTCATGATAATTCAAATATAACATTAATTCCTCCATTTAAATTCATGCTGATGAGACCAAATAAGGTAGAAACAGCTATTCAGTGTTCCGTATGTCACGTGTAAGTGTTTGCCGGACTTTCTTGTCATGATAATTCAAATATAACATTAATTCCTCCATTTAAATTCATGCTGATGAGACCAAATAAGGTAGAAACAGCTATTCAGTGTTCCGTATGTGACATGTAAGTGTTTGCCGGATTTTCTAGTCATGATAATTCAAATATAACTTTAATTCCTCCATTTAAAATCATGCTGATGAGACCAAATAAGGTAGAAACAGTTATTCAGTGTTCCGTATGTCACATGTAATTGTTTGCCGGATTTTCTAGTCATGATAATTCAAATACAACATTAATTCCTCCATTTAAATTCATGCTGATGAGACCAAATAAGGTAGAAACAGCTATTCAGTGTTCCGTATGTCACGTGTAATGTTTGCGGATTTTCTAGTCATGATAATTCAAATATAACATTAATTCCTCCATTTAAATTAATGCTGATGAGACCAAATGAGGTAGAAACAGCTATTCAGTGTTCCGTATGTCACATGTAAGGGTTTGCCGGATTTTCTAGTCATGATAATTCAAATATAACATTAATTCCTCCATTTAAATTCATGCTGATGAGACCAAATAAGGTAGAAACAGCTATTCAGTGTTCCGTATGTCACGTGTATGTGTTTGCCGGATTTTCTAGTCATGATAATTCAAATATAACATTAATTCCTCCATTTAAATTCCTGCTGATGAGACCAAATAAGGTAGAAATAGCTATTCAGTGTTCCGTATGTCACGTGTAAGTGTTTGCCGGATTTTCTAGTCATGATAATTCAAATATAACATTAATTCCTCCATTTAAATTCATGCTGATGAGACCAAATAAGGTAGAAACAGCTATTCAGTGTTCCGTATGTCACATGTAAGTGTTTGTCGGATTTTCTAGTCATGATAATTCAAATACAACATTAATTCCTCCATTTAAATTCATGCTGATGAGACTAAATAAAGTAGAAACAGCTATTCAGTGTTCCGTATGTCACATGTAAGTGTTTATCGGATTTTCTAGTCATGATAATTCAAATATAACATTAATTCCTCCATTTAAATTCATGCTGATGAGACCAAATACGGTAGAAACAGCTATTCAGTCTTACGTATGTGACATGTACGTGTTTGCCGGATTTTCTAGTCATGATAATTCAAATATAACATTAATTCCTCCATTTAAATTCATGCTGATGAGACCAAATAAGGTAAAACAGCTATTCAGTGTCCCGTATGTCAGGTGTAAGTGTTTGGTGGATTTTCTAGTCATGATAATTCAAATATAACATTAATTCCTCCATTTAAATTCATGCTGATGAGACCAAATAAGGTAGAAACAGCTATTCAGTGTTCTGTATGTGACATGTAAGTGTTTACTTGATTTTCTACTTATGATAATTCAAATATAACATTAATTCCTCCATTTAAATTCATGCTGATCAGACAAAATAAGGTAGAAACACCTATTCAGTGTTCCGTATATCACGTGTAAGTGTTTGCCGGATTTTCTTGTCATGATAATTCAAATATAACATTATATCCTCCATTTAAATTCATGTTGATGAGACCAAATAAGGTAGAAACAGCTAGTCAGTGTTCCGTGTGTCATATGTAAGGGCTTGCCGGATTTTCTAGTCATGATAATTCAAATATAACATTAATTCCTCCATTTAAATTCATGCTGATGAGACCAAATAAGGTAAAACAGCTATTCAGTGTTCCGTATGTCACGTGTAAGTGTTTGGTGGATTTTCTAGTCATGATAATTCAAATATAACATTAATTCCTCCATTTAAATTCATGCTGATGAGACCAAATAAGGTAGAAACAGCTATTCAGTGTTCCGTATGTCACGTGTAAGTGTTTGCTTGATTTTCTAGTCATGATAATTCAAATATAACATTAATTCCTCCATTTAAATTCATGCTGATCAGACAAAATAAGGTAGACAGCTATTCAGTGTTCCGTATGTCACGTGTAAGTGTTTGCCGGATTTTCTAGTCATGATAATTCAAATATAACATTATATCCTCCATTTAAATTCATGTTGATGAGACCAAATAAGGTAGAAACAGCTATTCAGTCTTCCGTATGTGACATGTAAGTGTTTGCCGGATTTTCTAGTCATGATAATTCAAATATAACATTAATTCCTCCATTTAAATTCATGCTGATGAGACCAAATGAGGTAGAAATAGCTATTCAGTGTTCCGTATGTCACATGTAAGTGTTTGTCGGATTTTCTAGTCATGATAATTCAAATATAACATTAATTCCTCCATTTAAATTCATGCTGATGAGACCAAATAAGGTAGAAACAGCTATTCAGTGTTCCGTATGTCACATGCAAGTGTTTGTCGGATTTTCTAGTCATGATAATTCAAATATAACATTAATTCCTCCATTTAAATTCATGCTGATGACACCAAATAAGGTAGAAACAGCTATTCAGTGTTCCGTATGTCACGTGTAAGTGTTTGCCAGACTTTCTAGTCATGATAATTCAAATACAACATTAATTCCCCCATTTAAATTCATGCCAATGAGACCAAATAAAGTTGAAACAGCTATTCAGTGTTCCGTATGTCACATGCAAGTGTTTGTCGGATATTCTATTCATGATAATTCAAATATAACATTAATTCCTCCATTTAAATTCATGCTGATGAGACCAAATAAGGTAGAAACAGCTATTCAGTGTTTTGTATGTCACATGTAAGTGTTTGCCAGATTTTCTAGTCATGATAATTCAAATATAACATTAATTCCTCCATTTAAATTCATGCTGATGAGACCAAATAAGGTAGAAACTGCTATTCAGTGTTCCGTATGTCACGTGTAAGTGTTTGCCGGACTTTCTCTTCATGATAATTCAAATATAACATTAATTCCTCCATTTAAATTCATGCTGATGAGACCAAATAAGGTAGAAACAGCTATTCAGTGTTCCGTATGTGACATGTAAGTGTTTGCCGGATTTTCTAGTCATGATAATTCAAATATAACATTAATTCCTCCATTTAAAATCATGCTGATGAGACCAAATAAGGTAGAAACAGTTATTCAGTGGTCCGTATGTCACATGTAATTGTTTGCCGGATTTTCTAGTCATGATAATTCAAATACAACATTAATTCCTCCATTTAAATTCATGCTGATGAGACCAAATAAGGTAGAAACTGCTATTCAGTGTTCCGTATGTCACGTGTAAGTGTTTGCGGATTTTCTAGTCATGATAATTCAAATATAACATCAATTACTTCATTTAAATTTATGCTGATGAGACCAAATAAGGTAGAAACAGCTATTCAGTGTTCCGTATGTGACATGTAAGTGTTTGCTTGATTTTCTAGTCATGATAATTCAAATATAACATTAATTCCTCCATTTAAATTCATGTTGATTAGACCAAATAAGGTAGAAACAGCTATTCAGTGTTCCGTATGTGACATGTAAGTGTTTGCCGGATTTTCTAGTCATGATAATTCAAATATAACATTCATTCCTCCATTTAAATTCATGCTGATGAGACCAAATAAGGTAGAAACTGCTATTAAGTGTTCCGTATGTGACATGTAAGTGTTTGCCGGATTTTCTAGTCATGATAATTAAAATATAACATTAATTCCTCCATTTAAATTCATACTGATGAGACCAAATAAGGTAGAAACAGCTATTCAGTGTTCCGTATATCACGTGTAAGTGTTTGCCGGATTTTCTAGTCATGATAATTCAAATATAACATTAATTCCTCCATTTAAATTCATGCTGATAAGACCAAATAAGGTAAAACCGCTATTCAGTGTTCCGGATGTCACATGTAAGTGTTTATCGGATTTTCTAGTCATGATAATTCAAATATAACATTAATTCCTCCATTTAAATTCATGCTGATGAGACCAAATAAGGTAGAAACAGCTATTCAGTGTTCTGTATGTCACATGTAAGTGTTTGCCGGATTTTCTAGTCATGATAATTCAAATATAACATTAATTCCTCCATTTAAATTCATGCTGATGAGACCAAATAAGGTAGAAACAGCTATTCAGTGTTCCGTATGTCACGTGCAAGTGTTTGCCGGATTTTCTAGTCATGATAATTCAAATATAACATTAATTCCTCCATTTAAATTCATGCTGATGAGACCAAATAAGGTAGAAATAGCTATTCAGTGTTCCGTATGTCATGTGTAAGTGTTTGCCGGATTTTCTAGTCATGATAATTCAAATATAACATTAATTCCTCCATTTAAATTCATGCTGATGAGACCAAATAAGGTAGAAACAGCTATTCACTGTTCCGTATGTCACATGTAAGTGTTTGCCGGATTTTCCAGTCATGATAATTCAAATATAACAATAATTCCTCCATTTAAATTCATGCTGATGAGACCAAATAAGGTAGAAACAGCTATTCAGTGTTCCGTATGTCACATGCAAGTGTTTGTCGGATTTTCTAGTCATGATAATTCAAATATAACATTAATTCCTCCATTTAAATTCATGCTGATGAGACCAAATAAGGTAGAAACAGCTATTCAGTGTTCCGTATGTCACGTGTAAGTGTTTGCCAGACTTTCTAGTCATGATAATTCAAATACAACATTAATTCCCCCATTTAAATTCATGCCAATGAGACCAAATAAAGTTGAAACAGCTATTCAGTGTTCCGTATGTCACATGCAAGTGTTTGTCGGATTTTCTATTCATGATAATTCAAATATAACATTAATTCCTCCATTTAAATTCATGCTGATGAGACCAAATAAGGTAGAAACAGCTATTCAGTGTTTTGTATGTCACATGTAAGTGTTTGCCGGATTTTCTAGTCATGATAATTCAAATATAACATTAATTCCTCCATTTAAATTCATGCTGATGAGACCAAATAAGGTAGAAACAGCTATTCAGTGTTCCGTATGTCACGTGTAAGTGTTTGCCGGACTTTCTCTTCATGATAATTCAAATATAACATTAATTCCTCCATTTAAATTCATGCTGATGAGACCAAATAAGGTAGAAACAGCTATTCAGTGTTCCGTATGTGACATGTAAGTGTTTGCCGGATTTTCTAGTCATGATAATTCAAATATAACATTAATTCCTCCATTTAAAATCATGCTGATGAGACCAAATAAGGTAGAAACAGTTATTCAGTGGTCCGTATGTCACATGTAATTGTTTGCCGGATCTTCTAGTCATGATAATTCAAATACAACATTAATTCCTCCATTTAAATTCATGCTGATGAGACCAAATAAGGTAGAAACAGCTATTCAGTGTTCCGTATGTCACATGCAAGTGTTTGTCGGATTTTCTATTCATGATAATTCAAATATAACATTAATTCCTCCATTTAAATTCATGCTGATGAGACCAAATAAGGTAGAAACAGCTATTCAGTGTTTTGTATGTCACATGTAAGTGTTTGCCAGATTTTCTAGTCATGATAATTCAAATATAACATTAATTCCTCCATTTAAATTCATGCTGATGAGACCAAATAAGGTAGAAACAGCTATTCAGTGTTCCGTATGTCACGTGTAAGTGTTTGCCGGACTTTCTCTTCATGATAATTCAAATATAACATTAATTCCTCCATTTAAATTCATGCTGATGAGACCAAATAAGGTAGAAACAGCTATTCAGTGTTCCGTATGTGACATGTAAGTGTTTGCCGGATTTTCTAGTCATGATAATTCAAATATAACATTAATTCCTCCATTTAAAATCATGCTGATGAGACCAAATAAGGTAGAAACAGTTATTCAGTGGTCCGTATGTCACATGTAATTGTTTGCCGGATCTTCTAGTCATGATAATTCAAATACAACATTAATTCCTCCATTTAAATTCATGCTGATGAGACCAAATAAGGTAGAAACAGCTATTCAGTGTTCCGTATGTCACGTGTAAGTGTTTGCGGATTTTCTAGTCATGATAATTCAAATATAACATCAATTCCTTCATTTAAATTTATGCTGATGAGACCAAATAAGGTAGAAACAGCTATTCAGTGTTCCGTATGTGACATGTAAGTGTTTGCCGGATTTTCTAGTCATGATAATTCAAATATAACATTCATTCCTCCATTTAAATTCATGCTGATGAGACCAAATAAGGTAGAAACTGCTATTAAGTGTTCCGTATGTGACATGTAAGTGTTTGCCGGATTTTCTAGTCATGATAATTAAAATATAACATTAATTCCTCCATTTAAATTCATACTGATGAGACCAAATAAGGTAGAAACAGCTATTCAGTGTTCCGTATATCACGTGTAAGTGTTTGCCGGATTTTCTAGTCATGATAATTCAAATATAACATTAATTCCTCCATTTAAATTCATGCTGATAAGACCAAATAAGGTAAAACCGCTATTCAGTGTTCCGGATGTCACATGTAAGTGTTTATCGGATTTTCAAGTCATGATAATTCAAATATAACATTAATTCCTCCATTTAAATTCATGCTGATGAGACCAAATACGGTAGAAACAGCTATTCAGTCTTACGTATGTGACATGTACGTGTTTGCCGGATTTTCTAGTCATGATAATTCAAATATAACATTAATTCCTCCATTTAAATTCGTGCTGATGAGACCAAATAAGGTAGAAACAGCTATTCAGTGTTCCGTATGTCACATGTAATTGTTTGCCGGATTTTCTAGTCATGATAATTCAAATATAACATTAATTCCTCCATTTAAATTCATGCTGATGAGACCAAATAAGGTAGAAACAGCTATTCAGTGTTCCGTATGTCACGTGTAAGTGTTGGCCGGATTTTCTAGTCATGATAATTCAAATATAACATTAATTCCTCCATTTAAATTCATGCTGAAGAGACCAAATAAGGTAGAAATAGCTATTCCGTGTTCCGTATGTCACGTGTAAGTGTTTGCCGGATTTTCTAGTCATGATAAATCAAATATAACATTAATTCCTCCATTTAAATTCATCCCGATGAGACCAAATAAGGTAGAAACAGCTATTCAGTCGTTCGTATGTCACATGTGTTTGCCGGATTTTCTAGTCATGATAATTCAAATATAACATTAATTCCTCCATTTAAATTCATGCTGATGAGACCAAATAAGGTAAGAAACAGCTATTCAGTGTTCCGTATGTCGCATGTGTTTGCCGGATTTTCTATTCATGATAATTCAAATATAACATTAATTCCTCCATTTAAATTCATGCTGATGAGACCAAATAAGGTAGAAACAGCTATTCAGTGTTCCGTATGTCACGTGTAAGTGTTTGCGGATTTTCTAGTCATGATAATTCAAATATAACATTAATTCCTCCATTTAAATTCATGCTGATGAGACCAAATAAGGTAGAAACAGCTATTCACTGTTCCGTATGTCACGTGTAAGTGTTTTCCGGATTTTCTAGTCATGATAATTCAAATATTACATTAATTCCTCCATTTAAATTCATGCTGATGAGACCAAATAAGGTAGAAACAGCTATTCAGTGTTCCGTATGTCACGTGTAAGTGTTTGCCGGATTTTCTAGTCATGATAATTTAAATATAACATTAATTCCTTCATTTAAATTCATGCTGATGAGACCAAATAAGGTAGAAATAGCTATTCAGTGTTCCGTATGTCACGTGTAAGTGTTTGCCGTATTTTCTAGTCATGATAATTCAAATATAACATTAATTCCTCCATTTAAATTCCTGCTGATGAGACCAAATAAGGTAGAAACAGCTATTCAGTGTTCCGTATGTCACGTGTATGTGTTTGCCGGATTTTCTAGTCATGATAATTCAAATATAACATTAATTGCTCCATTTAAATTCATGCTGATGAGACCAAATAAGGTAGAAACAGCTATTCAGTGTTCCGTATGTCACGTGTATGTGTTTGCCGGATTTTCTAGTCATGATAATTCAAATATAACATTAATTCCTCCATTTAAATTCATGCTGATGAGACCAAATAAGGTAGAAACAGCTATTCAGTGTTCCGTATGTCACGTGTAAGTGTTTGCCGGATTTTCTAGTCATGATAATTCAAATATAACATTAATTCCTCCATTTAAATTCATGCTGATGAGACCCAATAAGGTAGAAAGAGCTATTCAGTGTTCTGTATGTCACATGTAAGTGTTTGCCGGATTTACTAGTCATGATAATTCAAATATAACATTAATTCCTCCATTTAAATTCATGCTGATGAGACCAAATAAGGTAGAAACAGCTATTCACTGTTCCGTATGTCACGTGTAAGTGTTTGCCGGATTTTCTAGTCATGATAATTAAAATATAACATTAATTCCTCCATTTAAATTCATGCTGATGAGACCAAATAAGGTAGAAACAGCTATTCAGTGTTCCCTATGTCACGTGTAAGTGTTTGCCGGATTTTCTAGTCATGATAATTCAAATATAACATTAATTCCTCCATTTAAATTCATGCTGATGAGACCAAATAAGGTAGAAACAGCTATTCAGTGTTCCGTATGTCACGTGTAAGTGTTTGTCGGATTTTCTAGTCATGATAATTCAAATATAACATTAATTCCTCCATTTAAATTCATGCTGATGAGACCAACTAAGGTAGAAACGGCTATTCAGTGTTCCGTATGTGACATGTTAGTGTTTGCCGGATTTTCTAGTCATGATAATTCAAATATAACATTAATTCCTCCATTTAAAAAATATATACATATACCTATACGATCCAGAAACGACCGGATCATCATATTTATTCTGACTAGAGAGGGTTGGCTTAAAGGATCTTTTATAAATAAAGTTTCCACCAGGATCTATGCCTTGATTCTTTTTTAATTTCCCACACATAGATAAACTAATCTTATGCCTGGATGGTTCCTGTGGAAAATTTATTAATATCAAACTGTATTGATAAAATTTCATTCTTGTCAGCCCTGTGACCATATCCCCTCGGTCCCTGGAATACATCAACTTCTTTAAACCATTTCAATCTTGGCTGGTGAATCATCTAGTGGTTCCGATAGGGGTATCACACATTTCTTTATGGCTACAAGAAATACAATCAAGGGAAAAAGAACAAAGAACAAATGCAAGAAGGTTATGTTGTGACACTCTGCATTCCTTTGTGCATCTGTAGACTAACGCTGACGTGCATCCTTCGCGAAATTTCCAAAAAGCCACGAGGAATGCTGACTTGTTTTGACTAGTCTTCCCTCACTGATCCTCTGTATCCTATCTCATGCCGACTGGTTTCTTCCGCTGTCCGGTGTCGACTCCCAACTGCCCCTCTCCGTCGTCCGTCGCCAACTGCCTTCTCTGCTTCCTTTTTCCAACTCCTCAACTCGCGTTCCCTTGCCTACTGCCGGTCTCGGGGAGATCTCGATTCTAAGCCCTTGGTTTGGTTACACGCCAAGACAGACAAAGGGATCGTCTGATTAGCAGACCACCCACATAGTGTCACAGCCCTTCTCTTGATGATCAATAAGGTGAAATTTTGATTGGTAGTTTCTGGCTCTTTTTGGTAATCTAGTTTTGTTCTACTTAGTGTATTGGGTAGGGCACCTCCGGTGGTGTAATAGTTAGCCAGCTAGACTAGCAAAACTTCACGAGTGATTTCGAGTCTCAGTGGATGCCCAATCCACACAGCCTCGGGCCACATCAAAGCAAAAAACTAAATAAATGACTCAGGGTATTGAGCACTTTTACGTATTCGCTTTGATAATTCTATTGGTTTTTTCTTTCTTTTGGTTAGACATTGTGGTACTGGTTGATTATTTTTAGGTAGTAGGTGTGTTTTCATCTTTTTTCGTTTCATTTAGTAACTTAAATGTCTCGATGAAAGTCTAAAAACCGAAACGTTTAACGTTGACAAATAAAAGACTTCGAGGTTTTTTTTCATCTCTATACAGTCGGATTAATTCAGACTTTTTCAAGTTATATATATATATATAGAGAGAGAGAGAGTGTGTGTGTGTAAGAGACAGAGAGAGAGAGAGAGAGTTTATTGGTACAAGTAAATTTTAATCATATTTACCACCCCCTCCGCTCAGGCAGGATATGACACAAGGTCAGTTTTTAAGTGGAGTTTAACAGGTTTCAATTCAGAATTTTCCTTCTCCTAGACTAGTTGCATCACCAACGCTAAAGAACCTAGTCTGTCATACTATTTACCCATAGCTAGAGGGAGAATAATTGGATTCATACCTTTCCTAAGGGTATTAGTGCTATGTGAAATGCGATCAGTCTCGTCCAGAATTTGAACTCGTGTCGCCGTGTCCATTTCCTACGACGATACCCATTACACCACGGGCACCTCCACAAGTAAATTTCAATAGGACGCGAAATACGGGAATAATTATTTTTTTATTAAAATAATAAAACAGATTAAAAGGACCCCTTCCGTCCGGCGCTTTTTCACCAAAATCCATCGGAATCTATTTAAAATATAAATATAAGAAATCAAGATGTGTGTGGCAGGGAGGGCAATAAAAAATACCCCAATTCCTATGATTCTCACAAAATTCCCGAAACAAGCAAAATATATGAAGTAATAAAAAGTTTCGTACCTGAAGTTGCTTTCTTTGCCGGCACTAGGTAGGGCAATATAGCGAAATAGCCATAAACTCTGAAAAGTTAAGATGTTGCTTAGACCAAGCCTTGCACAAGACAGAGAAACAGTCATTAGAGTATATATTTATATATATATATATATATATATATATATGCAAATTTCATTAAACATCAGGGGAGAATCTGTTACAAAAGTGATGTAACTTTTGTTTTAGCATATTACTACTGTGTAAGGACGTCTTTGCCGTCGAAGATCATGTAATAGATTCTCCCCTGATGATGGCCCAAAGTCGGGCAGAAAGTACTAGGGATACATACAACTATGGACAATACATAAATCAATTCCCCCCGAATACGATAAAAGTA
This sequence comes from Sepioteuthis lessoniana, assembly GCA_963585895.1. Lineage (NCBI taxonomy): Eukaryota > Metazoa > Mollusca > Cephalopoda > Myopsida > Loliginidae > Sepioteuthis > Sepioteuthis lessoniana. The sequence continues at coordinate 20,109,011 of OY757947.1, forward strand.
ATACGGGAATTCGAACGGATCCAGAAGAAAATATCTAGACATGAGATGTCTATTATGTTTAGTGAAATTTGCATTAACGAAGAAATGCTGCCTATATATATATATATATATATATATATATATATATATATATATATTCCTTCTTGTTTAATTATCTGCTTTTCTTTCTTTTTTCTTTCCGTCATTTATTCTCGTGTTTATTTTTACTAATATTCTTTTCTTTGTTGCATAGCAATATTTTGCAAACTAGCTTCTTAAGAGGACTGTTGCTAATGCAGTGAGGTTGATCCTTACTGGGTGCCTTACCCTTGTGTCCTTACAGATGATCTGTGTAAATTCATAAAACTCTTGTACTGTAACATAATGGCAAAGGGATTTCGTTTTATATATCCTGCCTTTGGGTTTAGTTAGGCTGAGAACCTTTCGGCTCAGTGCATGGGTTAGTTAGGTGCAAACTTGAGCGCAGGTGTTGACGCGCGTGCGGAGGATGTGTCATTCAGAGATGTCAAAATAAAAATCCTAGATAGAAAATTGACCAGGGGATGTGAATGACGTCATGCACTGGAAGCGCACGTTGAGGATTTAGGGAATTTTGAAAAAGACAGTCAGTTGAGTTCTGCCTCGGAGGAAGAAGGTTGACCCTCGCTCGCTCACCGAGGCCTAGTCGCAGGTGTCGCACGTGTTTTGGGGCAGATGGAAAAGCCAGCATAGAAAGATTGTGCCTCTCTCCTTACGTCGTAAAATCTTTTAACTCAAAGGTAATAAAAAGTTTCGTACCTGAACTAAGAAGTCGAATGTGTTTTTGGTGTTTCGGTATTCCTATGTTCTATATATATATGAGTATGAACGTTTTACGTACCGGTATGAATATGTCTATTTCACGTATTCATATCTGGCTATGTTACAGTACTTTCTTTCTTTCTTTCTTTCTTTAAAAAGACTATTCAATTCTATTTTAATAGTTGTCTGTCCTGTGGATGAAGGTTACATATATGAGGCAACACTGGACATTTGTTTCCGACTCTCATCCGATGTGAAAACATGGCTAGACGCAGCGGACAGTTGTGCCCAGGAAAGAGCCGGCCTTTTCCGTCCTAATACTTTGGCAAAAATAGAATATATGGAAGATTTGCTGAAAACATCAGGTAAATAATAAATTATTCCTTATGTGTCTGTTTATTTTGTAGTTGTTAGGTTTTTGAAAGATGATTTCAACAATTAAACTTCTTTCTTAATATCGAAATATAGATCATGAACTGACTGGGATAGATAGATAGATAGATAGATAGGTACCGAATAGATAAATAGATAGATAGATAGATAAGTACCGAATAGATAAATAGATAGATAGATAAGTACCGAATAGATAGATAGATAGATTAGTACCAGATAGATAGATAGATAGATAGATTAGTACCGGATAGATAGATAGATAGATAAGTACCGAATAGATAGATAGATAGATAGATAGATAAGTACCGGATAGATAGATAGATAGATAGATAAGTACCGAATAGATAGATAGATAGATAAGTACCGAATAGATAGATAGATAGATAGATAGATAGATAAGTACCGAATAGATAGATAGATATATAATAAAAGACTAGAATATATATATCTGCGTAGTCAGCGTCCATAATAATATCTACAGGATAATGTCTACTTCTTCCTTTTTTAGTGCAAAGCCATTTTCTTCCTTTAGATATATCGACATTCGAAGTATGTAGTCTAGACAGATTATGAACAAACATGGAGCCAATGTATCCACTTGCAGAACAACGGCAACAATGTCAAAGAAGTATGTGTGTCCATTTGGACGCAAACTTTTACTTCTTTTTTTTTATAGAGCATCATTATGACTGGGACAGTTTCTTTAGGGAGACCAGACGCTCGTAATATTTGCTCCATCTTTCCTGTGTATGGAGACAAATGCCTGGGAGAAATCTATGAGTAAGAGTAATCGTCTCAAGGTTTTTTAAACTGCAGCTATACGGCCACCTACTTCCTATCTCTAAAACCACCGAAATAAGACGAACAGGACACGTTGGACACTTTTGGAGGAGCCAGGACGAACTCATAAGTGACGTTCTCCTATGGGCCCTTTCACACAGACGTGCCACTGTTGGCCGATCAACAAGAACTTACATACAACTGCTCTTTACGGACACAGGATGTTGTCTAAAAGATCTACCGGAAGCAATGGATGATAGAGACGAATAGCGAGCCTTTGTTTGTTGATTTTAATGGCATATCTGCCTTGTTATTTAATACTAAATCTATCCTTCTATATGGATAGCGGTAGTACAATTTAACCCATAGCTGGGAGGATAAGGGGGTTCATGCCTTTCCTAAGAGTATTTGTCCGAAAGTGAACGTAATAGCGCGACTGCATTTCGAACTAGAGTACTACGACTCTGCAGTCCAACGCTTTACGAGATAGAGAGAGAGAGAGAGAGAGAGAGAGAGAGAGAGAGAGAGAGAGATTAATCAATGCTAGCAGCGTGACAAGATGATGAGGATGAGATAGATAGATAGATAGATAGATAGATAGATTAAACTGAGATAGATAGGAATGGCACAATGTCACAGCGACCCGAGTTCAAATCTTGGATGAAGCTGTTTGGATTTTACATTGCTCTAATACCCTTTTGAAAAGTTAGCACCAAATTATTTTACTAATTATGATAATATTTAATTACATTTACAATAATTACATTTACAATAATTACATTCTACCAATTATGATTATATTCTACCAATTATGATTACATTCTACCAATTATGGTAATAATCATTCTACCAATTATTCTATCTGAAACCGGTGTACAAGAAGAAAAAGTCTGAATTCAAATCAGCTGTACTCCACAAAAAAATTGACATTGTGTCACATTCGTCATGGAGCGAAAGGATTGGGTTAATGGATGCTAAATACTTTATGTAGATCACCCAATTTTCAGACGGAAATAGAGGAAGAATTGACTAATCAACCGTATTTATTGCGTGATGAATTTATCACGTGAATAATATTTGACCACGTGACACGATTAACGAAAAAAAAATTGATCGATTAACGAAATATGAACAGTGCAAATACAGAAAAATACACCAAAAATTCATTACCATTACTCCCAGGCCCACTCTGAAAAGAAAAGGTGTTTAAACATTAAACTTAGAATTTTGACACGATTACGAAAAAATATTGATTGATTAACGAAATATGAACAGTGCAAATACAGAAAAATACACCAAAAATTCATTACCATTACTCCCAGGCCCACTCTGAAAAGAAAAGGTGTTTAACATTAAACTTAGAATTTTGACACGATTACGAAAAAATATTGATTGATTAACGAAATATGAACAGTGCAAATACAGAAAAATACACCAAAAATTCATTACCACTCTGAAAAGAAAAGGTGTTTAAACATTAAACTTAGAATTTTGAGTTGTTTCAACGCATGCTGTTAAGATTTGAGATCTTTTGAACTGGTCAAATTATTAGATTACGAAATGATATCAATTTTTCTGATAAACCCCATATATTTCAAAAATCAAATTCCTTTGGAGTTTAAATGATTTCAAATTTTAACACTTTCTATAGAAACAACCCAAAATTCTATGTTCAGCAATTTCTTTTCAGATATGAAAATACCAATCATTGTAAAAGAAATGGCATTTAAATATTAAACGTAGAATTTTGACTTGTTTCTATAGAAACTGTTAAAATTCAAGATCATCATTTTTAGTTGGGCCGTCTGGTATTCGTGTCCGATGGGGTATCAAGGTCAATGGTTGATTTGAGGCCGAATAGCCCTCGGCTCCGGCCAAGGCCAAGCCAGGCCAGGCCAGGCTATACCATCATCAGTTGGATGAAGAAGTATTGACTAGCATAGCACTAGTCCTTTGGTTAAGCTATAACCAACAAAGTCACTAGGCTTCATGCCGGGAGACGAAGCAAAGGCTTGCATAGTTCACATTGGACCTAGTGTTCATATGACCAGAATAGACCATAGGATGAGTCTCGGATCGTGCTGGGCCTTCCCCTCCCATAAAATTCCCTAATAAAAAAGACCTTGTGTCAAATCCTGTCTGTTAGGGAGGCAAAGATAAACATACAGTGCATCTCAAATGATATCAATTTTTTTGAAACAACAGGTATATTTGTTTAAATTTCTGAGATGAAGCTTGATAATTTTTATTACTTAGAATATTCGGACTATTGACCTTCCATTGGCCTAATGATTAGAGTGTTCGCCAATGGTCCGAGAGACCAGGGTTCAATCCCAGGTCGAGTCATACCAAAAACTCAAAATATGCTACTTGATGCCCCGTTGCTTAACACTAGTCATTGTAAGGTAAGGATCAAGGGTAAAGTGGAGCAATCCAGGGAATGGAATAGCGCCCTCCTCTACACCTCAGTGTAGTAGCTATTGAAAAGGAAGCCTTCGGGTAACCCTCGACTACGGTCGCCAACTTTACTTACTTTACTAATTGTTATAATCACAACGTTTCGGCCGATAATCCCTTTGGCCTTCTTTCGGAGTTTCATGTCAAACTCGGAAGTCCACACAGAATCTCGAATTGAACCCTTTATTTCAACCACAGGGGTAGACTGTTCAAATTTTATCAACCATGACCGGGTCAAAGACACATGGCGCAGTGGATAAGGCGTTCAGTTGGAAGGTACTTCTGAGTGAAATCATCTGGAGGTTGCAGGTTCAATCCCAACAGCCAGTAAGACTAACAAGGAGTACTTACTATAACTTAACACTTGTACCCAGTCATGTTTGATAGAATTGGAGCAGTCTACTCCCGTGATTCAAATCAAAGGTTCAGTTCAAGATACTGTGTGGAGTCCTGTGTTCTACATGTAACACCTGAAGAAGGCCAAAAGACATATTGGCCAAAATATTGTGATTATAACTGTAACACTATGTAGGTGGTCTGCCAAGCAGACGATCCCTTTGTTTGTTTTGGCGCGAAACCAAACAAAGGCCTGAGCCTGCGATCTCGACGCGACCGAAAGTAGGAAGGGAACGCGAGAGAGAATTGGACAAAGGAACCCAGTGAAGGAGTTGGCGGAGGGTGACGCAAGTGGCCAGTCGACATCGGACAGCAGAAGTGACCAGTTGGCATGAGAGAGAGACCAGAGCAGTGAGGGAAGACCGGTCAAGATGGGTTGGCATTCCCAGTAGCTTTGTAGAAATTTCGCTAGAAATCCACGCTAGCGTTAGTCTACATATGCACAAGGGAATGCAATGTTACATAACTCCTCTACTTGCACCTTGAGTTAACCCAAGCTCATATTGTTCGTGTGTTTTTTTTCTCCCACTCCCTTGATTGCATTTCTTGTTGCCATGAAGAAATATGCGATATTCCTATCGGAACCACTAGTTGATCACCGGCCAATAAGTGAAATGGTTTAAAGTTGTAGATGTGTCGGGGAGCCGAGGGGGTATCGTCACATAATAAATAACAATAAAGATGAGGTCGACTGGCCGAATATTCTAAGTAATAATAAACCTGTATAATAATGTGAGAATTATTTTTTTTTATTTATTGCGAACTTTTTGTCCTCATCTTGGTAGTTTTTGTGTTGTTTCCTCTTTCATAACGTTTCGGCCAAATTTCACCGCTGGCCTTCTTCAGGTGATTTACAGCGACCTCGGATGGGAATGCTGAGCCTTGTAACCGTATCCCCAGTAATTACTGCCATCCATAGTTGTTGTCTATCGCACCACGTTTTTGACTAAGTAAACCTCTGGCCGGCTTGGGTAGGAATTGAAACCGCTATCTTCTGACAATGCTCACCTGGAACCGTAGAGACTCAACGCTTCTATCCGCTGCGCCACGGGTCCCGAAGGGCGATCAAGGATCACCTGAAGAAGGCCAGAGGTGAAATTTGGCCGAAACGTAATGAAAGAAGAAACAACACAAAAACTAACAAGATGAGGACAAAAAGTCCGCAGTAAATAAAAGAATTAATTCTCAGATTAAGAAGTCTCATCTCAAAATGATTCCAATTAAAGACTGTAAAATAATATTTCATTGGGTTCATTTCTTATTACAGATGAGCTAAAAACTCGCTGGTTTCATTTGGGTGCTTCGGATGCTCTCCTCGAGGGGACTTGGGTCTGGTGGACAGGCGAGGAAATGAATACCAACATTACAAATTGGATTCCGGGTTCCCCTGACAATTACAAAGGCAATCAGAATTGTATGGCGATGGATCCGCGTTCGAATCACATGTGGAACGATATATCGTGCGAGACGAATATTTTTTATTACATCTGCGAAAAAATACTTCGTTAAGAGCAAAGGGTCAAGATTTATCGAATTAATTGCTTATTAAATTTAAACTTAAATTTTAAATTGTAATTCAAATGCTTTTTAATTTAAGCTTGGATTTTAAATTGTAATTCAAATGCTTTTTAATTGAAGCTTGAAATTTAAATTGTTATTCAAATGCTTTTTAATTTAAGCTTGTATTTTAAATTGTAATTCAAATGCTTTTTAATTGAAGCTTGAAATTTAAATTGTTATTCAAATGCTTTTTAATTTAAGCTTGGATTTTAAATTGTAATTCAAATGCTTTTTAATTGAAGCTTGAAATTTAAATTGTTATTCAAATGCTTTTTAATTTAAGCTTGGATTTTAAATTGTAATTCAAATGCTTTTTAATTGAAGCTTGAAATTTAAATTGTAATTCAAATGCTTTTTAATTTAAGCTTGGATTTTAAATTGTAATTCAAATGCTTTTTAATTTAAGCTTGGATTTTAAATTGTAATTCTAATGCTTTTTAATTTAAGCTTGGATTTTAAATTGTAATTCAAATGCTTTTTAATTGAAGCTTGAAATTTAAATTGTTATTCAAATGCTTTTTAATTTAAGCTTGTATTTTAAATTGTTATTCAAATTTTAGGCTTTTCATTACGTCTTCAAAAAAAATACTTCATTAAGAGGAAATGAGTAAGTGTTGTCTCATTAAACGCTTTTTAAATCTAAACTTAAATTGTTATTCAAATTTTAGGTCTTAATTACATCGGCGAAAAAAATACTTCGTTAAGATCAAGACTTGTCTAATTAAATACTTTTAAATCTTAATTTTATTCTTTAATTGAAATTCTGATTTTAATTTTTGGTTTTAATTTTAAGTTTTGATTTGGATATTAAAGTTTTAAAAAGATTTATCAATTGTCACGATTATAACTAATTTTGACGAGGGATCTTCCCATGGAATATGGGCTAAAAGAGGATTTCTCCTGGTTTAAGAGGAGTCCCCATTGCACATTAGCTAAAAGGGGTGTCATCGTGGTGTAAGGGGAGTCCCCGTGGCTTATTGGTTAAAAGGGGAGTCCACGTGGCGTAGTGGCTAAAGTGCTGGACTTCAAGTTCGAACTCTAGTCACAGTATTACCTTCACTTTCGGACTTTGGGAAAAGTATGAACCCTCTAATCCCCCCCCCAGCTATGGGTTGAATAGTATAACTGCTATGCTAAAAGGATGGCTTTGGCATTATATAACCTACGAAGGTTGATATACCATTAAAAACAAAGAAATTAAAGACCTAATTTGGACTAGAATTTTCTGTCATTTTTATTTGCAAAATTCCCAAATAGTTATTTCTTCTGCTCCTAGCTAAAATCATGGAATTAGAACACTTAGAGAATGTTCACTTAAGATGTTTATTTAGCAGTGAATAAATTAATAAGTGATAAGACTTAAAAGATTTTTATTTAACAGTAAATAAACTAATAAGTGATAAGACATAAAAGATTTTTTATTTAGCAGTAAACCAACTTATAATTGATAAGACACAAAAGATATACATTAAACAGCAAATAAACTATAAAGTAATAAGGCATAAAAGATTTTTATTTAGCAGTAAATAAACTAAGAAGTGATAAAACATAAGAGATTTTTATTTAGCAGTAAAACAACTAATAAGGGATAAGACACAAATGATTTTTATTAAACAGCAAATAAACTATTAAGTAATAAGATATAAAAGATTTTTATTAAACTGCAAATAAACTAATAAGTTTAATTTAATAGCGGAACCTCTTTATTTTATAAAATATATCTTAATCAAATTAGAATAAACTATTTACATTAATATTATCAGTTTTTTCCAAGCCATACATAGAAAGATACTGGCTAACAAAATGCCTTTTTTTTTCGGGTGTATTTCAGTTTGACAGGTTTTTCACTTATTTTGGTTTGCTGGTTTGAAAAAATCAACTCCATTATTGCATATCACATAAAAACTTACTTCCGTGACTCACTGATAAAATCTCAATCACCAATTTTCTTACGTAAATTGTCCGAATGTTGAAATGTTCTGGTTTCTTTTTTTAATGGCATATCAACCGCCGTGTGTTATTTCTTGTAGAAGAATAGCAGTGATACTATTTAACCCATTACTGGAAGAATAAAGTGATTTATCCTATTTACCCAACTCCTCCGCTCGGGTAGGATATTACACAAGGTCAATTTTTTAAGCGGAGTTTAACAGGTTTCAATTCAGAGTTTTCCTTCTCCTAGACTAGTTGCCTCACCAAGGCTGAAGAATCTAGTCTGTCCTACTATTTAGTAGCTGGAGGGAGAATAATTGGATTCATACCTTTCCCAAGGGTATTAGTCTCGTCCAGGATTTGAACTCGTGTCGCCGTGTCCATTTTCTACGACGATAACCATTACACCACGGGCACCTCCAATGATTTATAAAGTGATTTATAACTTTTCTATGAGTAGTAGTCTGAAAGTGAAAGTAAAAGCGCTACCAGAGTTCGAACTCATTTACGTAGAGGGCGCAGTTTAGCAAATCAGCCATCACGTCACAAAGACTACCCTTCGAAATTTTTAATAGAGTCAGTTCTAAAAAAAAACAACAAAAAAACTTACATATATTTCAGATGAGCATTACATTATTCGTTGTGTTTGGTTTTTGGTTTGGTTTGGTTTGATGGCATATCAACTGTTGTAGGATATTTAATGCTAAATCCATTTTTATACATATAAAAAGATATGTTTCAAACGATTCAGTTTAGAATAAGTACAGTTTTTTGTTTACACTCAGTTAAATCTCAAGACAGTTCTATTTCAAAGAATTCAGTTTAGCATAGAAAAACAGTTCCATTTCAAACAATTCAGTTTAGCATAAGTAAGCAGTTTATTTGTTTGTTTGTTAGGGTTATTTAATGCCAAATCCATTTTTATACAAATAAATAGTTCTATTTCAAGCAATTCAGTTTAGCATTAGTACACGTTTTAATTGTTAAAAACATTTCTATTTCAAGCTATTCAGTTTAGTCAAACAATTCAGTTTAGTATAAGTGCAGTTTCTGTATACACACAATTAAATGTCAAAACAGTTCTATTTCAAGTAATTCAGTTTAGCATAAGTATGCAGTTTAGTTCTATTTGGCCCATAAATAGGGCCTTATCAGGTGCTACCACTTCGGGCCAAAATGGACCTGGTAGCAATGGCAACGAAGGCGTACTCTGTATTCTTCAAAACTCTAGCATTGCAGGAACCGCACCACTAGATTGTTTAACGTCATATCCAGGATACTTGTTGGGCGGGGGTGGGGTGTTACCCCTTTGCAGAATAGCAGTCGGTGTATTCTACAGCCCCAAGCAACTGGAGTTGTATTTTGGTAGGCAAATATGATATAAAAATTTAGCCCCAAATTTTAGAGTTGCGATAATGTGTAAGAAAATGAACTTCGGACAGACTTTATGAAACTTTTAAAATGTTGGCAATGAAAACCGTTGAACATTTTGCTTAATCGTTGTTCAAGCTATGAATTTGTTTATTTATTTATTTGTTTGTTTCTGTGTTTGTTTATTATACTTTCTTTGGCATCTCCCCATTTCACGATCTTCTCACATCATCATATGAAAAAAAAATCACAGAACGTACACACTATTAATATAAAATCTATTTACATATCACAACCTGTTGATTGGGGCTATAAAATACGCCGACTGCATCTCAGCAGAGGGTTAACCACTCCCCAACGATTATCCTGCATATGACACTAATGATCTGATTTGCAATTACTCCCAGGTCCACTTTGACACAGAGTGATAGTATCTGTCGGGGACCAATCTATGGGACAAATAAAAAATGTTTAATTATTTGCTATGCTTATAACCATTTAACTGTGTGCAAACAATACTGGCTCGTTTAAATACAATGTTAAATACAAACTATTTGCTTTCAAATCATATATCTATATTTATATTGGCAAATAACTAATTATGGAAGGTTTATCAACCAATTTCCGCCGAATATCATAAGATCGATACGGCAATTAGAAAGGATTAACAAAAAAATATGTAGACAAAGAATGTCTATAATGTTCAATTATATATATATATATATATACGAGGATCATTAAATAAGTTTCCAGATTTTTTTCGTATAGTCATTTTTATTGATAAAAATGAAACTCTAGTCCCCTTCGAAGTAATCTCCTCCGGCTGCAATGCACTTGTTA
>OY757947.1:20124519-20217019 GCA_963585895.1 Sepioteuthis lessoniana
ACACACATATCTATATAAACGGGATTTGGTATTAGATAACCAACAAAAGTTGATAGGCCATAAAACGCAACTAATCAACAATTCTAAACTATATATATATATATATATATATATATATATATATATATATATGGAGAAATTATAGATTTTGGGAAATCTGACAAGATGAGAAAAATAAGCAGAAAATTTAATAAACCAAGAATTTAATAAACCAACGGATTTAGCAATATTTCGTCTTTATTCAAAAAAGACTTATTTTTGGAATATAAAATGTCTTTTCATTGTCTCTCCACTCTGAACATTCTTACGCAAAGCGAGTACCCCGAGTCAAGAACAACGTGAATCAAGTAGTCACTTCGTACTCTCTCCGTGGGGCTCTTCTTTGAGGGGGAAAGTCCCTTGTATTTTATATATACTGTCCACCCGATGAGTGGTGGTGGTGGTGGGCCAAGCTATCCTACCTCCCACCGTTTATCACCCCGTCACATTCGTCTTACTTTTACTTTACCCAAAAAGAGGCAGCCCTCCTCAAATTTGAAGTAATTACTATTTATGTTAACGTAACACGGCGTCAGTAACCATTCATTCATAACGGTAAGAGGATTGAATTAAAATTTTCCATACTTCATTTTTTTTAAATTGCTGTTTCCGGATTCTTTTTTACTCAGGCCGCTGATAGACAAGCCTCAGCCTCCAGGTCAAATCTTCCGAGCTGATTCTAAGCTTACATAGGTCTTGTAGTCAAAACAACTCCTGTCCGAGTTTCTGATTCAATGAGATAAACGAAATATTAACTTCTCACCATTTTTCGATATATATATATATATATATATATATATATATATATATATATATATATACGTGGTGCCTTCAATAAGTTTCCAGACTTTTTTGTTGAGGAATTTAAAATTGTCGTAGACTCTTGAAAATTCACTATGTTATTGCTATACATCTTATGAGATGACTGACCAATCTTTATGATTTCAGCTTCAAATGAACAGCTACAGCAGCAATTGGAATACACCCTACTAAAGCCTGATTGTCACAGATGGTGAATTTCAAAAATGCAATCTGGACATGAGGATACTTTAGAAGAACGATATACAATAAAATTCTGTTTTGAACTTGGAAAAAAGGCCACAGAAACGTATGGAATGCTTCAGACTGCTTTTGGAGCATCTTGCATGAACCAAGCATCAGTTTTTGAGTGGCATAAGAGATTCAAGGAAGGCAGGGAGTCTGTGAGGGATGATGAGAGGTGTGAGAGGAGCAAGGAAGTCAATACACCACAGTTGATTGGCCAAAGGGTTAAGGTTAGGGTTACTATGTTGAAGTTTTAAGGGAGTTCAGAAAGACATTCTGTCGGAAGAGGCCAGCACTCTTCAAATCGGGTCAGTGTCATTTCCACCTGGACATTGCACCAGTCCACAACTCCATCCTTGTCACAGACTATTTGACCAAGATGGGCATCAAGACAGTTCCTTAACCTCCCTATAGTCCAGACCCTGCTCCCTGTGACTTTTGATTATTCCCTAAGCTCAGAGGCTGTCGTTATGAGACAATTGAGGAGATGAAAGAGGCTGTGACGAAGGTCATAGACACGCTCACACAAGAGGATTTCCATGGGGCCTTCCAGAAGTTGTTTTAACGGTACAACAAGTGCATTGCAACCGGAGGACATTACTTCGAAGGGGACGTGAGTTTCATGTTTGTATTATCAATAAAAGTGCCTATACGAAAAAAGTCTGGAAACTTATTTAATGATAATCGTATATAGTCATCCACAGACAGACTGTTTCGTTGTTTCACAACTCTTCTGTGTGGCTAGACACGTTGGATACTTCAAGCTGGGATCAAAACCCGCCTAACTTTACGTTAGGCCGCTAACTTTTCACTTAGCCATTTTGGTGACCTACGTCTGCTCAGGAATTTAACGCATTTTGTATCAACTTTCGTTTGTTTATATTTTACTAGAACTTTGCAATACGTGGGTGGCAGCCTTTAATTCCTTCGACACACACACACACACACACACACACACATATATATATATATATATATATATATATATATATATATATTTGTTATTTTCTTTTTGATCAAAAATACATATTTCTAATTTGTTCCTTCTGAATCCATTTTCGTTATTTTTAGAACATACTGACTTCATTCTTCTAAAATCTACCTCAGCAAATTCTTAATTTTATGGTCAATAGATTTCCTCGACTGACCAATAGGGTCACATGGAGAAAGGTATAAATACAACGATCCTCCATCCAGCTATGGGTAAAATGTAGGGCAGACTGGGCTTTTTCACCTTGAGTATGACATCCTATTTAGGAGATGGAAAACTCTGAATTCAAACCTGTTAAACTCCATTTAAAATAAATATTGACCTTGACCTTGAATTACTTACTGCTCATAGAGAAAGAATTAGGTAAGCACATACATAATATATATATATTTAGCAATGATATCTTTTGTTTTTTAATATCTAAGAAACAATCAATTGAAGTGTCTTCAGATTTATCAAAGTCTGATTCATCAGATGTTGTTGAAAAGCGATAAGAAATATTTTCACTCATAAAATATATTCGCCTCTAACGAGATAGATATTTGATTTTCAAAAAGATATCTGAATATGTCAAATATATTTCTTAGTATTTTTGCTATTTCTCTTTTTGTGTGTTTGATACCTGTGTGAGACAACTGCATTTCACCACTCCTGAAAGGAGCTTACGGTATATAGTAAAACAGAGGTCAGTCCGAAATATCTGTCGTGACATATCAGTGTTTGTGTTTTCTGCAAGTTAAAATGAATAATACGCAACATTAAGTCTGTTAAAAAAGATTCAAAACACATTGCTTCCATCGTTGTTGCAGTGATTGGATAAAAAAGTTATTCACATCAGATATGATGACATCATATAAAATTTTCGACCTATAAATTTTTCAGACCACCCCCGGAATAGTTCTGTATTATCAGAGGTGTAGAGGAGGGCGCTACTTCATTCCCTGGATTGCTCCACTTTACCTTGATCTTTATCTTATAGGGTTGAGTGTTAAGCAAGGTGGCATCGAGTACCATTTTTGAGTCTTTGGTATGATTCGATTTGGGATTGAACTTTGGTCCATATAGATCCCCTGGGGTGAATAATATTTTAACTGGAGGGAAGAAAAGCATTTGGATTCATTGTGGGTGAAGTAACTAGTTTATATACCTAAATTCATCTTATATGAATTTTTCTTTTTATTTCTAAATGCATCAGGTATTATCGACCTAGCCCTGAGCTTCTGGGCGTGAATGATACTTTAGCCAAGGGAATAAAAGCATAGGGTTCACCAGGGAAGAATTTATTAAGTGAGTAGAGTGTTCGCCAATGGTCTGGGAGACCTGGGTTCAATCCTCGGTCGCGTCATACCAAAGACTTTAAAAATGGTACCTGTTACCTCTTTGCTTAACACTCAGCAATATAAGGTACGTATCAAGGGTGAATTGAAGCAATCCAGGGAATGGAGTAGCGCCCTACCTTACACCTCAGTGTATTAGCTATTGAAAAGGGAGCCTTCAAGTCGTCCTCGACTATGGTCGCCAACGTTTTTACTTACTTATTAATCTTTTTTGCTGGAGTTGCTTTTTTAGCCTTCCTGAGCAAACTCGATTTGTACAAGTCTATTTTAGGTCGACTCAGTTTTCACTATTTTATGAATTTGTCTTCTATGGCGCAGCTATATATATATATATATATATATATATGTGTGTGTGTGTGTGTGTGTGTGTAGGAAAATTAATAAGGTAATCCAAGTGGAAGGAGATATTTATTAAGAAGTCGACACTATAGGGTTTCGGTTCTACATCAGGACCATGAGGGGTGATATTAGCGTAAATATAACTATACCCAAAGAGTCGGTGCTAGTGCTCCCGTCTACTTGGAATATTTGGCCGGTGAAGTTCTTGAGTTGACAGTAAATGCTGCCAGAGAAAACAAAAAATCCAGAATCACCCGCCGTCACTTGCAACTGGCCACCCGTAACGACGAAGAATTGAACAAACTGTTGTCCGGAGTGACCATTGCCCCGGGTAGTATCCTTCCCAACATTTAAGCTGTTCTTCTGCCCAAGAAAACACAGAAAACCGCCAAGTAAATTATCTTTACCTCTGAACTGTTAAATATATATATATATATATATATATATTTGATAACGACTTGCAAACCACATTAAGAATTTACAAGAAGATTTTAGAACTCGATTCAAGGATCTTCTTAAGGAAATTCCTGAATGAATAATTTCACAATTTGCTGTTGAAGTAGAAAGTGTAAATTTAGATATCTTTCCCCAAAGAAGAATTTATTGAAATGATATTTGATCCTGAAGGGAATTCAGAGTACACAGTTAAAGGAATTGGATATTACTAGATGAACGAAAAAAAAAAAAAAAAAAAAAGAAAAAAATAATTTTACTAGCGTTTCCAAGTTTGAATATTGGTGGGATTTGGGTTTAGCCAGGTGTATTATTTACTAAGCAAACAGAGAAGCACTTTGAACATATGTTGTGTAGCCATATCAATCACAAACGTTATACATATGCAAAAACACAGGCGACTCCGTTGTTCAGGTAGGAACGTTTATTAACTTCTTGACTTCTGAGTTCGGTTCTTCGACACGAGGAGAGAGAGACACAATTCTTAAAAGTCTTTCGTATCATACTATGATAACAAAACTCAAACGCTCGACACATCTCGTGGAGTTTTAGATCACCTTTCATCTTCGCTGACTGGGACCCGAAAAACTTAACCGTATGACTCAACGGTCGAAACCCAAACTTCTCAACACCATGGTCGGAACTCAACTTCTACTGTCCGTCTACATGGCCCAAGTCGACTACCAACTCAACCGGTTCCCATTCGACAGCCAACTGGACTGGCCCACAGTAAAAACCCAACTGACATGTTTTTCAAAATACCCAAATTCTCAGCCCATCGCTTCCGGGCATGACGTCATTCACACCCCAGTCTTATTTCCTATCTGGGGTTTATTATGACAATTGTGATTGTCATATCCTCGGCGCACGAGCGTAAACTGTACCCAATGTGTGTGCACCTGAACTAAGAGCCGAATAGTTCAAAGTCCAACCAAACTGAATGTTAAAATATAATTAACGAAAAATGATTAATATAAAAAAATAATTCCGTAATTATATAATACATAGAACGCGTTGATTTGTAGTTCAGACTCACCAACCTAGCAATGTAATATCATGATCTCCCCAATGCCCACCAAAACCCATCTTTCCTATTAAAAAAATAACCCAAGAATTGATAATTTATTGGTTCTTATCGGATGTAAGTAAAGTAAAGTTGGCGACCCTTGTCGAGGGTGACCCAAAGGCTCCCTTTTCAATAGCTACTGCATTGAAGTGTTGGGGAATGTGCTTCCCCATTCCCTGGATTGTTCCACTTTACTCTTCATCCTTACCTTATAGTGCTAAGTATTAAGCAAGGTGTCATCAAGTACCATTTTTGAGTCTTTGATATGACTCGACCTGGGATTGAACTCTGATCTCCCGGACCACTGGCGAACACTCTATTCAAATTGTATCAAATACTGATCAATCAGTAATCTTACATAATTTGATATTGAATTTATTTTTCGGGGAATAGAAATTTGCTTACAAGAGTTGCATTAAATAAAGAATTTTAGAATTCCTTATTAAGAAAGCAGATTGTAGAAAGCGAATACTGTATTCAATGTTTGAAATAAAGGAATAAAATTTACTTCAAAGCTAAAATTTTTTATAGAGTTACGTCCCTTGAATAAATAATCACACTGTTTAATCATGGGAAGTAAGTTTGTAAACTTGTTTTAGAGTTATTTCCCTTAGATTATAACTCGTCAGGTTGTATCGACTTGTCTTTAAGATTTACTTTGGTTTGTTGGTTTGGTTTTATGGCGTATCAACTTCTGTGGTTTATTTAATGCCAAATCCATTTTTATACAAATAAACAATTCTATTTCAAACAATTCAGTTTAACATGATTACACAGTTTAATTTTTCAAAATATTCCTATTTCAAGCTATTCAGTTTAGTATTAGTATAGTTTTTGTTCACACACAATTAAATGCCAAGACAGTTCTGTTTCAAGCAATTCAGTCTAATGTAAGCACAGTTTCAATTTCAAAAACAGTTCTATTTCAAACAATTCAGTTTAGCATTAGTACGCAGTTTAAATATAAAAACAGTTCTATTTCAAGTAATTTAGTTTAGCATAAGTACGCATTTTAGTTCTAGTTGACTCATCTTATCAGGTGCTACCACTCCAGCCCAGAGTGGACTTGAGGGCAATGTCAATAAAGGGGTGCTTAGTATTCCCCAAAGCTCCAGCATTAGTGGAGTCTCACCATCAGATGGTTTAGTGTCATAACCCAGGACACTCGTTGGGAGAGTCTTATCCCTATGCAGAGCGGCAATCAGTATATTTTAGAAGTTGGCATCAGTAGAACGTGAAGACACACGAGGAGATCTTACTGTTCCCTGTATATTCTAATTTTCAGAGTAGCAATTCCTAATTCCAACTACAAAACGATAGATAGATAGATAGATTAAGAACCACAACAACATCTGTATGTAAGTAAAGTAAAATTGTCTCCTTTTAGTCGAGGGCGACCAGAAGGCTCCCTTTTCAATAGCTACTACACCGAGAGGTAGGGGAGGGCATTAATCCTTTCCCTGGATTGCTCCACTTTACCCTTGATACGTACTTTGTAATGCTGAGAGTTAAGCAAGGAGGTATCGAGTACCATTTTTCGAGTCTTTGGTATAACACAACCTGTGATTGAACCCAGGTCTCCCGGAAGCAGCTTATTTCGTCAGGGAAAATTTTGTAGCTTTTTTCCTTTAATGGTCGAATCATTTATAAGGAATGTATGAATAAAAAAGACAAAGGAACAAGATAGTAAATAAAAGATACCAGATGAGCTGTAAAAGTTACCAGTTAAAACTTAAGGAATAAACAAGTAAGCGGAACCTAGTTACCGGTAAAAGGTACAAGATACCCGGTAAAAAGTAAGAGATACCAAGCGAAAAAAGATACCAGTAAAGGGTACCATATACGCGGTAAAAGGTACCAGATACCAGGTAAAAAGTAAAAGACACCTTTTAAAAAAGATACCTGGTAAAAAAGATACCGGTTAAAACGTTACCAGATAACAGGTAAAAGGGACCAGATAACTAGTAAAAAGTGAAAGATACCCAGCAAAGGGTACCAGATATCAGGTAAAAGGGATCAGATACCTAGTAAAAAGCAAAAGATACGTGGTAAAGGGTAGCATATACCTGGTAAAAGGTACCAGATACCAGGCAAAGGGGACCAGTTACCTAGTAAGAAGTAAAAGGTACCAGGTAAAGGGCACCAGATACACGGTAAAAGGTCCTAGATACCAGGGAAAATTTTTAAAAAAATACCTGGTAAAAAGATACCACGTACCCGGTATCAGATATCCGGTAAAAGGTAACAAGTACCAGGTAAAAAGTGAAAGAAACCTGGTAAAGGGTACTCGATACCAGGTAAAAGGTACCAGATACCCGGTAAAAGGTACCAGATACAGGATAAAAAGTAAAAGAAGCTCGGTAAAAAAAGATACCACGTAAATGGGACCAGATAACTGGTAAAAGGTCCCAGATACCAGGTAAAAAGTAAGATACTAGGAAAGGGATAATTAGTTACTCGGTAAAAGGTACCAAATACCGGGTAAAAAGTAAAGTATACCACGTAATCGGTACCAGATATCCAGTAAAAGGTACCAGATACCGGGTAAAAAGTAAAGTATACCACGTAATCGGTACCAAATATCCGGTAAAAGGTACCAGATACAGGGTGAAAAGTTAAGTATACCACGTAATTGGTACCAGATATCCAGTAAAAGGTACCAGATACAGGGTAAAAAGTAAAGTATACCACGTAATCGGTACCAGATATCCGGTAAAAAGTACCAGATACAGGGTAAAAAGTAAAGTATACCACGTAAGCGGTACCAGATATCCGGTAAAAGGTACCAGATACCGGGCAAAAAGTAAAGTTTACCACGTAATCGGTACCAGATATCCGGTAAAAGGTACCAGATATCGGGTTAAAAGTAAAGTATACCACGTAATCGGTACCAGATATCCGATAAAAGGTACCAGATACCATTTAAAAGGTAAAACATAACCTGCAAAATGTAATAATAGTTTAAGGTGAAATAGTTATAATAGTGAATAGCTGAGGATTGAGTTATAGTATTATACTAGGCGAAAAGAGAAACAATTACTCAGATCTTGCCAAAAAACCGAAGAAAAGCTATGGAAGATAAAAGTGACGGTGATACCTATTGTAATTGGTGCACTTTGAACGGTTCCTTAAAGGTTGGTAAGGAGACTAGAAGAGATAGAATTCGAAGGACGAGCCGAGCACATCTAAATTACTGCATGACTGAAATCGACTTGAATACTGAGAAGAGTTCTGGAGACCTGAAGAGACTTGCAGCCTCTCAGACTCCAGCGAAAGACCATCAGTTTGCGCTGGCGTGAAAAGCTTGCAAATAATAATAATAATAATGATAATAATCAACAACAAAAAAGAGAATCTGCAAAATTGTAAACTTTGCTGTCCCGGCGGACAATAGAATAAATCTGAAGGAAAGGGAAAAGAAGGATAAGTACCTCGACCTTGCTAGAGAATTAAAAAAGCTGTGGAACATGAAAGTAACGGTTGTGCCAATTGTGATTGGTGCGTTAGGCACAATAACTAAAGGATTATTAAAAGGCCTGGAGGACTTAGAAGTTGGCGGACGGGTAGAGACTATCCAAACGACAGCATTGCTGAGAACGGCCAGAATCCTGAGACGAGTCCTGGAGACTTGAGGAGACTTGCTGTCACTCAAACTCCAGTGAAAAACCATCAGCTAATACTAATGTGAAAAACTCTTAAGGAGTAAAAAAAAAAAAAAAAAAAAATAATAATGATAATAATAATAATAGTAATAATAAACTGACGGTGATACCAGGTGTAGATGGTGCACTTGGAACAGACCCCAAGGTCTTGGGGAAAAAGATTGGAGGAATTGGTAATCAGAGTGAGAATCAAGATTCCGATTTTCATTCTGACCAACGCATTGTTCAAACGGGCCAAAATACTGAGACGGGTGCTGGAGACCTGAGCAGACTTGCTGTAACTCAGACTTCAGTGGTGTAATGGTTAAAACGCTGGACTGCTCAATCGTTGTACGCGAGTTCGAACTCCAGTCACACTATTACGTTCACTTTCGGACAAATACCTTCGGGAAATGTATGTACACCCTTATCCTCCCAGCTATGGGTTAAATTCTACCACTAGTGTTCCTTCTAAAAAGGATGGATTTGGCATTAAATGACCCGAGTTGATATGCCATTCAATAACAAACAAACTGAAAGACGCCCAT
Organism: Sepioteuthis lessoniana; assembly: GCA_963585895.1. Lineage (NCBI taxonomy): Eukaryota > Metazoa > Mollusca > Cephalopoda > Myopsida > Loliginidae > Sepioteuthis > Sepioteuthis lessoniana. The sequence goes on from OY757947.1 coordinate 20,133,978, forward strand.
GAAAAACCACCTGGTGAGAAAAAACTTGCAAGGATGGAGGACTCATTACAGCCATCTGAAACGATACTGATAACACGATGAACAACAGAATGGCAATAACTAGGAAACAATGGCAATAACTAGGAAACAAAAATGGGAAGGAAAACAACTCTATGGGCGGTTTTATCGACTAATAAACAACATCTCACACAACAAAACCTGGGCATGGCTAAGAAAAGGAAACTTTAAGAGAGAAACAGAATCTCTCCTAATAGCTGCACAAGACAACGCCGTAAGAACTAATTGTCACGTGATAGCCCACGGAGACGATAGAGGTAAGGTTAATACTATCCTCCCGTTGAATTAACAGTATCTAGCCGTCAAAAAAAGTGACCGTTAACGAAGAATGTAGGTCACAGAGGGGTATCAACAGATGTTGGTACTTAGTAACCTCAGGTCGCTGGACACCAAGGGGGAGAAGAGAGAAGCCAAATGATTGGCTGGGACTTCAAAACGGAAGTGGGGACCCCTTCCCCTCAGCGGAAGTAAATAGGAAGAAGGGCAGTTTTTGAGCAGGGTTCGTAGCGGGCAGACGAACCATAGCCATTTTACTCCGGGTGGAAGACAAAAGAATTACTGAGACATGAGGGACCCCAGGTTCTTAGAGCCAGTGTAAAAAGAAATAGAACAAAGTCTATTAGCCCGTGAAAGAAGAAAGATTCTCCAGTGGAACCCGTCGAAAAATAAGATAAGTAACTTTGGGGACATTTTCCTTTATACCCAAATTTTGTATACCACTCTCTCTCTCTCTCTCTCAATTTGAAGGAAAACAAAAGTCAAGAAAAGACATTTATATTCGTGGACTGTCCAATTATTATATGTTTTGACACTTTGAAAGTGTATATAACTGTAGTAAAGGAATTCATGTATTTTTATGTAACCACCTGGTCTAAGTTGTTCTTTGCCGTTCTACTACGAATTTGTTGTTGTCACATTTTCTTTTCAGCTTCTATTCGCCTTATGTTATCTTGCTTAGAATTGTCCTATTAATTCCTTTAAAATATCACACGGGAAACCGGAGTTGCCGACTACTACAATATAATATTATTACGACTAAAACCTATAGGCTCATATCTTCTGTTTGTCTAGGGGGAAGAAGTTTAGCGGCCTGGTGGGTGTGTGATAGTGTGAAATTTGGAACCCCTTGCCAGCGGCGGTCAGTCTGGCTCTAAATTGATCCCTCAGGTAATATGCCAGGTCTTATATGCCTGAGAGAAAAACTCTGAACGAGGACTTATTCTATAGGAGATCAAGTGCCAACCTGCCCCGTCTTCACACGTGCGAAAATAAAGTCCCGCTTTGGGATTTTTAGTCAATTTGCCGTCACAGACTTAAAATGGGGGCTCACGTCCGGGAATGGATATTATTATAAATACTAATAATATTTATTGCTTGTAGTCGTATGACAATTCCTGCCGTCTAAATCTACCCTGGGAGACCGTGAAAGAAAAAAAAAAAGGAATATCGTCGAAACAGTCAAAAATTACCCGTTGAGATAACTGTTTGGGAAAATTAAAGAAAAATGGACAAGGCAGGAAACTTTTTAAAAGAACCCTCCATGGAAAAGTTGGAGAGACTGAGAAAAAGCGAGATAGTGAAAATTGGCGAGAAGCTTGAGTTAAATGTTCAGAAAACTATGAAGAAACATGAACTCGCTAGAAAAATAGTCGAACACATGGTGGACGAAAATGTGTTCGAGGAAGCAGCATTAGAGGAGCTACCGACAGAAATAATAAGAATGACACCAGAACAAATTGAACTGGAGAAAGTCAAAATACAAGCCCAAATGGAACTACAGAGAAATAAGATGGAACTGGAGAAAGCAAAAATTCAGCAAGAAACAAGGCTGCGAGAAGTCGACTTGGCAATAAGAGGACGCAAAGGAAGCCATGACAGTTTCGAAATAACGAAGCAAGCGAGGCTAGTCCCAAAATTTGAAGAAGCCAACGTAGACGGATACTTCGCACATTTTGAGCAAACTGCACTAAATCTCGGATGGCCGAAAGAATGTTGGTCGATGCTACTCCAAACTGTGCCGACAGGAAAAGCACAGAGACCATATGCAACTCTGCCCACAGAGAATTGCGCCGACTATGACTTGGTGAAAGCAGCGCTTCTTAAAAGCTTCGAGTTGGTTCCAGAAGCTTATAGACAGAAATTCCGAACACAGAGAAAAACGGAAAACCAGTCTTATGAGGAATTTCTGCGAGAAAAGGAGAATGCGCTGGATAAGAGGATAGACGGAGACGCTGAGAAACTCCGGCAGCTAATATTAGCAGAAGAATTTTTAAACTGTGTGCCAGAAGAAGTCAGGGTTCACCTAAGTGAAAGAAGAACCGACGTGACTTATGAAATGGCCGCACTAGCAGACGAATACATCCTCACACCCTGAAAGACGAAGGAAAAAACGTACAAGGGAAGCAGAGTGAAATATAAAGCAGAGCTAAGCCCAGAAGGAGGACCCAAGGAAGAAAATAGAAGGACCTTACAAAGTAGCAGCAGAACAGTGGTCTACTACAAATGTGGAAAGGCTGGACACATAGCCATAAGGTGTCAGCTAGGTAAAGGTCCTGAAAGAAACCAAACCCAGCCGAGAAAACCATAGGGAGCTGTCACGACCGCTAGAGGGAACAAGTCATATCGACCTTGGACGAAGAGAGGTGTGATAAGAGGCCCACATGGAGGTCCAGTGGAAGTCTCAATTTTACGAGATACCGGAGCATCTCAGTCGTTACTTCTACGAAATAAATTACCTAAAGGGGTAATAGAAGCAACACGTGAGACTGTGATGATAGAGGGTATTGGCGGAAAGAGGGTAAAAATACCGCTATGTAAAATAACCCTTAAGTCCCAGTGGAAAAATGGACCAATTCAAGTTGGTGTGGTAGATAAACTACCTATGAGAGGAATCTCCCTTATACTGGGAAATGAAGTAAAAACAAAAAAGTGTCACCCGTGTAAGATGGCGAAGATGAGCGCCAAAAAGGAAGAAACCAAGATGGCGAGAATGAACACCAAACATGGAAAGAAGATGGCGAAGATGAACGCCAAAAATGGAGAAAGCAAGTTGGCGAAAATGAGCGCCAAAAATGAAGAAAAAAAGATGGCGAGAATGAACGCCAAACATGGAGACAAGATGGCGGCTGAGCCACGTGGGTGGCACAAACGACACAGTCGCTCGCAGAGTGAGAAAGTGGAAAGTAAAGGAGTGAACCTTCCACACCTCAATAAACAGAAAGAGAAAAGGACCAGTCGTCAGAGAAAGGACGAAGGTCCAACGAATAATGGGAATAAATTCTCTGATACTTATCGAGAAGATAAGAGAAAGATGAGAGGACCCTCACAAATGGCTAAGAAAGAATTTAAGTAAGGCGACGAAGTCCTGCTACTATCTTCAAATAAAGGACCACACTGTGGTGGACGATATATAGGTCCATACGTAATATCACGGAGAATAGGCAAGAGGACATATAGGATTGATACCCACGAGGGAAAGAAGCAGACACAAGTGTGTCACACAAACAAGTTAAAGATATGTCCGTCAAGATGGCCCACCTCGAAAAATTAAGAACTCGGAAATGCCGAATAAATTCACGGAAAAATTAAGCCAGTTGTCTGTTTCAGAGAGAGAGGGCTTAGAGAAATTAATAAAAAAATACCCAGGTCTATTTCTCTAAAGCCCTACGAAAATGTAGTAGCGGAATATTCTTTCGTAGTTGTTGAGAGAAAGAAAGAGAGAGAGAGAGAGAGAGAGAGAGAGAGAGAGAGAGAGAGAGAGAGAGAGAGAGAGAGAGAGAGAAACCAAAGAAGAGGAATTCTCGTCCCAAATGTTGAAATATGAGAGGGACGAGAAAGAGGTGCGTCAACAAGTGACGAAGAGGGGAAACAGAGAAAAGAAAAGGAAATTTCTCTCCCCAGAGCTTGATAATTAAGCTTACAAAGTCGTCAAAAATGACGAAAAAAGAAAAGGGAATTTACCTCCTTAAGGTTGAAACGTGACACGGCCAAAAGCCGGGAAAGAAAAAGAAAGAAAGGAAGCCAAGATTAAAGAAAAAGAAAAGGAGAGAGAGAGAGAAAGAAAAAGAAGAGGAATAGTCTTCCTCTATGATGAAAATTACGAAGGACGAAAAGAGGAAAAGGAAGAGAATTCGTTAAAGCGTGAAGAAGAAAGGGGATAAAAGGAAAAGTAAAGTAAAAAAAAAAAAAAAAAAGAAAAGGAAAGAGAACAGTGAAATGAATTACCTTTTTTTATGGTATTTCTGTTATCCCTTTCTTCTCTTAAGGAGGGAGGTGTCACGTGATAGCCCACGGAGACGATAGAGGTAAGGTTAATACTATCCTCCCGTTGAATTAACAGTATCTAGCCGTCAAAAAAAGTGACCGTTAAGGAAGAATGCAGGTCACAGAGGGGTGTCAACAGATGTTGGTACTTAGTAACCTCAGGTCGCCGGACACCAAGGGGGAGAAGAGAGAAGCCAAATGATTGGCTGGGACCTCAAAACGGAAGTGGGGACCCCTTCCCCTCAGCGGAAGTAAATAGGAAGAAGGGCAGTTTTTGAGCAGGGTTCGTAGCGGGCAGACGAACCATAGCCATTTTACTCCGGATGGAAGACAAAAGAATTACTGAGACATGAGGGACCCCAGGTTCTTAGAGCTAGTGTAAAAAGAAATAGAACAAAGTCTATTAGCCCGTGAAAGAATAAAAGATTCTCCAGTGGAATCCGTCGAAAAATAAGAAAAGTAACTTTGGGGACATTTTCCTTTATACCCAAATTTTGTATACCACTCTCTCTCTCTCTCAATTTGAAGGAAAACAAAAGTCAAGAAAAGACATTTATATTCGTGGACTGTCCAATTATTATATGTTTTGACACTTTGAAAGTGTATATAACTGTAGTAAAGGAATTCATGTATTTTTATGTAACCACCTGGTCTAAGTTGTTCTTTGCCGTTCTGCTACAAATTTGTTGTTGTCACATTTTCTTTTCAGCTTCTATTCGCCTTATGTTATCTTGCTTAGAATTGTCCTATTAATTCCTTTAAAATATCACACGGGAAACCGGAGTTGCCGACTACTACAATATAATATTATTACGACTAAAACCTATAGGCTCATATCTTCTGTTTGTCTAGTGGGAAGAAGTTTAGCGGCTTGGTGGGTGAGTGATAGTGTGAAATTTGGAACCCCTTGCCAGCGGCGGTCAGTCTGGCTCTAAATTGATCCCTCAGGTAATATGCCAGGTCTTATATGCCTGAGAGAAAAACTCTGAACGAGGACTTATTCTATAGGGGATCAAGTGCCAACCTGCCCCGTCTTCACACGTGCGAAAATAAAGTCCCGCTTTGGGATTTTTAGTCAATTTCGCATCACATAATCATATCAAAGCGAGAATAGATAAGACGCGACAAAATAACAAATGTAGACTATGCGGTGACAGAGATGAAACCATCAATCATATAATAAGCGAATGCAGCAAATTAGCACGGAAGGAATATAAGACTAGACATGATTGGGTCGGCAAGTTGATCCACTGGGAAATGTGCAAGAAATTTAAATCTGACCATACGAACAAATGATATATGCACAATCCAGCATCTGTCCTTGAAAATAACACACATAAACTCCTATGGAACTTTAACATAAATACAGATCACCTAATCTCAGCCAGAAGACCAGACCTAATAATCAACAAAAAAACAAAAAACAAAAAAAAAACAACTTGCAAAATAGTCGACTTTGCTGTCCCGGCTGACCACAGAATGAAACTGAAAGAATGTGAAAAGAAGGATAAGTACCTCGACCTTGCTTGGGAATTGAAAAAACTACGGAACATGCTGGTGACAATTATACCAATTGTGATTGGTACGTTTGGAAAAGCAACTTCAGGATTACTGAATGGACTGGAGGACTTGGAAGTTGGCGGACGAGTAAAGAGCATCCAAACGACAGCATTATTGAGAACGGCCAGAATACTGAGAAGAGTCCTGGAGACTTGAAGAGACTTGCTCTCACTCATACTCCAGTGAAAGACCATCAGCTAAGGCTGATGTGAAAAACTCTAATGAGTGAATAATAATAATAATAGTAATAAAGACAAGAGCATAAGAAAGTTACTGACTGGGCACAAGGCCTTATACCCAAGAGATGACATAGACAAACTCAATATGTTAAGGAAAGAAAGATGCTTGGTTGATTGTTTGAGGTTTATGGCATATCAACCTTTGTAGGTTACTTAATGCAAAATCCATTTTTCCTCTAAATTATCAGTTCTATTTCAAACAATTCAGTTTAGCACGAGTACACAGATTAATTTTCAAAAATATTCCTATTTCAAGCTATCAAGTTTATTCAAACAGTTCCAATTCTGCTAATTCAGTTTAGTATAAGTACAGATTTTATTTATACACAGTTAAATGTCAAAAATAGTCCTATATTAAACGATTCAAGTTAGTGTAAATACGATTTTAATGTAAAAAAACCCAGTTCTATTTCAAGCAATTCAGTTTAGTATAAGCACGCAGTTTAAATGTAATTACAGTTTAATTATCAAGAACATTTCTATTTAAAGCAATTCAGTTCAGTCAAACAGTTCTAAATTCAAACAATTCAGTTTAGCATAAATAAGCAGTTTAGTTCTATTTAACCCATAGATAGGGCCCTCTCAGGTGCTACCATTCAAGGCCAGAGTGGACATGGGAGCAATAGCAATGAAGGGGTGCTCATCATTCTCCAAAGCTCCAGCATCACTGGAACCTTACCATTAGATCGTTTAGTGTCATATCCAGGACACTCGTGGTGGGGGGCTTACCCCTCTGCAGAGGTGCAGCCGGTATATTCAACAGCTCCAGCCGACTGGACAAGGAAAGAAAGAGGAAGAGGACTCACCAGCAATAATGATAATATGAATGCATCAATACGACGACTTGAAGATCGCGTTAAAAAATTCAAAGAAATACTAATTACCACGACCAGTAACAGCACTAACAACATAAAGACAGATCAACTATGACTAAGAAACAGAAATAAGAAGAAAAACAACTGTATGGATATTTCAAGAGACAAAATGGTGGAATCTTTAGCGAGAAGACCTGGACATGGCTAAGAAAGAGAAACTTTAAGTGAGAAACTGAACCTTTTATAACAGCGGCAAAAAAAACGACATAAGGCCAAAATCTATAATGTTCCGCAAAATAAAAAGTTTAGATTATTTGTTCACAAAGACGAAACAATAAATCACATTGTAAGTGAATGCAGCAAACTAGCTCAAAAGGAGTACAAGACTAAACACGACTGGATGGGAAATGTGATCCACTAGGAACTGCGCAAAACATTGAAATTTTACCATTCAACCAGATGGTACGTACATAAACTAGAACCCGTTCCGGAAAATGAGACATAAAATTTTCAGGGATTTTGAGATACAAACGGATTACTTAATCCCGGTCAGAAGACCAAACTAAACGATAATTTAGAAAGAAAAGAAAAGAAAAGAAAAGAGAACATGCCGAATAGTGGATTTTGCCGTTCAAGCAGTCCACAGACGGAAAATCAAAGAAGGTGAAAAGAGTGACAAGTGCTTGAATCATGTCAGGAAACTAAGAAAGCCATGAAGGTGATGGTTCGAAAGACTTGGAAATGGAACTGGAAGAGTTTGGAAATCGTGACCCGGGCTGAGACAATCTAAGCCACATCATAGTCAACATTGACCAGAATTCTGAGGAGAGTCCTGGAAACGTAAGTACACTTGATGTCAACCAGACTACTATGAAAGACCATCAGCAAACGCTGGTGTGAAAAATTCGCAAGTAAGTAAAGTTGGCGACCATAGTCGAGGGTGACCCGAAGGCTCCCTTCTCAATAGCTACAACACCCAGGTATAAGGGAGGGCGCTACTCCATTTCCTGATTTGCCCCACTTTACCCTTGATACGTACCTTATAGCACTGAGTGTTAAGCAAAGTGGAATCAAGAACCATTTTTTGAGTGTTTGATATAACTAGACCTGGGATTGAACCCCGGTCTCCCGGGCTATTAGCGAACTCTACACTTTAGAATAATTATAATGATAATAATATACCAGCACGAAACAACGCCAAAAGGATCAATTATTTCAAAGCGAAAATCAGTAATGCACAATAGAAAAGCAAGTATGGATTATGTGGAGACAGAGATGAGACGGTTTATTATATAAGTAACTATAGCAAACTTGCTCAGAAGGAGTACAAGACTAAGCATGATTCGGTGAAGAAAATGATCAACCGGAAATTATGCAAGAAATCAAAATTGATCCATATTACCAAATGGTACGTTTACAAAGAAGAATACCAGCTAGAAAACGAGAAATAAAATTCTCTGAGATTTTGAAATGGATCACCTTATTCCAGTCAGAAGATTAGAACTAGGATGAATTAACAAGAAAGAAAAAGAAAACTTGTCTTCTTGTGGACTTTGCCGCCCCAATGGACCATGGAGCATAAATCAAAGAAAGTGAAAAAAATAAACAAATACTTGGACCTTCTCCGAGTCTAAAAGAATTTCAGGGAACATGAGGGTGACGGTAATACCAGCGGTAATTAGTGTGCTTGGAACGGTCCTCACAGTTTAAGAGAGGAGATTAGAGGAATTGGAAATCAAGAGACAACTGGAGACAATCCAGACCACAGCATTGTTGAGATCGGTTAGAATACCGTGAAGAGTTCAGGAGACCTGAAGAGATTTGTTGTCACCCAGCCTCCAGTGGAAGACTACCAGCGTTAACTGGTGTGAAAAAAATCGCAAAGAGGAAATAATAATCCAGACACCAAAAAGACCATTGAATACTGGCCTCATATTGATTATCAAGAAGAAAAGGATTTGTCTGTGGGCCACAGTGTAAAAAATGAAAGAAAGCGAAAACATGGACAAATACTTGGATCTTGCTGGAGAGCTAAAAAAACTGTTGAACCTGAGAGTGACGGTGATACCAATTGCAGTTGGTGCACTTGAAACGGGAACAACTTGATTGGAAAAATACACTGAAGGATTGAATTACTACGAACAGAAAATCCGACGAACACTTGCGCGTGACATACGGAAACACTGGGTAGCTGTTTCGACCTTATTAGGTCTCATCAGTACTGTATACCGTGATCTCTTCCATTGGATATCAAACCAACGACCATAGAGCCGAAACACTTCCACAGAACCAATAATCCACATCGCACACAAGTGACGCCAAATCAACTAGTCATTGCAATTGCGCGGTGTTAATTCTATTCACAATATAATTCCTCCACTTAAAAAAGAAAAATATACACTGAAGGAATTGGAAATTAAAGGAATCAAGATCATAAAAACCACAGCATTGTTGAGATTGGCTTGAATACTCTGAAAAGTCCTGGAGACCAGGGGATACTTGTTGTGACTTTAACTCCTGTGAAAGACCGCCATTTAAAACTGCTACAAAAAAAAACAAAAAAAAAACTCGTAAGGAATGAAATAATATTGAATACACATATACAGTAAATGTTTACACACACATGCACGCTGGAATACAGACACACACACACACACACACACACACACACACACATATATATATATATATTAATTCGTTTTTAGAAAGCTAATAATCCAGCAATAATTTTATATGTCTTCTGTTATGACGACGCGGACAAAACTGATCGTCATAATTTTTTTCATTGTTGAATAGAACTATTTTTGGTCTGTAATTCTTCCTATTAGAAAAAATAGATAAAAACGTTTGGAAGAGTGAAAGGGAGAGAGAGAGAGAGAGAGAGAGAGGGAGAAAAGGGGACAATCAGAAAGAAAATGGGAGAAAGAGAAACAGAGAGAGAGAGAGAGAGATAACGAGATAAAGAAGAAAAAGAGTTAATGAGAGAGAGAGAGAGAGAAGGAAAAGGGGACTTCAGAAAGAAAATGGGAGAAAGAGAAACAGAGAGAGAGAGAGAGAGAAGGAAAAGGGGACAATCAGAAAGAAAATGGGAGAAAGAGAAACAGAGAGAGAGAGAAGGAAAAGGGGACAATCAGAAAGAAAATAGGAGAAAGAGAAACAGAGAGAGAGAGAGAGAGAGAGAGAGAGAAATAGAGAGATTACGAGATAAAGTAGAAAAAGAGCTAATGAGAGAGAGAGAGAGAGAGAGAGAGAGAGAGAAAGAATGAGAAAGAGAGAGAAAAAAGTACCAGAGATAGAGAGAAAAAATTAGAAAGAGAGTTAATTAGTGAGAGAGATGTGGGGGAGGAAAGTAAGAGAGAGATAGAGTAATAGAAAACGAGAGAAAGTAAGAGAAAAACAGAATTATAAAGGGAGAAAGAAAGGGGGGAAATAGAAAGAGAGAGAAAGAGAGAGAAAGAGAGAGAAAAAAAGAAAATGGGAGAGAGGGAGAGAGAAACAGAAACAGAAAGAGAGAAAGCAAGTGGGAGAAAAACAGAGAATAAGAGAGAGAGAGAGAGAGAGAGAGAGAGAGAGAGAGAGAGAGAGAGAGAGAGACGGACAGACAGAAAACGAAAGACAAAGACAGAGGGAAACAAGTCAATTCCGTTAGTCCTTGAGATAGAAAATATAACCATCCCAATAGGCGTCTGTCTATCGGTCAAATTTGTGTTATTTTCACGTTTAAAAAATATTTTTATTTTAAAAGTGAGTCCTCGTGGCTTAGTGGTTAATCTACTGAACAGTGACACCATAGTAAGCGAGTTCGAATTCCAGTCGCACTATTACATTCACTCGGTGAAATGGTTAGCAAGCTAGACTAGCTAACCTTCACGAGTGAGTTCGAGTCATATTGGAAGCCCATTCATACGGCCTTGTGCCACATCTGAGCAAAACGCTTGGTAATATACCACATTCACTTTGGCCGAGCGGTTAAAGGAGACCTGGGTTCAATCCCAGGTCGAGTCATACCAAAGACTCAAAAAAAGGTACTTGATGCCTCCTTGCTTAACTCTCAGCATTATAAGATACGGATCAAGGGTAAAGTGGAGCAATCCAGGGAAAGGCGTAGCGCCCTCCCCTACACCTTGGTGTAGTAAGCTATCGAAAATAGACCCTTCGGGTCACCCTCGACTATGATCGCCAACTTTACTTACTTATTTCCTGACTAATATCCATGGGGAAAGTATGAACCCTCTTAACCCTTCACATGGCTTTGGCATTAAATAGCCCACAAAGGTTGATTTGCCATTAATAAAGTATCCAAAGAAAACCCTCCTTTCATTTTTCCTCATCCTTTCCTTCACTGCAGTTAGGGTTTAAAAGATACCACTTCTGTTCTCTTACAAGTACACCTCTGGCATTAAATAACCCACAAAAGTTGATATGTCATTAAACAAAGAACCCAACGCAAACCTTTCATTCTTCCTCATTCCTTTCTGGGGCTACAGATTACACCGACTGCTTCTCTACAGGGGGGTAAGACTCCCCTCAACGGCTGCCCTGGATATGACACGAAACAATCTATTTTTTTTAACTCAAGAACCTTTTTGATCACGTGATTAAAAGTATCTAATCAAAAACGTGGTCTTAGATTGACCCCGAATTCATAATCTCTCATATACCAAGTGACTCACGGTGTTTTTCGACACGTTCAAAGGTTTGACTTATTAAAAAAAAACTGCACTTCGCAAAAGGTCTCGACAATGTATAATCTAATAATAAAAATGTTGTGGAATACTATCTATTTTTGATTAGTTGTATACTTTTTTCTTAAGAGATTTTCTTTAGGACTATTGAATACAAAACATTTTTCAATAAAACAATTTTGGTCAATAGATGGGACACAACCAGATACTACCACTGCGGATCAGAGAAGACCTTGGTTTGGCTGGGTTTTATGGCAAATCAACCGTTGCAGGTTGTTTAATGCCAAATCCTCTTTATACATATATATTAAATATATATGATTTGGTTTGGTTGAGTTTTATGGCATATCAACCATTGTTGATCATTCAATGCCAAATCCTCTTTATTCTTATTTATAAAATATATAGGATTTTGTTTGGTTGGGCTTTATGGCAAATCAACCGTTGCAGGTTGTTTAATGCCAAATTCACTTTATACATAAATATTAAATATATATGATTTGGTTTGGGTGGGTTTTATGGCATATCAACCATTGTAGGGTTATCTAGAGCTAAATACATATATATCAAATATATAGGATTTATTTTGGTTGGATTTTAAGGTATATCAATCATAGGTTATCTAATTGTAATATAATGGCCGAGGGATTTCGTTTTATACCTTTGGGTTTAGTTAGGCTGAGAACCTTTCGGCTCAGCACATGGGTTAGTTAGGACGTGTCGTTCATAGATGTCAAAATAAAAATCCCAGAGAAAGGTTGACCAGTGGATGTGAATGACGTCATGCACTGGAAGCGCGCGGAGGATTTTGGGAGATTGCCAGTTAGTTGAGTTGAGTCCTGCCTCGGAAGAAGACGGTTGACTTTCGCTTGCTTGCGGAAGCCTTGGGCAGGTGTCGCACAAGATGGGGGTGGGGGAGAGATGAAAAAGCCAAAATAGAAAGAATGTGTATCTCTCTCCTTATGTCGAAGAACATTTAAACTCAAAGGTAAAAAGTTTCGTACTTGAACAAAGAAGTCGTAATTATTTTTCGTGTTTCGAGATTCCTATGTTCTATGTATATATATATATATGAACATGTTATGTATATATCAATATTCATGTATGGCTATGTTACATAATACCAAATCCTGTTCATACACATATGTTAAATAAATAGGATTAGTAAATACATTTTGTTGAAAACTTTTTTTACACGGAGTCAAATGTTTCCAAGTACTGCCATGTATCACTAACAATTCAATTAAACATCAGTCATTTGTTTAGACACTGTTAAATGATCAAACAGTTCTATTTCAAACTATTCAATTGAGCATAAGTCAAAGTGGAATGGTTCCAAGTACGGCTATGTATCACTAACAATTCAATTAAACATCAGTCATTTGTTTAGACACTGCTAAATGATCAAACAGTTCTATTTCAAACTATTTAATTGAGCATAAGTCAAAGTGGAATGGTTTCAAGTACGGCTACGTATCACTAACAATTCAATTAAACATCAGTCATTTGTTTAGACACTGTTAAATGATCAAACAGTTCTATTTCAAACTATTCAATTGAGCATAAGTCAAAGTGGAATGGTTCCAAGTACGGCTATGTATCACTAACAATTCAATTAAACATCAGTCATTTGTTTAGACACGGTTAAATGATCAAACAGTTCTATTTCAAACTATTCAATTGAGCATAAGTCAAAGTGGAATGGTTCCAAGTACGGCTCTGTACCACTAACAATTCAATTAAACATCAGTCATTATTCTTTAAACACAGTCGAATGATTAAACAGTTCTATCTTTAACATTTCCGTTTAACATACGCCATTTTGTATCCATTCAGTTTAAATATCAAACTCTTCAATTCGACCCATATATAGGACCCTATCAAATGTTATCACTCCGGGCCAGAGTGGACCTGGGAGCGATGGCAATGAAGGTATACTCTGCATTCACTAAAGCTCCAACATTACTGGAGCCTCATCAACAAATAAATTAATGTCATATACAGGACACTCGCTGGGGAGGGGCCTTACCTCTCTGCAGAGTTTGTGTATTCTACAACCGTAGCCGATGGTGCTGATACCTACATGGCTGATTTGTTTATAGAGGTGAATGATTTTATTGAACCAGTCACGCTTTTTATATAACCTAATAACAAAAGTAAGCGCGGTAATCTGTCATATTCTCCCCATAAAACACTCGTTAGGTTTTGGATTCAGAGCTTTTCCTCTTCCCAGTCATACATCAACACATCCCAGAACGACACTAAACAATCTGGTGGCGAGGCTACAGTAATGCTAAAACTTTTGGGGAATGTGGAGTATCCCTTCATGGCCATCACTCACAGCTCCCCTCTGTCCCAGAATGGTAGAACCAGATGGGGTCTTATCTATGGGTCAAATAGAAATTTTTGACATTTAAACTGTGTACTTACGCAAAACAGAATTGTTAGAAATAGAACTGTTCTGACATTTAACTGTGTATAAACAAAGCTCTGTGTACTTATGTTAAACTGAATTGTTAGAAATAGAAATGTTTTGACATTTAACAATGTATAAACAAAAAACTGTGTACTTATGTAGAACTGAACTGTTTGAAATAGAACTGTTTGATCATTTAATTATGTATAAAGAAATGACTGATGATTAATTGAATTGTTAGTCATACATAGCAATACTTGGAACTATTTCCCAAGGGTATTAACTCTATGAGAAATTCAAACTGCTTCGTCCCGGATTTGAACTAAAGTCACCGTTTCCACTTTTTACGACGGTATCCATTACACCCCAAACGATTATTTTGTATACTACGGTAGCACTCTCTCTCTCTCTCTCTCTCTCTCTCTCTCTCTCTCTCTCTCTAGACATAGATCTCTTAATTCTTAAGTGCCCAGTCGACTGGGGCTGTAGAATACACCGACTGCACCACTGCAGTGGTGTAAGCCCACCCACCCACAAGGAGTGTCCTGGATATGACACTAAACAATCTAATGGTGAGGTTCCAGTGATGCTGGAACTTTGGTGAATGCGGAGTACCACTTTCATTGCCATTGCTCCAAGGTCCACTCTGGCCCGGAATGGTAGTACCTGATCGGGCCCTATCTATGTATTAAATAGAACTAACAGCATACTTAAGCTAAACTGAATAGTTTGAAATAGAACTACTTGTATAAAAATGGATTTGGCGTTAAATAACCTACAAAGGTTAATATGCCTTAAAACCAACCAACCAACCAACCAACCAACTTAATTCTTAAAGGAATCAAAGAAGCGAAAAAAACAGCAAAGCTTTCAAAAATCCTGAAAACTGTGCGTGGTTTGACAAAGGTATGGCCCTCAAAACCTTGTGTTTTATTTGTCCTTTTATACTCTTCAGAGACCTTGACTACCTATTACCGTCATATCGAAGCCTTAGAAAGATTCCATCAAGATTGTCTTTGAAGGATCCTTCACCTCAAATGGCAGTCACAAATACCAAACAGTATTGTTCTTTAGTGAACCAATATATCCAGTACTGAGATGCTCCTCATATGAAATACTTTGGGTTTGGTACCGAAGCAGGATGGAGGACGTTGTTACCCAAACAGCTATTCTAGGGAGAGTTACAATACGATAGACGTCCAAGACATAAACCAAAGAAATGTCTTAAGGAATTCGTCACAAACAACCGCAAGGTGCTCATTTCAGACATTGGAAACTGAAAGATGAAGGTAAATCGATCAACTTGAAAGAAAGTGATCTACGAAAGCTGGAAAGCATTTGAGGCGCTGGGAATCGAACACTCCACTCACAAACAACCACTTAGGAAGCAGGACTTGATGTCGTTATCTAACACTTTACACCCTGAACATGCTTGTAAAATCAGTAGTCGGGCGCGTTTGTCCAAAACTGGACTTTCTAGTCATATGAGATCACATGATAGCAAGCTACCGAATACACGTTTTACAAAAGTCCTTCAGCAGCAACCTGCTGGTAACTCATGCCAATTCTGTGACAGCTGGCTGGAGAAATTATACGACAATACATGGGGGCAATTTAAACGAAAACAACAGCAAATTTATTTGTTTCATGGGCAAACAGCTAGCTAAGATATACTTGGCCTAAGGAGTCACACGCACTCCTAAGGTTAGCCTTCTTCTGCCAATAAGTAGCAGTCACTATGCCTATATATATATATATATATATGTGTGTGTGTGTGTGTGCGGAGAGAGAGAGAGAGAGAGAGAGAGAGAGAGAGAGAGATCATAGGGATATCATCTATCGGTTTCTAAGCTTGTGGCATAGAACCATATACTGATAGCATCAAATATTCCTAATAAAATGAGTTCGTACACGTCTATTCCCAGTCAACCGATATGTCAGTTATGTCCTTCGAGGCGCGTCAAGAAAATCAGTTGAAGAATTATCTTATAACAATATCAATTATCTTTTCGCCAACCAAATTTGTGAGGGTTGAGGTACACACACCTACACTCAAACAAATGAAGAGAGAGAGAGAGAGAGAGAGAGAGAGAGAGAGAGAGAGAGAGACGGAGTGTTTCAACAAAAAAATTGACCGCATATGAAATGTATAGGGTGTTTCAGAAAACTTGATAGTATTTTATGATCTAATAACTTGACCAATTCTCGTTCAAATCATCTCAAATTTTAACAGCCAATTTAGAAATAACTCAATTCTTTATTTAAGGTTCAAACACCTTTCTTTTTTTTTCCCAGTGAATGGCATTTTTATATTTGAAAAGAAAAAACATAAAACATTAAACATAAAATTTTGAGTTGTTTCTGCACGAGTTGATCGCTCAGTCGGCTGAAACTGTAGAATACACCGACTGCGTCTCTGCAGAGGGGTGAGACCTCTTCCCAACAAGTGTCCTAGATATGATATTAGATAATCGGATGGCAAGGATCCAAACCTGAGGCTTTGGGGAATACAGGGTATCCCTTCATTGGCATCGCTCCCAGGTCTACTCGGGCTCGGAGCGGTAGCACCAGATAGGGTCCTTTCTATGAGTCAAAAAGAACAAATTGTGTGCAAACAAACAACTGATGTGAATGTTATATAGCAACATTTGATTAAACTGTCAGTAAAAAAGAGTTCAGGCTCGTTTCAGAATGTTATCTACAAAATGTGTTAATAAATCGTATATATTTAATATATATGTATAAAGAGGATTTGGCATTACATAACCTACAAGGATTGATATGCCATAAAACCGAACCAAACTAAATCATATATATTCAATATATACGTATAAAGAGGGTTTAGCATTACATAAACTACAATGGTTGATATGCCATAAAACCCAACCAATCCAAATCCTATATATTTAATATATATGTATAAAGAAGATTTGGCATTAAATAAGCTACAATGGTTGATATGCCATAAAACCCAACCAAACCAAATCATATATATATTTAATATATATGTATAAAGAGGGATTAGCATTACATAACCTATAATGGTTGATGTGCCATAAAACCCAACCAAACCAAATCATATATATTTAATATATATGTATAAAGAGGGATTAGCATTACATAACCTATAATGGTTGATATACCATAAAACCCAACCAAACCAAATCATATATATTTAATATATATGTATAAAGAGGGTTTAGCATTAAATAACCTACAATGGTTGATGAGCCATAAAACCCAACCTACCAAATCATATATATTTAATATATATGTGTAAAGAGTATTTAGCATTACATAACCTACAATGATTGATATGCCATAAACCCCATGCAAACCAAATCATATATATTTAATAAAACAAGTATAAAGAGGATTTGGCATTAAATAACCTACACTGGTTCATATGCCATAAACCAAAACAAACCAAATCATATATATTTAATATATATGTATAAGGAGGATTTAGCATTATATAACCTACAATGCTTGATGTGCCATAAAACCAAACCAATCCAAATCCTATATATTTAATATATATATATGAAGAGGATTTGGCATTAAATAAGCTACAATGGTTGATATGCCATAAAACCCAACCAATCCAAATCCTATATATTTAATATATATGTATAAAGAAGATTTGGCATTAAATAAGCTACAATGGTTGATATGCCATAAAACCCAACCAAACCAAATCATATATATATTTAATATATATGTATAAAGAGGGATTAGCATTACATAACCTATAATGGTTGATGTGCCATAAAACCCAACCAAACCAAATCATATATATTTAATATATATGTATAAAGAGGGATCAGCATTACATAACCTATAATGGTTGATATAC
The DNA here is from genome assembly GCA_963585895.1 of Sepioteuthis lessoniana. Classification (NCBI taxonomy): domain Eukaryota; kingdom Metazoa; phylum Mollusca; class Cephalopoda; order Myopsida; family Loliginidae; genus Sepioteuthis; species Sepioteuthis lessoniana. Next base: position 20,151,869 of record OY757947.1, read on the forward strand.
CATAAAACCCAACCAAACCAAATCATATATATTTAATATATATGTATAAAGAGGGTTTAGCATTAAATAACCTACAATGGTTGATGAGCCATAAAACCCAACCTACCAAATCATATATATTTAATATATATGTGTAAAGAGTATTTAGCATTACATAACCTACAGTGATTGATATGCCATAAACCCCATGCAAACCAAATCATATATATTTAATAAAACAAGTATAAAGAGGATTTGGCATTAAATAACCTACACTGGTTCATATGCCATAAACCAAAACAAACCAAATCATATATATTTAATATATATGTATAAGGAGGATTTAGCATTATATAACCTACAATGCTTGATGTGCCATAAAACCAAACCAATCCAAATCCTATATATTTAATATATATATATGAAGAGGATTTGGCATTAAATAACCTACAATGGTTCATATGCCATAACCCAAAACAAACCAAATCATATATATTCAATATATATGTATATAGAGGATTTGACATTAAATAACCTACAATGGTTGATGTGTCATGAAACCGAAGCAATCCAAATCCTATATATCTAATATATATGTACAAAGAGAATTTAGCATTACATAACCTACACTGATTGATATGCCATAAAATCCAACCAAACCAAATCATATATATTTAATATATATGTATAAAGAGGGTTTGGCATTACATAACCTACAATGGTTGATGTACCATAAAACCCAACCAAACCAAATCATATATATTTAATATATATGTATAAAGAGTGTTTAGCATTACATAACCTACAATGGTTGATATGCCATAAAACCAAACCAATCCAAATCCTATATATTTAATATATATGTATAAAGAAGATTTGGCATTAAATAACCTACAATGGTTGATATGCCATAAAACCCAACCAAACCAAATCATATATTTTTGATATATATGAATAAAGAGGATTTGGCATTAAATAACCTACAAGGGTGGATATGCCATAAAACCCAGCCTAACCAAATCATATATATTTAATATATATGTATAAAGAGGACTTGGCATTAAATAACCTACAATGGTTGATGTGACATAAAACCAAACCAATCTAAATCCTATATATTCAATATATATGTATAAAGAAGATTTGGCATTAAATAACCTACAATGTTTGATATGCCATAAAACCCAACCTAACCAAATCATATATATTTAATATATATGTATAAAGAGGATTTGGCATTACATAACCTACAATGGTTGATATGCCATAAAACCAACCAATCCAAATCATATATATTTAATATATATGTATAAAGAGGATTTAGCATTACATAACCTACAATGATTGATATGCCATAAAACCCAAACAAACCAAATCATATATATTTAATATATATGTATATGGAGGATTTGGCATTAAATAACCTACAATGGTTGATATGCCATAAAACCCAACCAAACTAAATCCTATATATTTAATATATATATATATATATATATATATATATAAAGAGGATTTGGCATTAAATAACCAAGAAGGGTTTGTATATCATAAAACCAAACTGTGTACGTAGATAAAAGGTTAACGTATTTAACTAAACTGGTTGGCCGTTATACGTCAAGATCGACGACAGAGTCTATCATATAGATATTTATATATATATACGAGAGAGAAAAGGATGCTAGTATGTTTAATTATATAGTTTATCATATATCCTAAAACGTTTGCCGTTATATATATATATATATATATATATATATATATATATATATATATATGCATAATTATACATATATTCTTGTTGCTCTCTTTATAAATATTAACAAATTAACTTCAACAATATGTGTTAAATATTTGTTAATATTGTAATATTTGTTAATATTGTAATATTAACAATATTAACTTTAAACAATGTCAACTTCGAAAATAGAAACATTATCAAAACCTAGAGCACTTTCCCACCAACTCTTCCTTTTACCACCTTGTAAAATTCTTTTCTTCCATGAATGACCTTCCCATTCGTTCTTTCTACTTTTTGTTGTAATGTATATAACGCATCATTGTAATTTTCAATTTATTATTTGCTCCCGTGAAATTGGTCGTTTTGGGAGCCGAAAGTACCTTGAAAAAATGCAGCACATTCCTAAATTCATTCCATCCAAAAGTCAAACGATTTGTAAGCAGACTTGAACCGATCAAAGACAAAATAGGTTGACACAAATGTCTGTTTTATTTAAGCAAACATGTTTAAAAACGAAAATGCTGCACACACACACACACACACATATATATATATATATATAGTAGGTTGACCGACTGTAGACGAGGACAACCCAAATGTTCCCTATTGAATATCTACTACACCGAGGTGTAGAGAAGGGCGCTATTCCTTTTTCTGGATTACTCCACTTACTCCTACTTATAATGCAGAGTGTTAAGCAAGGAGGCATCAAGTACTATTTTTGAGTCTTTGGTATGACTCGACCTGGGATTGAACCCCGGTCTCCCGGCGAACACTCTGACCATTAAACCAACAGGCCGGTATCAATAACATTATTCCACTCTAATCTATCTGTTTGAATCAATTCATTTCAATGTATCTATCTATCTATCTATCTATCTATCTATTCCACTCTATTCATATCTATCTATCTATCTATCTATCTATCAATCTATTCAACTCTATTCATATCTATCTATCTATCTATCTATCCAACTCTATTCATATCTATCTATCTATCTATCTATCTATCTATCTATCTATTCAACTCTATTCATATCTATCTATCTATCTATCTATCTATCTATCTATTCCACTCTATTCATATCTATCTATCTATCTATCTATCTATCTATCTATTCCACTCTATTCATATCTATCTATCTATCTATCTATCTATCTATTCCACTCTATTCGTATCTATCTATCTATCTATCTATCTATCTATTCCATTCTATTCATATCTATCTATCTATCTATCTATCTATCTATCTATCTATCTATCTATTCAACTCTATTCATATCTATCTATCTATCTATCTATCTATCTATCTATCTATTCAAATCTATCTATCTATCTATCTATCTATCTATCTATCTTGTACTAGTCAACGTATTGCGTGGGAGCTCTAACCTAACGTAGAGAGAGGGGGGGGGAGAAAGAGAAAGAAAGAGGGGGAGAAAGAGAAAGAGAGAGGGGAGAAAGACAGAGGGGGAGAAAGAGAAAGACAGAGGGGGAGAAAGAGAGAGGGGGAGGGAGAAAGAGAGAGAGAGAGAGAGAGAGAGAGAGAGAGAGAGAGAGAGATTGTATAGAAAAGTAAATAAGTTTCTGAAATCTATATTTAAAAACTATTTAGATACTGACACTCGTGATCTAGTTTTTTCCGAGAAACACTCGAAGTTTATTACTTACATTATCTATCTATCTATCTATCTATCTATCTTGTACTAGTCAACATATTGCGTGGGAGCTCTAGTCCCACACTTAATTGTATCAAGTGAGTGTGGGTGTATGTACGTGTGTGTGCGTGTATGTGCAGCAATACTTGTACATATGCATGTGTATGTGTGTGTGTGTGTGTTTGCGCGTATGCATATATATATCTATGAGTCTTTGAGCGTTCACACGCAAGTGTTATCATTCGTGTGTTCATCCCCTTTGTTCTCTAAAAATAGCCATAAGCTTAAAATATTTACCGCCAAACAGTCGTCGTCGTCGGCGGCGGCGGCCCTCTGTTGGACGGCATGCGCATTAAACACCGAGAGGTATTCGCATTTTGCAAGAAATAGCGACCTTTTCATGTCTCCTTGTACATCTGTGCATAGGCTCGTGCCCCTCACACGTGCCCCTCACTCGTGCCCATCACACCCCTCTCACCTTCCTGTCCCCCCTCCCGCCTCTGCCAACCTGACGGGATTTTTCTTTTTTTAAATGCTGACACCATTCCAACGTCACAGATAGCCGGTTCTCGCACATGCGATACATCTCGGATTACGAACACTCATTTTGATTGTAAACCTCCCCCCCAAAATGTCAAAGAAAAAAATGATAATTCGCAGAAGAACAACTAGCGTAGACTATGTGCCGATATAGACAAAACAGATAACAAAATAATAAACGAATGCGGCAAACTGGCTCAGGAGGAATAGATGAATATGCATGACTGGGTGGGAAAGGTGATCCTCTGGGAACGGTGCAACCATTGTAGGTTATTTAATGCAAGCATATCAGCGCACTCATGAAGTAATTACAAAGTAATAGCCCAGGCGTCCTTGACCAGCGTCATGAGAATTATTTTATTTGTCACAAGGCCATTAATCTGTGAGTTTTAATGATTAAAATATCATCAAGATCAAGTCGGTAACTGAGAAGATTTAAATCAGTTATGGAGCAAATGTCTAAGCTAAGAAAACAATATATTTTTAAAAAATACTTTATTTGATTACTAGTATAATGAATATCACAGTCAGGCACACGGCCATGAAATAATGAGCTTTAACCTGAATCGAAACGTTACAAGATATAGGGGTTAACAGAAAAAAATGAAATCAGTGCTTGAACGAATGTCTAAGTAAATTTCTTTAAAGCCTTTATTTCACAAACCAGTTCGGTCATAAACCAGAGAATTTATCCTAGAAGATGAAACGCATAAACTTTCCTGAAACCTTTCCGAAATACAAACAGATATTTCGGAGAGCATCGCCGTGGTGCAATGGTTAAAGTTTAAAAAAAAAAAAAAAAAATGTGGTCTCAAAGTAGTTTAGTTAACATTTGCGTTCACTGTCAGAATAATACCATCAGAAAATTATTATTCCCTCGGCTATGTGTTAAACAGTATCATTACTGCTCTTCTACAAGGATGACTTTGGCATTAAATGACCCACGAAGGTTGATATGCCATTAAACAAAGAAACCAAGTCAAATCAGCTAATGCTGACCAGAAGACCAAACCAAGCCTAGGAAAAAAAAACTTGTCATCTAGTTGGTTTTGCTGTTCCTGTGGATTGAAAATAAAAGAAGGCAAAAAAAAAAAAAAAAATGGACAAATACCTGGACCTTGCTGGAGAGAGTTGAAAAAGTTGCCGAACAATAACATGACGCTGATATCAATTGTCGTTGAAAGGTCCTCAAGAAACTGGAAAGAAGACTGGAGGAATTGGAGATCCGAGGCTAAATTGAGACCATCTAGATAACAGCACTGTTAAAATCACTTAGAATACATAGACGAGTGCTTAGAATTTATCCCCAACCCAAGTCTTGCCGACCAAGCAAGGCTAATTTTAAAGAAAAGTGGGTTTCTGGCCTTGGAATACAAGAAATATGTAAGTCGTGAAGAAAAGCCGATTAAACGAGCTGAATAATATTGAAAACCAAGTATCACAGAACTCAGCAAAACTATTTTAATATTAACACCAGAAAGAAACAATGAAGAACTTATAAAAAAGCCAAGAACGAAAAAAAAAAAATTACATTACCATCGCTAAGGAATCAAGACTGGAAAAAGTCAAGGTAGAAAGCAAACAGGTAAGAACTTGATTAAAAACATCCAAACGGAAAACAAAACCGAACAAAATGAGTTAATTTTTACCAGAGAAAAATAAGTCGGCGATAAAATTTGTATCCTCCCTTGGAACCTAAACAGAAAGACAAAACGTTGATAGGAATTGAAACTGGAAGGACAAATTAAGAAAGTACGAGAACAAGTGAAAGTACTACGAAAGGATTAATACACCAGGACACACGGAATGAAACGACAGAAAAAACAGCAGATGCAAAAGAAACAAAAATAGTTTGGGAGCAAGATATGGGATCAGAAAGAACATAAGAGAAAGGCCATATTGATAACATTAAAAAAGAATTCCAGGGAATTGAAGAAAACTACAAGGCAGATTTAACCCTAGACTCACTAAAATAACACTCAAGAAGGTTATTTAATGCCAAATCTTCTTTATACATATATATTAAATATATATGATTTAGTTTGGTTGGGTTTTATGGCATATCAACCATTGTAGGTTATTTAATGCCAAATCCTCTTTGCACATATATATTAAATATATATGATTCGGTTGGGTTGGGCTTTATGGCATATGAACCATTGTAGGTTATTTAATGCCAAATCCTCTTTATACATATATATTAAATATATATAATTTGGTTTTATTGAGTTTTATGGCATATCAACCATTGTAGGTTATTTAATGCCAAATCGTCTTTATACATATATATTAAATATATATGATTTTGTTTGGTTGGGTTTTATGGCATATCAACCATTGTTGGTTATTCAATGCCAAATCCTCTTTAAACACATATTTTAAATCTATATGATTTGGTTTGGTTATTATCGTACATAAACTATTGTAGATTATCTAATACCAAATCCATTTTTATACAATTAAACACTTCTTTTTCAAACAACAAACAATTCAGGTTAACATAAGTACACAGTTCTAATGCCAAAACAGTTCTCTATATACATATAAAAATAGATATATATCTGATTTGTAAACACTTTTTGTTGATAACATTTTTAAAGTGCTTATTCCGTCATTCATTTACACTCAGTTAAAAGATCAAAGTTCTATTTTTAACGATTCAATTTAGCATGTCATTTTTTCCCCGCAGTTTCAATGTCAAACTGCAACATTTGACCCATAGATACGACCCTATCCGGTGCTACCATTCTGAGCCAGACTGGACCTGGGAGCAATGGCTGTGATGGGGTACTCTACAGTCCTCTGAGCTCTAAGACTTACTGATAGATTGTTTAATGTCATATCCAGGAATCTCTTTGTGTGTGTTGGGGGAAGTCTTACTCTCTGCAGAGATGCAGTCGGTTTATTCTACAGCCCCAGCCATCTGAGCTGCAGTCATAAGGTTTTAAGTAATTAATAATAATCCTTAGTAAACAATTATCCCGTCAAGTAACTATTCCTAATATAAATAATTTGCAGTAATATGGTATCAATTATTCCTATTCAATACAAATAATTTGTACTGTTCCAGTGTGTGGTCGACCAGCAAGAACTTATCTACTCTGTGCGGACACCAGATATAGTTTCGAAGGACTGTCGGCAGTGATAGATGATAGGGACGGAGAGAGGGAGAGAGAGAGAGAGTGAGTCAGGGAAATACTTTCTGTAAGTGCGACTTAATGATGATGATGATGATGATGATTTATGGCGTCAAGTAATAATTTTCATTCAATGATAGTCATTTGTTTCCAAACAGTGATATGGTTTCAAGAAAATAATAATAATAATCCTTAGTAAACAATTAACACGTCACGTAACTATACTATATGAAGAAATAATTTACATGACGTCAAGCGTTTCTATTTCATACGAATAATTTTTAAATAGATCTTTTTGGCCTTAACAAGTACTACTATTCTGGTTCAAAGTGGACCTGGGAGTAATGGTAAAGAAGTATTATTTCACTGTCCACTAATCTCCCAAACTGAAGCCTCACCATCAGGCGCAGTTTTGCATCATATAAAGGAACCCTCCCTTTTTGGTAGGGGTCTTACCCCTCTATAAGGGGTACAGTCTGCGTTTTCTAAGCCCTGTCATCAGGATGGGATATATTTTGAGAGGAGTCATTAATACACGGGAAATTATTCAGATAAATGAACCTCTTCTTAGCATTCTTGGCGTTCTAAATAGAACGTTTCGGTCGATTCATTCTTCAGTATCCGTCAAGTGTAAAACTCTTAGAGTCCAAAGTTGTGTGGGGATTTTTTCTTTCTTTTAAGGCGAAGGGGAGAGAAAAACGGTATTTATCGACTTCCCCTCGATTATAATTTATTATGTATGGCATATCAACCATTGTAGGTTATTTAATGCCAAATCCTTTTTATACATACGAGGATCATTGAATAAGTTTCCAGACTTTTTTCGTATGGGCACTTTTATTGATAGTACACACATAAAACTCAAGACGCCTTCGAAGTAATCTCCCCCGGCTGTAATGCACTTGTTTTACCGTTCTAACAACTTCTGGAAGGCTCCATGGAAGTCCTCTTGTGTCAGCGTGTCAATGACCTTCGTCACAGCCTCTTTCATCTCCTCAATTGTCTCATAACGACAACCTCTGAGCTTAGGGAATAACCAAAAGTCACAGGGAGCAAGGTCTGGACTAAAGGGAGGGTGAGGAACTGTGTTGATGCCCATCTTGGTCAAATACTCAGTGACAAGGATGGAGTTGTGAATTGGTGCATTGTCCTGGTGGAAATGAGACTGACCCCATTTGAAGAGTGCTGGCCTCTTCCCTAGGAATGTCTTCCTGAACTCCCTTAAAACCTCAACATACTACCCTAGCCCTAACTCTTTGGCCAATCAACTCTGGTGTATTGACTTCCTTGCTCCTCCCACACCTCTCATCATCCCTCACAGACTCCCTGCCTTCCTTGAATCTCTTATGCCACTCAAAAACTGATGCTCGATTCATGCAAGATGGTCGAAAAGCAGTCTGATGCATTCCATACGTTTCTGTGGCATTTTTCCAATTATAAAACAGAATTTTATTGCATATCGTTCTTCTAAAGTATCGTCACATCCAGATTGCATTTTTGAAATTCACCAGGTGTAACAATCAGGATTTAGTAGCGTGTATTCCAATTGCTGCTGTAGGTGTTCCTTCGAACCTGAAATCATAAAAATTGGTCAGTCATCTCATAAGATGTATAGCAATAACATACTGAATTTTCTAGAGACTATGACAAATTTAAATGACTGTACAAAAAAGTCTGGAAACTTATTGAAGGCACCACGTATATATTAGATTTATCGGATTTAGTTTGGTTGGGTTTTATGGCATATCAATCATTGTAGGTTATTTAATGCTAAATCCTCTTTATACATATATATTAAATATATAGGATTTGGTTTGGTTGGGTTTTATGGCATATCAACCATTGTAGGCTATTTAATGCGAACATATCTGCGCACTTATGAAGTAATAACAAAATAGTAGCCCTGGCGTCTTCGACCAGCGTCATGAGAATTACTTTATTTGGCACAAGGCCATAAAGCTGTGAGTTTTAATGATTAAAATATTATCAAGATCAAGTCGGTAACTGAGAAGATTTAAATCAATTATTGAGCGAATGTCTAAGCTAAGAAAACAATATATTAAAAAAAAGACTCTATTTGATTAATAGTGTAATGAATACCACAGTCAGGCACACGGCCACGAAATAATGAGCTTTAACCTGATTCGAAACTTTACAAGATATTATTTTTAACAGAAAAAATGAAATCTGCACTTTAACGAATGTCTAAGTAAAATAAAAAAAAAAAGCCCTTATTTCATTAAATCAGTTTGACACAAGGTCATAGAATGGTGAGATTTAAATCTGCCACATTTTATGACCATTCATTCCGATTTGAGATTTGGTACTTTGATAACACCCGATATTTCTCCAGTGAAATAAAGAAAATCCTTAAAAAGTAATGAAATAATAATAATAAAAAAAGGAAATCGTTTTCTTACTGACATTGCCACGCCAGAGAAAACAATTATTTTTCTCATCTTATATATATATATATATAATAAGTGAGAGAGAGAGAGAGAGAGAGAGAGAGAGAGAGAGAGAGAGAGAGAGAGAGAGAGAAATTTAAAAAAACAACAGAATCTGCCGTGTGAGTTAACTTGAGTGGGTGAAAAGACTGGAAGGACAGGCAGAAAAAATATCCTTCATATGTCTGTTTCTACACCCAAGATAGAAAGAAAAACACTTCTAAAAATGTCCTTGCAATAAATATTTACTTAGCTGGTTTAGTCTGGCACAAGGTAAGAAAAATAGAACAGACACACCAAAAAATTGAACGCACCACACAATCTCAATATTAATTCTATTTCATCATTTAATTCCTTGCAAGTTTTTTTTCCACAGAAATAATGACGGCGGACACAAGGGTTCACTTAAGCCGACATCGTAGTAAGCGAGTTCGAATTTTACTCCGGCTAGTGCGTTCACTCTCGGACAAAAGCATTTTTTTTATCTCGCCCCCACCCCAACAATTATAAGAAGAATAGTTCTGTTCTTTTGTGCAGTTGGTTGGTTGGTTTTACGGCTTAATGCTAAATTCATTTTTATACATATAAACAGTTCTATTTTAAACAATTAAGTTTAGCATAAGAACAGTTTTTTTTTCACACCGTTAAATGTTAAAACATTTCTATTTTAAACAATTCAGCTTAGCAGCTTACATATCAAAACTGTTCTATTTTTTAAAAATCAGTTGAGCATAAGTACACAGTTTAGTTCTATTTGACCCATAGATAGGACCCTATCAGGTGCTACCACTCCGGGCCAGACTGGACCTGGGATCAATGTCAATGAAGGGGTACTACATATTCCCCTGAGCTCCAAGACTGGAAATTCACTATCAGATTGTTTAAGGTCATATCAAGAACACTCGGTTGGTGTGTGTGTGTGTGTGTGTGTGGGGGGGTTCTTACCCCCTGCAGAGAAGTAGTCGGCGTATTCTGCAACCCCAGCCGACAGGGCTGTTTAATGGCATATCAACTCTTTTTAGGTTATTTAATGCCAAAGCCATTCTCCTAGAAGAACAGTAGTGGTACTATTTAACCCATAGCTGGGAGGATAAGGGGGTTCATACCTTTCCCAAGGGTATTTGCCCGAAAGTGAATGTAATAGCGTGACTGGAGTACGAACTCGCTTACTACGATTCCGTAGTCCATCGCTTTAACCATTACACCACGAGGACACCCCCTCAAAGAATGTTGTGAGTCATATTTTCCAGGACAAATTCTGCAATTAATTAATCCGTTATCTGTATTATCAAATTTTCATCGCTTACAGAGATGTGAAAATTATTGAAACTAGTTGTAAGTTCTGCACACCAGTTTCAAAGTAATAACTTTAGTCTTTATAAGTAATTTTGCTGATCTCAAAAATACTGTTATCTGGATGGGACTTGGTTCTACCTCTGATTTCGAATTTCTCCAAGCCTCTTTTCCAAATGTAACAACAACAATTGGTATCACAGCTTTTTTTCAGGCCTCTAGCAAGATCTAAGTATTTTCTGATATTTTCTTTTCTTATTACTCTGTGGTCTTCTGGAACGGCAAAATCAATCAGATGTCAAGTTCTTTCCTTGTAAATTAAAACTTGGTCTGGTCGTCTACCTTGGCGATCCATTTGTATGTGAAAGTCCCGGTGAATGTCATGCGCTTCGAAGACATATTCTGGCATGTGCATATGTCAATAAGGTCAAATTTAAATCGCTTGCATAGTTCCTAATGCTTTCACCTTTCCTACCCATTGTATTCTTTTTGCGACTGTTTGATGTATTACCTTTTTATGTGATTAACTGTTTTATCTTCATCCCTACATAATATAAACTTGCTATTCAGTTGCGTATTATCATTTTTCGTCTCGATATATTGTGTTGTATATTGACCTACGACCCGGCCGGGCTGTCAAAATAGGAAATACATCTATGTAAATAACAGGTGCATCCGGTCGAGGAATATCAGGATTATAACCTTGACCGTGGATGGGTTGAATGAGTGCAATTGTGACTCCCACAAGAAGGTGGGTGTTGAACTATTATATAATTCGGTGAAGAAAGGAAGTCAGATCAGTTTGGAGACCAGACCAGTTGGAGAAAAGATGCAGTAGAGAAAGCCAGCACACAGCAGAGTGGGCCCCCAGGCCCCCAGTTGAGCAGCCCAGGAGAACGGGAAAGAAACGCAGTTATGGCTAATAGAGTGAGGGTCAATATGTTGCAGTTCTGTTCGGTCTCCAATTCCTCTCACACACAACCCTTTCAATAAAGTGAGAGGTGTATTTTTCTAAAAGACTGTGTCGCTCGTCTTTATTTTGTTGTCGTTTGTTTGACCAGAGCGATATACAACAATTGGTCCTTATGACATTATATTGCGCTGTTATTAAAAGAGATTCAGTTTCTCTCTTGAGGTTTCCACTTGATGTTCAGTAAGTCCTGGTACATCTGAGTTTCTCCCTTGTCTATTTTAAAAGTGGTCTTAAGTATCTTACAAGAAAGATTACCCAGGTATTAATTCTTTTGATTAGATTTCTATCGTTAATGAGGTGCCCGTAGTGTAATGGTTATCGTCGTAGGAAATGGACACGGCGACACGAGTTCAAATCTTGGACGAGACTGATTGCATTTCATATAGTACTAATACTCTTGGGAAAGGTATGAATCCAATTATTCTCCCTCCAGCTTATGGTAAATAGTTGGGCAGACTGGGTTCTTCAGCCTTGGTGAGGCAACTAGTCTAGGAGAAGGAAAACTCTGAAATCAAACCTGTTAGACTCTGCTTAAAAACTGACCTTGTGTCATATCCTGCCCGAGCGGAGGGGTTGGTAAATATGGATTTCTATCACAGATTTTGTTATCAAGAAGTTTTCTTGTTCTTCTGAAATGAGGATTGCCCAGTCAGCTGGGGCTGTAGAATACACTGACTGCACCTCTGCACCCCCCTAACGAGTGTCCTGAATATGACACTAAACAATCTGGAGCTTTGGGGAATGCAGAGTACCCCTTCATTGCCATTGCTCCCAGGTCCACTCTGGCCCGGAGTGGTAGCACCTGATACTATTGACCAACCCCTCCGCTCGGGCAGGATATGACACAAGGTCAATTTTTAAGCGGAGTTTTCAGAGTTTTCAGAGTTTTCCTTCTCCTAGACGAGTTGCCTAACCAAGGCTGAAGAACCTAGTCTGTCCTACTATTTACCCATAGCTGGAGGGAGAATAATTGGATTCATACCTTTCCCAAGGGTATTAGTGCTATGTGAAATGCAATCAGTATCGTCCAGGATTTGAACTCGTATCGCCGTGTTCATTTCCTACGGCGATAACGACTACACCACGGGCACCTCCATAAGTGGTAGCACCTGATAGCCCTATCTATGGGTTAAATAGAACTAATAGCATACTTATGCTAAAATGAATTGAGTAAACGGAATAGCTTGAAATAGAAACGTTTTTGATAATTAAACCGTACTTACACTTAAACTGCGTGCTTTTGCTTAATTGAATTATTTCAAATAGAACTGTTTTTCGACATTAAAACTGTATTTACACTTAACTGAATTATTACATATCACTGCTTGAATAGTTTGAAATGGAAATGTTTTTGACAATTAAACTGTGTACTTATGCTAAACTGAACTGTTTTCAATAGAACAGATTATTTACATAAAAATGGATTTGGCGTTAAATAACCTACAAAGGTTGATATGCCATAAAACCAAACAAACCAAACCAAACCAGAAATGAGGAAGATGAAGGGATTATTGTCACTTGATCATCAATGCCGGCAAATCCACTACCTTCTTCTTTACTTGACCAAACTTACTTTCTCTTTTATTCCTATGACAAATAGTAGTTAGAATGATGAGTTTTGTTTTTACGTTTACTTAGGTTTGATCTCCAGTCCCCAGGTTTAATCTTCAGATTTTCATATCTATTGTAATAAATCGTCGAAGGAAATGAACACGGCGACACGAGTTCAAATCCTGGACGAGAATGATTGCATTTCACATAGCACTAATACCCTTGGGAAAGGTATGAATCCAATTATTCTCCCTCCAGCTATGGGTAAATAGTAGGACAGACTGGGTTCTTCAGCCTTGGTGAGGCAACTAGTCTAGGAGAAGGAAAACTCTGAATTCCAAACCTGTTAAACTCCGCTTAAAAATTGACCTTGTGTCATATCCTGCCCGAGCGGTGGGCTTGGTAAATAGGATATCTATTGTAATAAAGTTTACGACTATTGAAAATTTAATCATTTTCAGATATTCAAATTGTCTATGTTGGCGGTATCATGTACGCTTTTCTGTTTTGAGTTCTTTCTATGGTTACATTTTTCTTTTTTGCCTTTAATTCTTTTACAGGGAGAAGTCCTCGTGGCCTATCGCTTAACGTGCTGGACTGCTAAATCTTAGTAAACGAGTTCAAACCTCAGTCGTGCTGTTACGTTCACTTTTAGATGAATAACCTTGGGAAAGTTATGGATTAAAAGAACAAGACATGCGAGACACTGCTGGAAGTATGAACTTATAAGTGACATTCCTCTATGGACCCCTACACGGCCACTTACCCCCATCTCACAAATCATCCAAATGAGACACTGCTGGAGAAGAAAGAACGAACTCATAAGTGACGTTCTTCTATGGACCTCTACACGGCAACTTACCTCCCATCTCACAAACTATCCAAGTAAGACGAACAAGACATGCGAGACACTGTTGGAAAAGTAAAGACGAACTCATAAGTGACGTTCTCCGATGGACCCCTTCATGGCCACTTACCTCCCATCTCACAAGCCATCCGAGACAATCTCGACATGCAGGGTACTGATGGAGAAGCAAAGATGAACTCAAAAGTGGCGTTCTTCGATGGACCCCTACACGTGGACAGGCCCGTGTTGGCCGACCAGCAATAATTTATTTACATTAGCTCTGTGTGGACACAGGACCTAGTTTGGAAGACCTGTCGGGAGTGGTGGATGATAGGGACGGATGGAGAGAGATAATCAGAGAAATCCATGCCGTCAGATCGACTTGATGATAATGATGATGATGAGTGTTTTTCTACAAGGATGGCTTTGGCATTTAATAATCCATGAAAGTGCTTTTATACAAAGAAACCACGCTTCATTTAGGTGTTCAAAGAATGCAGCAGGTATTTAAATAGTTTGATTTCTTTGTTTTAATGGCATGCCAACCTTTGTAGCTTATTTCATGCCAAAGCTATTCTAGAAGAACAGTAGTGGTACTATTTAACCCATAGCTGGGAGGATAAGGGGGTTCATACCTCTCCCAAGGGTATTTCCCCGAAAGTGAACGTAATAGCGTGACTGGAGTACGAACTCGCTTACTACGATTCCGCAGTCCATCGCTTTAACCATTACACCACGAGGACACTCGCCCCCCAGGTATTTGAGGATAGATTTTATGGATTAGAAAAAGACTTTCAGAACAAAATAAGATAATTGCATTTGACGACAAATAACGAGCATAGAAGTTAGCTTAGGATTAATTAATTCTATTCAATAAAACCACCTCTAGCATTAATAACTGCCTCTATTCGAGGTCGAAATCAGTTGAAAGCGCTGGTTAACTGATCCTTATACATGTCAGACATTACTCGAACAATGGCAGCTTTTAAAGAGTCTTTGGTGTTATGGAGATATTCATTAACTTCCTTCTCAACAACGCTCCACACATAATATTCCAGTGGATTGAGAACTGGAGAGTTAGGAGGCCAAATGTTAGGGGTGATGTAGTCGTACAGATTATCTGCCATCCATTCTTGTTTCTGCAGAATTTTTCGAATTTGTTTAAGCGGTTTTCTTTTGATTTTTTTTAGAAATAAATTAACGTCTCTTAATCACGTAGGATTTGTATCGAATGTCTTCAACTCCTTCTGATTGTCTTTTCTGATACATGCAACTGTTTTGCAATTGACCTCATTGATTGACCTCAGTTTTCATCAATTGTCTGCATAACTTTATGAATAAATTTGGGTGTTCTTATTGAACTGGAAGGGGTGAAATCTTTTTTACGTTTTGATACAAACATTACGTTATCATTTTCTTTTTTTGACTCTTTATCTTGTGGACAAACGACCTTGTAACTCAAAGAAAATATGCAGTTCCTAAATCCCCATAATCAGCCTTTAATAGCACAATCAAAGAATACCTTTTCATTTCAGTTGTTAGCATAGGGTCTGTCAATTAATTTCTGAAAAATAAAAGCCGTAAAACAATAGAAATAGAAAATAGTATCAATCTAAAATATGTGTCCTCAAATACCAGCCGTACTCTGTATAATTGTTCAGTATTCCTCCATATCCTTTGCGATATCCTTTCCGTTCTTCTGGATATAACACGCAGCTTTCAAGCGAGAAGATTCCTTCTTGTATTTGTGCAGTTAGGTTCATCCACATTATAAGTAAATACGTTATCGGTTTGTAGTTATTTTGGATAGTTGCTTTTTTAGGATGAGGGTCTTTTTGAATCAAAGTGGGTTTTCCTTTTTTTATCCATTCGGGAAATTTTTTGCTTCTCCTTGCAAATCTGTGGTGGATGGACGGGTATTTTGAAAACCAGGAACTTTGTATGCCATCATGGCCTGAGGTTTTCGAATTTGGTATTTTCTTGAGTTTTAGGGACAACAAAAATATTTCAGCCTCTGGGTTTTCTTCCATTCCTTGCAATTCATATTTCATGGTTGTTTAGCCATTCGAGATTTCGGCTGTTTTTTTTCCTGTTTCAATATCTTTACTTTACTTCAAAAATGTTTTTCACGCTTTTACCAGCAAATTGTGGGTAGAAATTTCATTCATCATATTCTAATTTTGTTATTATTATTATAGCAATATAAGGTACGTATCAAGGGTAAAGTTGCCCAGTCAGTTGGGGCTGTAGAATACATTGACTGTACCTCTGCAGAGGGGTAAGACCCCCCCCTAACGAGTGTCCCGGATATGACACTAAACAATCTGATGGTGAGGTTCCAGCAGTGCTGGAGCTTTGGGGAATGCGGAGTACCCCTTCATTGCCATTGCTCCCAGGTCCACTCTGGCCCGGAGTGGTAGCACCTGACAGGGCCCTATCTATGGGTTAAATAGAACTAACAGCATACTTATGCTAAAATGAATTGTTTGAGTAAACTGAATAGCTTGAAATAAAAATGTTTTTGACAATTAAACCGTA
Source organism: Sepioteuthis lessoniana (assembly GCA_963585895.1). Taxonomy (NCBI): domain Eukaryota; kingdom Metazoa; phylum Mollusca; class Cephalopoda; order Myopsida; family Loliginidae; genus Sepioteuthis; species Sepioteuthis lessoniana. The sequence continues at coordinate 20,168,574 of OY757947.1, forward strand.
CTTACATTTAAACTACGTGCTTATGCTTAACTGAATTATTTGAAATAGAACTGTTTTTTGACATTAAAACTGTATTTACACTTAACTGAATTGTTACATATAACTGCTTGAATAGTTTGAAATAGAAATGTTTTTGACAAACTGTGTACTTATGCTTAACTGAATTGTTTTAAATAGAACAGATTATTCACATAAAAATGTATTTGGCGTTAAATAACCTACAAAGGTTGATATTCCATAAAACCCAACAAACAAACAAACAAATCAAGGGTAAAGTGGAGCAATCCGGGGAAAGGAGTTGCGCCCTCCCCTACACCTTCATGTTGTAGCTATTGAAAAGGGAGCCTTCGGGGTGCCCTCGACTATGGTCGCCAAGTTTACTTATTTATTATTATTATCATTTACTCATTAGAGTTTTTCACATCCACGTTAGCTGATGGGCTTTCACTGGAGTTTGAGTGACAGCAAGTCTGCTTAAGTCTGCATGACTCTTCTCAGTATTTTGGCTGTTCTCAATAATGCTGTAGTTTTGATGGTCTCCACTCGTCCGCCAACTTTCAAGTCCTCCAGTCCTTTTAATAATCCTTTAGTTACTGTACCAAAAGCACCTATCACAATTGGTATAATTGTCATCTTCATGTTCCATAGTTTTTTCAATTCCCTAGCAAGGTCGATGTATTCATCCTTCTTTTCACATTCTTCCAGTTTTATTCTGTGGTCATCCGGGACAGCAAAGTCGACAGTTTTGTAAGTTCTCTTTTTTTTTTTTTGTTGATTATTATTAGGTCTGGTCTTCTGGCCAAGATTAGGCGATCCGTGTGTATGTGAAAATCCCAAAGGAGTTTATGTGTGTCATTTTCAAGGACAGATGCTGGGTTGTGCACATACCATTTGTTTGTATGGTCAAATTTAAATTTCTTGCACATCCCCAGTGGATCACCTTGCCGACCCAGTCGTGTCTAGTCTTATACTCCTTCTGTGCTAATTTCCTGCATTCGCTTATTATGTGATTGATGGTTTCATCTCTATCACCGCATAGCCTACATTTGCTATTTTGTTGTATCTTATCTATTCTCGATTTGATATGATTGGTTCTTGTTTTGTGCTGCTATTAGGAGAGATTTGTTTCTCTCTTAAAGTTCCCTTTTCTTAGCCAGGTCCAGATTTTCTCGTGTGAGATGTTGTTTATTAGTCGTTTAAAACGCCCACAGAGTTGTTTTTCTTCCCATTTTTGTTTCCTAGTTGTTGTCCTGTTATCCATCGTGTTATCAGTATCGTTTCTGATGGCTGTAATCAGTCCTCCTTCGTGTTTTTCTAAGTAGTCTTCGACTCGTTGTATCGATGCGTCAACGCTGTCTTCACTGCTGGCAAGTACTCTTCCTCCCTTGATGCATATAGTCTGTCAATGTCGTCCCTGGGATGTAATGCCTTTTGCATGGTCATTAGTTTCCTTGTTCTTTGGCCCATTTGTTTAAGTTCATCTCTGGTCCACTTCAGAAAGGGTCCGAAATATCTAACTAGGGTTATAGCCCTGGTATTTATTCCCGTGATAAGATTTCGGCTTGAGAGTTTTGTCTCGAGTAGTTTTCTAGTTCTACTGAGATATTCTTTTTGAATTATTATTTACTCCTTGAGAGGTTTTCACATCAGCGTTAGCTGGCGGGGTCTTTCACTGGAGTCTGAGTGACAGCAAGTCTCCTCAAGTCTCCTGGACTAGTTTCAGTATTCAAGCCGATCTCAATAATGTAATAGTTTGAATGGTCTCCTCTCGTCCTCTAACTTCCAAGTCCTCCAGTCCTTTTAATAATCCTTTTATTAGTGTACCAAAAGCACCAATCTCAATTGGAATAATCGTCACCTTCATGTTCCATAGTTTTTTCAATTCTCTAGCAAGGTCGATGTACTTACCCTTCTTTTCATTTTTTTTTCAGTTCTATTCTGTGGTCTGCTATTATTATTATTTGCTCCTTGAGAATTTTTCACATCCGCGTTAGCTGCCGGTCTTTCACTGGAGTCTGAATGACAACAAGTCTCCTCAAGTCTCCTGGACTATTCTCAGTATTCTGACCGATCTCAATAATGTAGTAGTTTGTATAGTCTCCACTCGTCCTCTTATTTACAAGTCCTCCAGTCCCTTTATTAATCCTTTGGTGACTGTACCAAGAACACCAATTATAATTGGTATAAACGTCACTCATGTTCCACAGTCTTTTCAATTCCTTAGCAAGGTCTAGGTATTTATTTTTCTTTTCACTTTCTTTTAATTTTAATCTCTGCTTAACCGGCACAGCAAAGTCCACAATTTTGCAAGTTCTCTCTTTTTTTGTTGATTATTATTAGGTCTGGTCTTCTGGCCGAGTATTATTATTATTATTATTACCTTGCTCTATGTCTATATATCTCAGTGTGTTCTAATCTATCTATCTATCTATCTATCTCAATCTGGCTAGCTAGTTAGCTAATTGAGATTGAGCCTGCATTGATTGGACACTGTATCCTTTTCCTCACTGGCCTCAAATCACCAAACAAAAGCTTTTCATTGCTCAATGTACACAATGGGGGCCAATAGAGCCGATCGGTAAATTCAGCACTTTAATTACAAGTAAACGATGGATCGGCTCAGAGAAAAAGAAACATTAATGGAATTTCAATCCAACATTTTTTTTTCTTTTTAAGATAGAAAATTATCGTCGTTAGTTAGTTCCTTAATAGCAAGAGACACTTAATTGTGTATTTACTTATTATTATTATTATTATTATTATTATTATTATTTACTCCATGTGAGTTTTCCATAATGGTGTCAGCTGGTGGTTTTCAGTGGAGTTGAGTGACAGCAAGTCTCTTAACTCATCTCAGTATTGTAGCCGATCTTAGAAATGTTGTGATCGTGATGGCCTCGATTCTTCATTTGATTTCCAATACTTACAGTTTTTTTCCCTAGCTTTTGAGGACCTTTCCGAGTGTACCAGCTACCATCGGTAATACCGTCCCTTTCGCTTTTCTCAGGTTTTTTTTAGTTCTCTGGCAAGATCCCAGTATTTCTCTATCATTTTTAGACGCATTAGAATACTCATTTTCGGACACATTAGAACATAACCTTTTTGACAGTTAAGAATACTCATTTTTAGACACATTAAATACTCATTTTAAAGCCCATCAGAATACACATTTTAAGACTCATTAGAATACTCACTTTAGATACATTAGAATATTCATTTTAAATGCAACTATCCCTTAAGAATAGTTGTGAGGTCATCATTATTATGTCGTGCCACTAGCACGGGTTTTCCAGTCTTTCTTACCCTTCATCCATATCGTCCATTGCTCCCAGCAGGTCTTTTAGACATCCTCTGTCCTCACAGAACTGCTGTAGATAAATTCTACACCAGCCAATCTATGAGGGGTTCCATGGGAGAATTTCACTTAGTTGCATATTGACGTTTGACAGAACCGGAATTATATATACACGGTTACGCACAGAATAACGATCAGTTTCAGTTTTGCAGCCAGAAGAGATTCGAATAGTCACGGAGAGTCACCACCAGGTACCGCACAGGGGTGGGTACGGCAGGCCACAGCAGACTTCTGTCGTCAGTCTTGAGTCTTGAAGCCCCAGAGTGGCCGCAGGGGGCAAAGTGAACCCCTGGCAAAGACCAGTTAAGAATGTCTCGTCAAAGAAGAACAGACGCACAGCCCTGAATTTGAATGTGGCACAGAGTGGTTAAGAAGAATTGCTAAGTGAAGCTATGAGTATGGCACAACGCGACTAAGAAAAGAATAAATGGCAATATAGCTGTGTCCAAGACCTTCAAGTCGTTCGTGTGTCTTCGTCTCCCCCTTCTCTCTCTTTCACGGTCAACTTCATACCCTTTCGAGAGAAATAAAGAGAGGTATATTTTTACAAAGAAATGTCATACCAATTCCTTCATTTTCTTTATGGCCCAGCATTCTTCCTTGTCTTGTTATGCAACAGCTTACGAGTTAGTCCTTACTTCTCCAGCAGTGTCCGGGGGTGTCCTCGTGGTGTAATGGTTAAAGCGATGGACTGCAGAGTCGTAGTAAGCGAGTTCGTACTCCAGTCGCGCTATTACGTTCACTTTCGGGCAAATACCCTTGGGAAAGGTATGAAACCCCTTATCCTCCCAGCTATGGGTTAAATAGTACCACTACTGTTCTTCTAGGAGAATAGCTTTGGCATTAAATAACCAACAAAGGTTGATATGCCATTAAACAAAGAAACCAAAACAAACCAAACCAAACCATCCAGTAGTGTCCCACGTGTCTTGTTCGTTTGATTTGGATGGTTTTAGAGATGACCAGTAAGTGGCCGTACAGCTGCTGCAAGGATTTGTCTACTGTAAGTGGAACTGAACCTCGGTCTCCCAGAAATGATTGAATCATTCAATTTGATCTTTAGATGGCACTCTAACAGAAAGTACCACTCCGGATCAGAGTGGGCCTGGTAATAATGGAAATAAACTCCTCTTTTTCCTGGATGGGAGCCTCACCATCAGATGGAGTTCAGTATCAGATCAAGAACAAAATACTTTGTAAATGATTGAACAGTTCTATCTAACCCAGAGATGGGATCCTAACAGGTACTACCACTCCCGGTCAGGTGGAACTGGGAGTAATGGTAATGAAAGGGTACTCTGTATTCATCGAACTCCGAGACTGGAGTCTCACCATTCGATGGAGTTTAATGTCATACCTAGGACATTCAGAAGTTTTTTCTCAACGTGATTGATTCTCAGTGACGGCCTATAAATATCTTTAAGGGAGCTTGTTTACCACAAGAATAATTTGAAGACTATTGTTGGGACTGTCATATAGGCGAGAGGACTGATTGATCAGATCGGACCTCTTCGACCACCCTCTGGCCAAATGAAGGTCAAAGTGGAGTATTACCGAGTCAGTTGACGACTTCGTTTGCCGAATCACAGACTGCTCAGCTACCAGGATCCTGTCACCACTCACAGTCAACTGGTCGGGAGAAGCGGGAGGGGTCTTAATCCTCTTCGGATGTGTAGTTCACGTATTCTGCAGCCACAGCCGACTGTGCTGTCTGCAATTTTCGTCAATGAACTGATGAAAATTATGATAATGAAGATATAAATGTTATAAAATAGCCGACGGATTTCGGTTCATGCCTTTGAGTTTAGTTAAGCTGAGAACCTTTCGGCTCAGCACATGGGTTAGTTAGGTACAACATTGAAACAGGTGTTAACGCGGGTGCGCGCGGGCTGATGGAGGTGTCACTCAGATGTCATAATAGTCAGAGACGATACTGGCTGACAGGGTGCGGGTGACGTCACGCACCGGAAGCACGCGGAGGTTTGTGTGAGAATTTGAAGAGAGAAAAAGTCGGGTATTAGACGCCAAACGAGAAGGGTCGATTTTTGGAGCTCGCAGGCGCGAGGCGAACGTGCGCCCTATGAGGGCCGCACGAGATGGGGGCCAAATGAATAAGACGGCATAGCAAGATTGTGTCTCTCCTCCTTACGTCGAAACCTTTAACTCAAAGTTAATAAAAAGGTTTCGTACCTGAACAAGAAGTCGTTACGTATTTTCGAATTCCGAGATTCCTATGTTCTTTCGTAATCAACATTTCGATGTCCATTTCATCCATTTCGCACATGGCTATATTCGTGTATATGGCTATGTAACATAAATATAAATCAATAAAAACAAGTAATTGATATATATATATATATATATATATATATATATATATATATATATATATTTATTTATTATCCCCCGCCTTCAGTTGGTCAAGCATTCGAGTTGGGAATTGCCGTCTGCCACATACGCGTAAATGCAAAGTTCTTCCCGTGAATTGAGCACTCCCGGTAGCCGATTGCGTATATGCATAAATATATATGTATAAAATTCCTTCGCTTACACTGGGAATGATGATAGCTCTGAGGTAAGATATTCGATTGACGTAAAGTCAGCCGGGTTTTGATCCCAGCTTGAAGCATCTCGCGTGTTTAGCCACACTGAAACAGTCTGTCTGTAGATGATAATATATATATATATATATATATATATATATATATATGAAATAAAAACATTTAAAAATAAAAAAACAATAAATCTAGATATAGAATAAAATAATATATATATATATATGTGTGTGTGTGTGTGTGTGTGTGTTTTCGTTCTTATTTCTCCTGTAGTGCTCTGCGTGTCTTGTTCGTCAAAGTTGGATGATTTGTGAGATGGGAGGTAACTGTCCGTCACTCCTGGAGAAGTAAAGACGTTCTCGTCAGCAATATTCTCTTATGGACTCTTACAGAGGGACGCATTTGTGTTGCCTTCAATGCGTCAGTTGTGTAGGGACACTGGATACGCTCAACAAGACTTGCTTGGTGCGATGGAAAATGAAGAAGGATAGCAAAAGCTAAACAGGGAAATCACTAGTATCAGTAGCATGACTTGATGATTATGATCATATATACAAATATATATATATATATATATATATATAAGGTTGCTGTCTGTTAAACCCCTGCTTGGTCACTTTATGCTGAAGTCATCTTAATAATGATAGTCTCCATTTACCTGCTGTAAAAATATATTCTCACAATCATTTTAAAATAGGTAAGCACTTCGTACTTAGTAGCAATATCAATATCTTAAGCGACAATATACTAATAAAATTCACAATAATTCTTAAACCGAGAAACATTGCAGACTTGCAATATCAATATTTTAAGCGACAGTATATACATAAAATTCACAATCATTTTAAACAGATAAACACTTTGTTGCAATGTAATCATTTTAAGAGCCAATGTATTAATAAAGTTCACAATCACTTTAAACAACTAAGCACTTCATACTTAATCACCATATCAATTTCAAGAGACAATATATTAATATAATACAACAATCATTTTAAACCGACAAACACTTCAGACTTTGTTGCAATATCAATATATTTTCTTTAACAATCAATGTAGTAATGGAATTTTTATTTGTCTTTCATTTCACTACAAAAGAAAAATACGACGTGAAAACCAATTTTGAATGTTTATATATTTGCAATGACTTTTTTCGGTTTTTAGTCTTTTAAAAAGATAAAAATTCCCAACCAAATTGGGTTTTACATCTTATTTCTCTTGCATTCTGTGAGTGGGGCAGTCATCGTAGCGTAGTGGCTAACGCGCTGAACGATGACATCGTAGTTTGCGAGTTCGAACTCCAATAGTGCTACAACATACAATTTCGGTCTTATACCGTTATGAAAGATATGAAACCACTTAATCCTGTCAGTAATGAGTTATAAAGTTTCACGACTATTCATCTATAAAGATTGCAGTTTTGTTGCATATTGATCTGTGTCAACAGGCAGAAGCCAATGTGTGGTTTGACTGCCGGAAGAACGTGTAGGCGTGATGGAATTATATATACACAGATACCCGCAAAGTTACGGTCAGTCTCGCAGTTTCGGAGTCACGCAGTCAAAAGTCACGAGAGTTACGGCCAGCGAGCGGTCGGGTGTGGGCGCAGCCCATAGCGGAACCTGGTTGAGTACCTCTCGCCAAGGAAGCAAAGGCGTAAGGCCCTGAAAATGGAATCACATGGTGGCTAAGAAGTTATGGGTCAATATAGCAATCCCTGTCTCCCTCTCTCACACGACAGAAGTTTAGACCCTTACGAGAAATAAAGTGAGACTTGTATATTTTTCTAAAGAAAAGCGTTATTGCGTCTTCCTCGATATGGTATACAACAGTTTCAGTAAATAATGCAGGAAGGTTAATAGGCCATTAAACAAAGAAACAAAACAAAATCTCTCTCTCTCTCTCTCTCTCTCTCTCTCTCTCTCTCTCTATCTATCTATCTATCTGTATATATAAATATACTCCTAATAAGTTGATGACGATGAAGCTATAAATGAAATACAAAATATGAATAGATAAATAAAATTGGCGACCTTAGTCAAGGGTGACCCGAAAGCTCCCTTTTCAATAGCTACTACACCGAGGTTTACAGGAGGGCGCTACTCCATTCCCGGGATTCCTCCATTTTACACTTGATCCTTACCTTAAAATGCTGAGTGTTAAACAAGGCGTCATCATGTACCATTTTTTTAGTCTTTGGTATGACTCAACCTGGGATTGAACCCAGGTCTTCCGGACCATTAGCGAACACTCAACTCATTAGGCCAACACAGGGAAACTCACCCGGTCCGGACACCAGCTGGATTGACAGATCGATAGCTTTTTCTCGATTCGGTGGGTGGTGGTGCATGACCGTTCTTAGTAGGTGGAGCGATCCGTCTGGTTGATAAACGAAAAAAATCATATAAAACTGAAATCAAAAGTAAAATTAAGAATACAATAAAATTATGTTTATAAAATAAAACAAAGATATATACAAATATGAAATAAAACAAATATAGATATATATACATATGAAACGTCATCAGTGTTACCCCACGAAACAATAGCTGTACGGCCACTTACCTCTCATCTCAAAACCCATCTAAATAAGGCGAAAACGACATGCTGGAGACTTCTGGAAAAGCAAAGACAATCTTATAAATGACGTTCTTCTATGGACCCCTACACGGCCACTTACCTCTTATCTCACACATCATCCAAACAAGACGACCAAGACATGCGAGACACTGCTGGAGATGCAAGCAAAGACAATCTTATAAATGACGTTCTTCTATGGACCTCTACACGGCCACTTACCTCCCGTCGCACACACCATTTACCATTAAATTAAAAAAAAAAACCCAATATCTTGTTATCTAAAGAGAATGGAAGGATTGTAATATATCACCTTGACCTACGATGAACCCGATGGGTGTTGTTGACAGATACACACGTTTATCGATAAAATCAAAAAAATAATAATTGGAAGCAAGGAATGTGTGGGTGTAAGCTGAGACCAACGAAAAATAAGTATTGGGTGGGTGTAAGCCGTGACCAATGGAAAACAAGCGTGGGAGTTTTAAGACTATAGAATTTTGGCTGAATTCAGCTCCCGCTATTTGTTACTATTCCCGATGGCTCCTCCGTGTGAACGAATTCTCTCTCCGATTGTTACCCCGTCGGCTGGGGGTGTAGAATACACCGACTGCTTCTCAGCAAAGGGGTAAGATTCCTCCTCTCTAACGAGAGCCTAGTCGAATGCGGAGTACTCCTTCATTGTCATCACTCCCAGGTTCACTCTGACCCGGAGTGGTAGTACCCGATCGGGTCCTATCTATGGATTAAATAGAACTAAACTGTGTACTTATGCTAAACTGAATTGTTTGAGATGGAACCGTTTTTTTGACATTGAAACTGTACTTGCGCTAAACTGAATTGTTTAATATAGAATTTCTTTTGACATGTAACCGTGTGTAAACAAAATCTGTACTTATAGTAAATTGAATAGGTTGAACTAAAACTGTTAGACTAAACTGAATGGCTTGAAATAAAAATGTTTTTCACAAACCGTCCACTTAGGCTATACTGAATTGTTTGAAATAGAACTGTTAATTTGTATGAAAATGGATTTGGCATTAAATAACCTACAATGGTTGATATGCCATAAAACCCAACCAACCAACCATCCAATCTCTCCGATTTCTCTCCTGCTCCACCCAAGCGTCACTGTCGACGAATAAAAATAGAAGATTATATTTTTATATAGACGTGTTTCTTCGTTTTTGTGAGGATCCGGCAGTAGTAGACTATAATATACAAATAGATAATCGATATTTGGGATTAATCATTACAGTTTTGATCGATCGATTTGAGCAAAATATATGTGCAAATTAACATAATAACCGTCATAAATGAGTACCTGATGGTTGCGTCAGTTGGGTTTGTGAGTTTCGAGTACAGGAATATCGGTTGACGGGAATCCTTTTGAACCATTCGGTTAAACAGAAGAAAGTGTAACTATTATCGTTATCAGAAAGGGAATCGGCGACACGGGTTCAAATCCTGGACAAGTTTGTTTGTGTCTGATCTTTGAAAAAAGACATGAATCCATCTGTTCGCTCTTTACCCTACCCAGCTATGTGTAAATAGTAGTGTTCTTTAGCTGTGGTTAGGAAACCACTCTAGGAGAAGGAAAACCAGCTCTGCCTGCCTTAAAAATTAACTTTGTCTCACATCCTGTGTTTGGTGGAGGGTTTGGGTGAATACCAACAGAAAGAAAGAAAGAAAGACGAGAATAAATCGAAGAAGAAAAAGATATCAGGAAAGAGATAAAAAACAAAGAAGAGTGAAAACTAAAGTATTGTAATCATTGTAAGAGAGGGGAAAAACAGAAGTAAAAGAGTTAAGAGAGAGAGAGAGATAGAGAGAGAGAGAGAGGGACAGAGAAAGAGAGCGAAAGAAAGATAAAGAGAGTTATAAAGAAAGAAATAGAGAGGGGGAAGCGGAAGAAAGAAAGAAAGAAAGAAAGAAAGAAAGAAAAATTGTGTGATATTAGGTAATGAAGTCTATCTACTTATTACCTGTGTGAATGTTATTTTTTCAAATCTATCTTAATCTGTTCCCATTTATCGGTTTGATCATATCTATCTATCTATCTATCTATCTCATTCATATCTATTTTTCACTTCCAGATTTCCCTTATCTCTCTGTCAGATCTATCTATCTATCTATCTATCTCATTCATATCTATCCCTCTCTGACAGATTTCCCTTATCTCTCTGTCAGATTTATCTATCTATCTATCTATCTATCTATCTATCTATCTATCTATCTATCTCATTTATATCTATCTATCTATCTATCTCATTCATATCTGCTTATCTCTTACAGATTTCCTCTATCTCTCAGTCAGATCTATCTATCTATCCCTTCAAGTTTACACTTACCTGTCTTTCTATCTATTAATTTATCTTATTCAGTTCCAGTCTATCTAATTACCGTTTTACGACAGGCAAATTAGTGGTTTGCGCTCATGCCTTCCCTCTAGATCCCCACTGGGAGTAATTTTGATGGCTCCTTTGCGATCCTAAGCGAATTCTTTGATATGTCTAAAATGAAACAAAGGTCAAATGACTTGCCATGACCCACAGAATAACAAGCATCTTTACATGACGCCTCACTTGTTTCTTTTTGATGGAATGGTAAAACGGCGCGACAGAGCGAAGACAAACGACGGGGCGGGGCGAGGTGATGTTTGGGCGGGTCGATGAGGGTGAGGGTCGTTTATGAAGGAGTCGGGGCTGACGATATTGTCTTTTTTTTTCGTGTCTCTTATCCAGTTCACAAGGAGGTGGGGACAGAAGCAGAACAGGGGTGGGATACATCTCACACAGAATTCTCTCTCTCTCTCTCTCTCTCTCTCTCTCTTATATATATATATGAAGTTAAGTCCGGTTAATTGAACCACCTTGGAATAACCGATTTTGGACGCAATAATCGAGTGGTTCGATTAACGAGACAAGGTAAATGCAAATTTTTTTCCGATTTTCAGCCCAAAATTCAAACTTAGATGGTTGGTTGTTTAACGGCAAGTCAGACAGACAGACAGACAGATATAAACTGACGATATTTGTCGTGTGCCCCACGTACATGCAAATATGGCACAAGGTTTTTTTAATGTGGGTACCAGGTGCAGGACCATAGCTTAGACACGCCCGGCAGCTCCAAATATGCCTCGGGCCTCGTTTGCAGTCCCTTAAAAAAGGGCACCTTAGGCGCCTAAGGATAAAACTAGCCGTTTTGTTAGCGTCCATGTAGTGCAGCCAAATAGCAGTATCGATGTGACCGCTGCCTGGAAGAAACTGCGTTTCATTTTATCGGTTAGGTCTGATTTCCATATAATCGATAGCCTATTGATAGCTTTCCATGCTTTCGTTAACCTCGTTTCGATGTCCTGTTCGGTTGATTCGACGCTGCTTCCTAGGTAAGTGAATTTGTCTACTAGTTTAAGAGGGGTTCCTTCTAGAATGGAGATGTCCCCCCAGCAGCAAGCATAGGCCTATTTCTATATAACAGTCACAATTTAACATCAGTCATTTGTTTGCACACAGTTTATTTTGTTTGACCCCTAGATAGGACCCTATTAGGTGCTACCACTCTGTGTCAAAGTAGACCTGATAGCAATGGCAATGAGGGGGTACTCCATATTTCCCAAATATCCATGGCCGGAGCCTCGCCATCAGATAGTTTAGTGTCATATCCAGACCACTCGTTGGAGGTGGTTACTCTTCCGCAGAGATGCCGTCGGTGCAATCAACAGCACCAGCCGGCTGGGCTTTTCATGTTAGTGTACCATCTATGGTTGATTGGTTGTTTGGGTTTTATGGCATATTTGTTGGTTATTTAACGCCAAATTCTGTTTATATGTACATACGTTTAATCTAAGATTTCAAAACGAATACTTGGATAAAATTTTTGGATGAGCAGGTTTTTATTTGTTTGCACACAATTATCTGGTTTCAATTTATCATATATTTTTGGTACAACCCAGTCTCTCATCAGAAGAACAGAACGCCATCCATTTTGGCGTTCTTGAACCGATCGATTAAATTATTCACTTTGAAAATCGCTTTCTGAAAGCTCTATATTCTATGAGAATGAGTTTAACTGTGCAAGGCATTTGACATGTCAAACATTGTGGTTGTTTTTCTTGTTTCTATCTATGGGAAAAGTAAATCTGTTTAAAAGATTCCATACACAGAGTAAAGATGGAGCAAATACTACTCGCCTACGGCCTACCAAAAGAAACCGTCACAGCCATAATGATGATACACAGAAACACAAAAGTAAAAGTCCGCTCCCCGGATGGAGAGACGGACTACTTCAACATTGTAGCAGGTGTGCTGCAAGGGGACACATTAACCCTTACCTCTTTATCATCTGTCTAGACTACGTACTTAGAACGTCTATTGAGTTCAAATCCTGGACTGAATGCATTTCACATAGCACTAATACCCTTGGGAAAGGTATGAATCCAATTATTCTCCCTCCAGCTATGGGTAAATAGTAGGACAGACTAGGTTCTTCAGCCTTGGTGAGGCAACTAGTCTAGGAGACGGAAAACTCTGAATTCAAACCTGTTAAACTCCGCTTAAAAAAGTGACCTTGTGCCTGAGCGGAGGGGTTGGGTAAATATGATTGATAAAATGATAGACAACGGTTTCACGCTGACAAAGGAAAGAAGTGAAGATACCCCACACAAACAAGTACGGACGTGGACTACGCTGATGACACAGCGCTTCTGGCAAATACACCTGCCCAAGCCGAAACCCTGCTACGTAGTTTGGAACGAGCAGCTGCAAGCATAGGCCTCCATGTCAACGCACACAAGACGGAATACATGTGCTTTAGTCAAAGAGGCGACATCTCCACACTAAATGGTAGTTCTCTGAAACTAGTTGACAAGTTAACCTTCCTAGGAAGCAGTGTCTCATCAACCGAGAATGACATCAACACGCGACCAGCAAAGGCATGGACAGCTATCAATAGCCTATCGATCATATGGAAGTCAGACCTGACCGATAAAATGAAACGCAGTTTTTTCCCAGCAGCGGTCGTATCGATACTACTATATGGATGCACTACATGGACGCTAACTAAACGTATGGAGAAAAATCTTGACGGCAACTACACAAGAATGCTGCGAGCAATATTGAACAAGCTGGTAGCAGCCCCCCCCAAAAGTAGTAGCTGTACGGCCACTTACCGCCCACCACGAAAACTATACAAGTTAGACGAGCCAGATATGCAGGACACTGCTGGAGAAGTAGGGACGAACTCATAAGTGACGTACACCTGTGGACCCCTTTACATGGACGTGCAAAGGCAGGACGACCAGCTAGAACCTATATACAACAGCTCTGAGCTGATACAGGATGTATCCTTGAAGACCTACCAGAAGCGATGGACGATAGAGAAGGGTGGCGGGGGAGGGGGAGGTAAGATCCACGCTGGTGGTGTGACATGATGATGATGATGATGATGAAAATCATTGATATTGGATAGTAGTACATGATACAATACCCGAGACAGATCTTTTTATCACAGTTTGAATTCTCTCGAGACATCATTCTAACAATGGCTGAAGGTTTGAAATAAAATCAAACTGAAATGTCAGAGCCTTCGCTGTACGGACAGACGGACAGCCATTTGGTGAATTATAAGATAATCAACCAGACTCATTGGCTAAGCATTGGTATACAGCATAGAGAGGCTCGTTTATAAATAGCAGAAGACAACTTCTGTTATGTGATATTTACAGCTGGGTAATTCAATAATAGGCGCTGGGTGGCCCACCCGATATCCCTATTCTCGGTACATCAAATAAAAACGAGTAAATACGATTTTCACATTACCAGCGTCACATTGCTCGCAAAGATAGAATAACATCAAAAGAAATTGACGGGATCATCTCCTCCGTCCCCAACCCATCCCCAACAACAGCTGATTTTTTTTTTGTGAGTGTGCGTGGGCGTGGGTATAATTGTCGGTGAATGGAGTCTCCGTTTTCAGCATTTTCTAGCTGAATAAATAGGAGAAAAAATATTTGTACGTTTATAATGGGATATAGTTAATTGCTTGTTCGAGGCACCGGCCAAGATAACAGGCTCAAGGCAGGACATCATCATCATCATCATGTCGTGCGGCTAGCACGGATATCCCAGACCCTCTTTCTCTACGTCTCCCAATCATTCATCGCCTCCGGCACGTCTTCAGGGTTACATCCCGTATAATCACATAGCTGCTGTATGAATGTTCGAGCTGGTCGTCCTGCTTTTGATTGGCCATATGCGGGGGTCCATAGTAGTACATCACTTATGAGCTCGTCCCTGCTTCTCCAGCAGTGTCCTGCATGTCTGGTTCGTCTAGCTTGTATAGTTTTCGTGATAGGTGGTAGGTGACCGTATAGTTGGTGCCTCGTGGGGTGTTGCTGCCAGGACTTGTTCAATATTGCTCGCAACATTCTTGTATAATTGCCGTCTAGCTTCTTCTCCAACCAAAGTTTATTTAAATGAGTAGATTGACTTTGAAGAGTTTCTGTCATCAGGGTACGTCGATTTTTAAGGAAAACCGGCACGAACCATGCTAAGATTAGAATATTTCTTAAAGGTCTCGTAAATTTGTAAAATTTGAATAAAGGATCGCAGGAAATAATGAAGTATTCATAGAAGATTTCAGGAAATACATTCGTTTTTTCCAATTTACTAAGTTAGAAGTTTTTCGTTTTTTTAAAAGTTCTTTAAAACAATTCTCAATTAACCAAATGGCTGTCCGTCCGTCCGTATGACGAAGGCTCCGACTTTTTTGCCGAATTTTATTCCAAAGCTTCTGAGTTAGAATAATGCCCAGAGAGTATTTAAACTATGTTAAAAGATCTCTCTTGGATATTGTATCAAGTATTCCTATCCAAATATTGCGAGCAATATTGAACAAGTCCTGGCGGCAACACCCCACAATGCACCAACTATACGGCCACCTGCCTCACATCACGAAAACTATCCAAGTTAGACGAACCAGACATGCAGGACACTGCTGGAGAAGCAGGGACGAGCTCATAAGGGATGTACTCCTATGGACCCCCACATATGGCAGAGCAAAAGCAGGACGACCAGCTCGAACATTCATACAGCAGCTATGTGAGGATACGGGATGTAGCCTTGAAGACCTGCCGGAGGCAATGAACGACAGGTAGAAGTGGCGAGAGAGGGTCAGGGATATCCGTGCTAGCGGCACGACATGATGATGATGATGATAATGATGATTCCTATCCAATATTAATAATTTTTAAAGGGATCAATTTGGCTCTTAGATGGTTGTTGTTTTTATCTTTGCTTTCCTCAACCTCTATGACATCTTGTTATCATCAGCGTCATGATAATCATCATAATTATCATCGTAATAATCATCATTATCATTGTGATAATCAGCTATCTTATGAAAGCAGTTGCCTGCCCACTCCCCTACAGACAACATGGTAGCAGTCGTTTCCTGCAACTGTTGCCTTGCTACGTTACGCACGCTACGTCGACAACGTTGTAATTTACGAAGCGCTTTGCTTCGATGTGGCACAAGGCCGATTGAATGGGGCACCCAATGAGACTTGAACTCACTCCTGCAGGTTTGCTAGTCAAGCTTGCTAACCATTACACTACCCGAGGTGCCCCGCTACGTTTCTGAATGGACACATTGAATTTTTTGGACTTCCTGGGTGATTGAAATGAAACGTTGGAACGGATTAATCGGATTAGTCTTAAATCCCAATTTACTTTCTGTTGATCTCCGAATTTACTAGGTGTGTGGGTAGGGCAATTTATTCTTTCTAATGATGAAGCATCAAATCTGAAATATTTGGTACGTATTAATGTAGAAATGTTTTAATACGACGCACCAGCAACACAGGAAAAATAGAAGGAAAAAATCTAAAAAAGAAAGAAACAAACAAACAAATAAACAAACTAAAGAAAGAAACAAAGAAAGTGAAGAAACAAAGGAAAGAAGAAAGAAATTGAAGAAAGAAAGAAAGAAAGAAAGAAACAAAGGGAAGAAGAAAGATAAAAGAAGACAAAAAAGAAGAGGGAACAAAGAAAGAATCAGGTGAATGAAAAAGGGAGAAAGAAAAAAGAGAAAAAAAAGGAAAGAAAGAAAGAATGGGGAGAAAGAGAAAAGAGAATGAAAGTAAAAAAAGAAAGAAAAAAGAAAGAGAAAGAGAAAGAGAAAAAAGGCCAAGTTGAGAAAGAAAAAGAAAGAAAGAGTAAGAGAGAGAGAGAGAGAGAGAGAGAGAGAGTTGAAGCTGGTTGTTTTTACGACATCTCAGATATTGATCGGTGATTTAACAATCATGTTTTTTTTGATTATGCGAAACTGTATCTAAATAAAACTCCCTAACCAATGATGCATTGTAAAGAAAGACTCAGACTTTGTACTTGATTAATGTTGCGGAGTAACATTGTAACGTTTGTAACACATACAGTGAGTACACCCCTCACATTTCTGCAGATATTTAAGTATATCTCTTCATGAGACAACACTGACAAAATGACACTTTGACACAATAAAAAGTAGTCGGTGTGCAGCTTATATAACAGAGTTAATTTATTTTCCCCTTAAAATATAGCCATTAAAAGCTAAACCCCTGCTAACAAAAGTGAGTACACCCCTTAGGGTAAGTTGTCAATATTAACATACCCCATGTCAACTGTCAATATTGTGTGGCCACCATCATTATCCAGAACTGTCTTTACTCTCCTGGGCATGGAGTTTACCAGAGCTTCACTGGTAACCATTGGAATGCTCTTTCACTCTTCCATGACGACGTCATGGAGCTGGTAGATATTTGAGACTTTGCGCACCTCTACCTTCCACTTGATGATCCCCCAAAGATGTTCTATTGGGTTCAAGTCTTGAGACATGCTTGGCCAGTCCATCACCGTTACCCTCAGCCTCTTCAGTAAAGCAATGGTCGTCTTGGAGGTGTGTTTGGGGTCATTGCTATGCTGGAACATTGCCCTGCGACCCAGTTTCTGGAGGGAGGGGATCATGCTCTGCTGCAGTATTTCACCGTACATGTTGGAGTTCATGTTTCCCTCAATGAAATGTAACTCTCCAACACCTGCGGCACTCATGCAGCCCCAGACCATGACATTCCCACCACCATGTTTGACTGTAGGCATGACACATTTATCTTTGTACTCCTCACCTGGTCGCCGCCACACATGCTTGAAGCCATCGGAACCAAACAAATTAATTTTCATCTCATCAGACCATAGCACATGGTTCCAGTA
Organism: Sepioteuthis lessoniana; assembly: GCA_963585895.1. Taxonomy (NCBI): domain Eukaryota; kingdom Metazoa; phylum Mollusca; class Cephalopoda; order Myopsida; family Loliginidae; genus Sepioteuthis; species Sepioteuthis lessoniana. The sequence continues at coordinate 20,186,306 of OY757947.1, forward strand.
ATCCATGTACTTCGTTGACATGTCTTCAGCAAACTGTTTGCGGGCTTTCTTGTGTATCGTCTTCATAAAAGCCTTCCTCCTGGGGTGACAGCCATGCACACCAATTTGATGAGTGCGGCGTATGGTCTGAGCACTAACAGGCTGACACCCCACCTCTTCAATCTCTGCAGCAATGCTGACAGTACTCCTATGCCGATCTCTCAAAGAAAGCATTTTGATGTGACGCTCAGCACGTGCGCTCAGCTTCTTTGGATGGCCTACCCGAGGCCTGTTCTGAGTGGATCCCGCTCTTTTAAAACGCTGGATGATCTTAGCCACTGTGCTACGGCTCAGTTTCAGGGTGTTGGCAATCTTCTTGTAGCCTTGGCCATCTTCATGTAGCGCAACAATATGTCTTTTAAGATCCTCAGAGAGTTCTTTGCCATGTGGTGCCATGTTGGAACTTTCAGTGACCAGTATGAGAGAGTGGGAGAGCTGCACTACAAATTTGAACACACCTGCTCCCTATGCACACATGGGCCTAGTAACACATGGGCCTACTAATACTAATGAGTCACATGTCATTTTGGAGGGAAAATGACAAGCTGTACTCAATTTGGACATTTAGGGATGTAGTTTCTTTGGGGTGTACTCATTTTTGTTGGCAGGGGTTTAGCTTTTAATGGGTATATTTTGAGTTATTTTGAGGGGAAAATAAATTAATTCTGTTATATAAGCTGCGCACAGACTACTTTTCATTGTGTCAAAGTGTCATTTTGTCAGTGTTGTCCCATGAAGAGATATACTTAAATATCTGCAGAAATCTGAGGGGTGTACTCACTTTTGTGATGCACTGTAGAATAACACATAGAATTAAATACATACAATTACATACATAGAATAACATACAGAATAGCATACATAGAATAACACATAGAATAACACGTAGAATAACACATAGAATAAAATACATAGAATGACATACATAAAATAAAAAAGAATAACTCATAGAATAACATACAAAGAATAATACATAGAATAACACAGAATAACATACATAGAATAACATACACTGAAATACAGAATAACATACATAGACTAACACATAGAATAACAAATAAAATAACATAGAATAACATACATAGAATAACACATAGAATAACCAACAAAATAGCATAGAAAAACATACATAGAATAACACATCGAATAGCATACATAGAATGATACATAGAATAACAAATAAAATAACATAGAATAACATGCACAGAATAACACATAGAATAACATACATAGAATAACACATAGAATAACAAATAAAATAACGTAGAATAACATACATAGAATAACACATAGAATAACATACATAGAATAACTCATAGAATAACAAATAAAATAAGATACATAGAAAAACAGACATAGAATAACACACAGAATAGCATACATAGAATAACAAATAGAATAACATACATAGAATAACACATAGAGTAACATACATAGAATAACACACCGAATAACATAGACTGAATAATAGAATAACATACATAAAATGAAACACACAGAATAAAATGATACGTAATTCTCCAGTATTTCTCATATTTTTTGGATCATTATGCATCCAATGAATAATCTGCAAAAGAAAAGACATAATAAACACCACAAACATAATTTTAACCTACAAAATATACATTTAGTCTAAAGACATATTGAATATGTATTCAAACAGCTAAAATCTTTTTTAGTTGCATTGCCTAGTCGGCTGAGGCACCATCCAATGAGTGTCTTGGATATGACATTAAACAATTTGATGGCGAGGCTCTGGAGAATGTGGAATACTCTTTCATTACCATTGTTCCAAGGTCCAATCTGATAAGGATTGATATGTCTTTAAACGCAAGCAAACTGAAAGATATAATTATTTACAAAGCATTATTACTATGAGATATTTGAAGCTATATAAGTGGGCGAAAATTGTTGGTGTTAGGAATACTTGAAATTGAATTACTACAAATAAATCATTATAGACAAATAAAAAAGCACTATTGAAAAAAATTCCAATGATGTAATATTGAAAATATAGATGTGATTGCAGTTAATCAAACATTTGAAAAATTAATCAAATTTCACCGTAAAATAAACCATATGGAGATAATATTACGTTATAGAAATAAACCTATAAGGAGTTGATATTGCTATAGAAATAAAGCCATAAGAAGATGATATTATGTTATAGAAATAAATGCATGAGAAACTGATATTATGTGATAGAAATAAACCCATAAGAAGTTAATATAATGTTATAGAAATAAACCAATAAGAAGATAGTATGTTATAGAAATAAACCCATAAGAAGTTAACGTTATGTTATAAGAATAAAGCAACAAGAATATGATATTATGTTATAGAAATAAACCCATAAGAAGTTAATCTTATGTTATAGAAATAAACCCATAAGAAGTTAAGATTATGTTATAGAAATAAAGCCATAAGAAGTTAAGATTATGTTATAGAAATAAAGCCATAAGAATATGATATTATGTTATAGAAATAAACCCATCAGAAGTTAATATTATGTTCTAGAAATAAGCCATAAAAAGATGATATTATGTTATAGAAATAAACACATAGGAGGTTAATATTATGTTATAGAAATAAACCCATAAGAAGTTAATATTATGTTATAGAAATAAACCCGTAAGAAGATGATATTACATTATAGAAATAAACTAAATCAAGTAGAAATAAATCAACTTGGTGTCGTGGCTACCTTGTTAGATGACAATATTGATGTAAGCGAGTTCGAACTTCATTCACGCTTTTACATCGACTTTCTGATTATTAACCTTGGGAAAGACATGAACCCCTTTATCCCTTAGTGATCGATTAAATAGTACCACTACTAATCTTTAACAAGGATGGCTTTAACAAGGATGGCTTTGACAACCTGCTCGCGCAGGTTGATATGCCATTAAACCAAGAAATAAAACCAAATAGTCTCATTACTTTCTTTGTGAAGCTGTTTTTTGGTCAAAATGAATATTTTTGTGTTAACACAGCACACTGACTTTTCTGTGATTTTTTTGTTCCGTCAAAATCAAAGTCTAACTTCTTGGTCATCATTTTAGTACAAGCTGTGACGAACCGACTGAAAGCTGTGACACTTGAAGACTTCCGGCACAGTTTCTTCGACAATATCTTCATTCGTGTGTGGTTTCTAAAACGGACTATTTCGAAATAGATAATGTTGATCTTATAAAGCACTCACCCAACCACTCCGGCACGAACAGGACGTGGCACAAGGTCAATTTTTAAGCAACTTACAGGTAGTTTGAAATTAGGGTCTTCTTTCTCCCTGACAAAATTGCCATACCAAAGCTAAAGAGCCCAGTCTGCCTCACTATTTTTCCATTAATGGAGAGAGAATAATTGGATTTATATATATATATATATATATAGCGCCATGTGAAATATAAACAGCCTCGTCCGGGTTTTGAACTCGGGTCGCCGACTCCATTTCCTGCAACAGTAACCATTACATGACGGGCACATTTGGTGATTTAGGCTTTTGAAACTTTTGGAAGACGCCACTGTAGCAAGAACAAATAGTTGAATAAAAGCGTGACTTTGGATGATGAATAAAAATTAAAGTGAAGGTATTTGCAATTTGTATGAGTATATGGCAAACTGGAATACATAACTGACCTAGTCTCATAAATCTAGGTTTCGTGTGAATAAAGAATTTGGCTACTGAGTTCCTGCGTTGTTCCTCAAAGACCAGAAAAACATAAACCCGCTCAACCTGATGGGTTGATGATTTATGTCTTCAGAACGTATGTGGAATTGGTTTTAGACATGTGATAAATGACTTATAGGCGGGAAAGTTTGCCGCGAAAGATTTTATCTTTATCGTCTATTAATATAGATGTATTTTTCTATCTATCTATCTGTCTATCTATCAACACAAATTCTCTTTTTCTGTATCTATCTATCTATCTATCTATCTATTCACATGCTCTCTTTGTCTGTCCTTATCTATATATCTATCTACATGCACATAACCTCTGTTTTTGTCTTCCTTTATCAATCCACACACACACACACACACACACTTTTTTGTTCCTATCTATCTATCTATCTATCTATCTATCTATCTATCCTCTCTTTGCCCTTATCAATCTATCAATCTATTTACCAACACACACACACACACACATACACACACACACACACACACACACACACACACACACACACACACACACACACTCACTTTATTCTTATCTATCTATCTATCTATCTGAACCCACCTGAACACTGCAATGGTCTGTAGGTTTTCTTTATATACTGTGCTACATGCACCTATAAACTCACAGAACAGTTAAGGAAAATTCGCTTCTGACACCAAAACAATTACAAACTAAGGACTCTCTTGACCATTGCTCAAATAATTAGAAATAAAAGTCACTATTATTATTTGTTTTTAGTATTTCTGTATTTCTGATATTTCTTGTTTGTCAAAATCCTTTTATACATTTCATTCCCGGGGCCTTCTTTATTACTATGATCAGGGGCAACCCAAACGAACAGACTCAATATAATCTAATAACGGGTAAGAAAAATTCTACAGTGATAGCGATTCTACTAGCCGAGAAGGTACGCTGGAGTTACGGGACTATTTGAGTCAGGTGGTTATAGTTGTCCGTCTAAATTTGGTCTCTGGGGTCCGTACTTCCAGGCTTTACCTTCTTACCGGTCTAAGATTATTGCTTGGTGTCTGAGGCACCCTATTAAAGGAATGCCGACGGGGTTAAGTATTTTTGCACCTGCCACACATGTCTCTATTTGTACGTGGCCTTCACCATAAATGTCCTTGTGCCCTATTTTGATGCAGTGGGATGTCAAATAAATACCAGACTATGAGGAACTAAAAAGTACCCTCATAGAATCACAAGACAAAAACTAAACCGGACCAACTAGAAAAGTTCACGTCGACGATAACAATTTCGGAACTCCCGTCCAACTATTTACTGGAAATGTTATTGTTGTATTTTGACCTTTTGACCCGACCAAAAATGCCATTCAATGTGATGCACCGGAAGGAGGTGACACATTCTTATGGCAGTTGTGAGAGGAAATCGCGTGGGCGGAAATTGGCTGATGAAATGGGACGAGCTAAAAAAATTCCCATGGTACACTCATAGACTGATGCACCGGAAGAGAGTGACCTCTGAACTGTATGACAGTTATTTCCGCTTGATGACGATTAAACATTCGATTTCAAAGATCGGGTGGGCGTCGAACGATTATATAATTCAGTTGAGTCCGACGAGCCAGTGGAGTTGCCAGTGGAGTTGCCAGTAGAGTTCCAGACAGTTGGAGAGAGAGATGTGGTAGGGAAAGCCACACCCGACCGAGGGGGCCCTCGGGAACCACGATGGAGTTTAGGGTCCAGAGAAGATGCTGATAAGATGCAGTAAAGAAAGCCAGCATCCAGCAGAGTGGGTCGTAGGCCTCCGGTTGAGCAGCCCTAGAGAACAAGAAAGACACAACGTGACGGTCATAACAGTGGGGTCAAAATATTACTGTTTATGTTCGGTCTCCAGCTCCCTCTCACACGCAAACCTTGAACAACCCTTTCGAACCCTTGTAATAAAGTGAGAGGTAAATATTTTTATAAAGAAGTCTTCCTGCGTCGTTTATTACTGCGTCTGATTAATTTATTGCGTCAGTATGTATCCTGCATGAACATGTATATGTGTATATAAGCATATTTATTATGTGAGTAAATAACATTATCCGTAGCTAAACAGATTGGGATAAGAGGTAATATTGTGAGACGGAAATGTATTCGTCGTTTAGCAAACTATGTTGCATAAACCCAAGATTCACACAGAATTTAGGAAAAATTTAGCTGCAGTATGTCATTGGCCAAATGAGTAGAGTGTTCGCCAGTGGCCCGAGAGACCAGGGTTCAATCCCAGGTCGAGTCATACCAAAGATTCAAAAATGGTACTTGATGCCGCATTGCTTAACACTCAGCATTATAAGGTACGGATCAAGGGTAAAGTGGAACAATCCTCCCCTACATCTCGGTATGGTAGCCATTGAAAACGGAGCCTTTGGGTTACCCTCGACTAAGGTCGTCAACTTTACTATCTTTTTTACTTACGTATTCCTATATCAATAGGTGTCAGGCCGTATCGAAGCAACCAACGTCCTCGAGTTTCCAGAGCACATATTTACTTGCCGGCAAGGCGAGGAAGTGGTGCAAACCTTGGTTTCCGAAGAACCAAGAATTACCCAATTCTCGACTACCAACTTTTTCGGGTAGTGAGACGGAAAACTAGTGGGATGGACGAGTTCAATTCCACAAAGTTCGATGTTATTAGAGATTAGTGCGAAATTTGGAGCGATCCAAATAGAATTCATTTTAGATACTGGCGTAAGTATTACGATACTGTAGTACTTTCCACTGGTAATGGAGAGAAATTAGGATTCTCAGTTTAAGGAGATCATTCATCTAGACGTTCGTGATCACTGATATCACCAATCCATTCCTTGGATTTCCTTAACAAGTTTGGTTTGATAATAAACTGCAGAAACAATACCATTTATGACTTAATGACAGCCCAAAAAAGGACCTTGAAATTATCTAAAACTTTGGCGAATTTTGTCATTAATCAAATGGAGGTTCGGTCATTTGTACGGAACGTAATTAATAAATAAGTACAGTTAGCGACCAAAGTCGAGGTTGACCCGAAGGCTCCCTTTTCAATAGCTACAACACTAAGGTGTTGGAGATTGCGCTACTCCTTTCCCTGGATTGCTCCACTTTACCCTTGATCCTTACTTTATAATGCTGAGTGTTAAGGAAGGCGGAATCAAGTGTCTTTTTTGAGTCTTTGGTATGACTCGACCTGGGATTGAACCCCGATCTTCCAGACCATTGACAAACACTCTACTCATTAGGCCAATACCTAGACCTAATTTCATCACATAGTAACACAAAGAAAGACTAGTGCAGCGTTTATCATAAGATTGACATTGGAATCAATACGCCAGTTAATGCAAAAGTGAGGCAGATTTCTTTCGAAAAATATAATGCTGCATGGAACGAAGTAAAAACACGACAACATAACGGAGTGATCTCCCCTTCTAAAAGCGAGTGGTCAAGTCCACTGCTTATGGTATCGAAATAAAACGGAGAATAGCGTTGTTTTGAAGACTATTGCTCACTCAATAGCATAATATACGAAACATCAACTCGTTTTCTCACCAGCAAACAATGATTTTCTGAAATTGATTTAATTTTAGCATACCACCGAATCAATATTCATCTGGGTGATATAGAAAAAACTGCTATAATAACCCGGAGGTGCCCGTGGTGTAATGGTTATCGTCGTAGGAAATGAACACGGCGACACGAGTTCAAATCCTGGACGAGACTGATTGCATTTCATATAGCACTAATACCCTTGGGAAAGGTATGAATCCAATTATTCTCCCTCCAGCTATGGGTAAATAGTAGGACAGACTAGGTTCTTTAGCCTTGGTTAGGCAACTAGTCTAGGAGAAGGAAAACTCTGAATTCAAACCTGCTAAACTCCGCTTAAAAAATGACCTTGTGTCATATCTTGCCCGAGCGGAGGGGTTGGTAAATATGATAACCCATTTTGAATTTACGAATACGATTATATGCCGTTTGAATTTAAAATATTTTTTAAATTCCAACTCTATATTATTTTTAGCGTGGTTAATTGTTTTTGTTTATAAAGAGGATATTTTGATTTTCAGCTATGAAGAGACTCTCATAAAAAAAGCATTGACTCTGTTTTTAATATCCTACTTGCAAACAATTAAAAAAATCTTCCTTTAATTGTAAACCGATGAGTAAGTGACTTAGTCGAATAGATTTATTAAAAAAAAAAAAAAGAAAAGGAGAAAAAAAGAAACCGAATTGGATTTTAAGTACATTGCGACAGAAAAAAAATTATCGGAAATGGATTTAAAAATCATTTGATGAGAAAGTCAAAATATATCGTTTTGATGCATTCGAATAGTTATGTTCACGAAACAGTGTGAAGCAAAAATAGGAAAAACGAGTTCAATTCACTGCACCTATCAATCATCTGGAGGCGGAATACAATTTTTCGGTTTGAAATAATTTCTTTTAAACTCAAGTAGGGAAAAATTTAGTTTTATATTTTTACCGATATGATTTGAACGTTTACTGAAATCATATCACGTGAGCATAAAATTAGTAGTTATTTCAAATTGGGGAAGACCGCCTACTTTGTGTGATGGTATGAGAAAATTAGAGATCAAAAAAAAGCGCAGCAAATCGAGGGGCGGAATTAGATATCGAAATCCAACTTAGGAGGAAATTGATATTGTTAATAGCTTCGCCTACCACCACCACTCAGATGAGAGAAGATGCATATAAACGATAATAAAAATAGCGGGATACCAGCGTGAAGCAGCCACTAAACTTCATGTCACTGTGGGCTCTGGCCATAAGTCGGACGCCAAGAATCGGGGAGGCAGAGAAAAGCCATATTAGGTGTTGTTTGGATGTAGTCTTACCAGTAGACAATCTTATAAAGAAGTGAAGAGAGACTGATATAATACGTCACTTCGAGATGACTCTATGACAGATTAGTGAAAGTAGAAAAGCGAAGGGAAGCCTCATTTAATGCAATGCCTTGAGGTAGCCTTGTGCTAAACCTACGGAGATAGAGAAGAGAATTTGATATTTTTCAGAGAGCGCCCACAGGTTAACCGTCTCCACGATACTCTGAGTTTTGTCCTTTTACCAGACTATCCTGGGTATAGAAGCTAAGAAATCCTCACATAATACGACACTTGTGAAATAATTCTCAACTTGAAATCATCTTGTATCAGACAATCTGTGAGTTTAAAATTGAGAAAGGTAAACATAATTGCCATTTGAGATTGTCTTATGTCAGACTATAGAAAGACATAATAGAAAGACCTCTAAAGTTTATATGATAAATTAAGAGGCCTTGGGCCTGACTTTGAATGCCGAGAAATTTACTGGCTGTTAATTTTTGAACTGGGTCTCTACTAAAACTCCTCACCTCTGGGATAGGTGAATACATGTACCATTTTTAAAGTCTTTTTTTAACTAAATATTATCATTGCTAAATATTATCATGGCCACTTCGATTAGCGATTGATCTATTGTCTGGATCAAAAACACAACGTGGGCAGGTAACGATTAGTCGTGTCATCTGAAGACGTAAACAGCCCAGCGGAATTGTAAGCGGACTGAATGTTGAGTAAATAGTGTTTGGTGAGGGCGGATGTACTGCCACAAAATTTCTTTTGTTTCCATGTTAGTGCTAATGATATTAAAACTACAATAAAATCCTTTTCTTAATCTAATGATTCAAAAGGACTTCGCAGATGGTGGGATTTTATAGAAAATTAATACCAAAAGTTTCAGAAATAGTTTTACCCTTATCTGAAAAAAATGAGACTATTTCTTTAAGGCTCATTTATATTAAATGAATCGGAAAACAAGCCTTCAATTCTATGATTAAGTAACTCAACAATGCATCCCCATTATCTCACATTCACCCCAGCTGTACAAATGATCAGTTAGTCACCTATTGGGGTAAATATGCTGTTGGTACTGCATTACACCAAATTGTAGGAAATCCAATACCGGTCTGATTTTTCTATAAAAAATCAACACACGTACAAACCAGGTATTCTACCTTCGACCGAGAACTTTTGGCAGCTTATTTGTAAGTGGTACACATCTGTCATTTCAAAGAAGGTCTCCAAGTGTTGCTTTTAACTGACCTTAAGCCATTATAAGGTGCAATAACCTGTATAAACCCCACAAAATCACAACAGCGATAATTAGCTATCTTTTTATTTCATGTATTGAACGTGTATGGAGCAGTCAAAATATAGTTGCTGATTGTCAAGCACGATCAATTCTTTCTGTACAAATAGATTCTTGCAATTTTCCTGCACTTACTGAAACACTGGAATTCGATTCTTCCACGGCTTAAAAAATTCACTCTAATTAGGAATAACCTGTTTGTATAGTGTGAAACATCTACATCCCACCCGAGAGCTTTTGTTCCAAGTTGCGAAAATCCATTTTTAATTGCATTCATTCCTTATCAAGCACACAAAATCACCCATTCAAATGTTAGAAATACCCTAAGTAAGATTTTACACAGTACAATATGATGTAGTAGAACCCCTCCAACCGGCAAAAATCCCAAATAAACCTTATTTCAAACCACACAGATATGTCCTAACGTTCAGTGATCGCAAAAACCGTTGGATAGAAGCGCAATAATCAAGTGTGGTTGAGGCCTTTGTAAACACATTGATCATATTATGGGGTGTCCCTCTGCATGTTATAAATAACAGTCAGAGGGAAACAATTCAAATGCGAGTTGTTTGTGTTGTATACCATACGTTAACATATGCAAACACAAGTGAGATTCTGTTGTTAATGTTCGAACACATTTATTAACTTCTGACTTCGGTTGTTCGACACGAGGAGAGAGACACAATTCTTAAAAGTCTTTCGTAATCATACTATGCTAACCTCTCCCCTAACTTTCGACCCATCTCGTGATGTTTAAGATCTCAATTCATCTCAGCCGGTAGAGATCCGAAAAAACTCAAAACTTCGACTCAATGGTCCAATCTCAACTCTCAACTGACTCCTTTTCCAAATCCTCAAATTCTCAGGACCATCTCTTCTGGGTATGACGTCATCCACATTCCAGCCACATTTCCTGTCTGTGGTTTATTATGACAATGGTGATTGTCATATCTTTTGTGCACGAGCGTAAACTGACCCAATACACAAGCGAGACTCAAATACAACATACAGGTGATCCTATTGTTCAGGTACGAACACCTTTATTAATTTCTGACTTCGGTTCTTCGACACGAGGAGAGAGAGACACAATTCTTAAAAGTCTTTCGTAATCATACTATGCTAACCCTACCCGCAACGTTCGGCACATCTGGTGTTTTTTTAATCTCTATTCATCTCTGCCGGTAGAGATCCGAAAAACTTAACCGCCGCTGCAACGGTAGAGAACTCAACTCTACCCCAATGGCAGAGAACTCAACTATCTGCCTCCATAGTCTAATGTCAACCTTTAACTGACACTTTTTCAAAATACTCAAATTCTCAGGACCATTTCTTGCGGGCATGACGTCATCCCCTCTCCAGCCCAATATCCTGTCTGGGAATGGTGATTGTAATATCCTTTGCGCAAGAGCGTAAACTGCACCCATTGACTATACACCTGAACTCTTAACCCGAATAGTTCAAAGCCCAACCAAACTGAATGATAAAATATAATTAACGAAAAATGACTAATATAAAAAAAATAATAATTCCTTAATTATATAACATTTGCCTAATCACTAAAAGTAATTGTTTTTTTTTTTACAACAGCCTATCACCTTTAATGCAATGTTTTGGTTGAGAGACATCACAGAATCATTAAAACGGCTATTATAACACGAAAACAGTACTGGCTTTCTATCCTTCCAATTGTACTTCTTGAGATTCCTAGAATGTTCAAAAGGTCTGATTTTTCTCCCTTTTATGCTGTCACAGGTACTCAAATATTTCTACCACAGCTAATAATAGACAGTACAAATGAAGAGAATGTAACTCAAAGTTTCACAAGATAACAACATAAAGCCATGTCATATTTTCATCTGAGAGATTTCTCCAAAAGACATAAATCTAAGAAAAAAAATTATGTCCTTAACAATCTTCAAATTTGTGATCGTGTAGATTGTGTTTGATGGCTATTAGAATCACCCTATTCAGGTCCCTATACAGACCTTCAGCGAATACCTAGATATTTTCTGATTAAGACAAGAAATGATATTAATACTCAAATCTCTGTGGACAGTTTAAAACCGTATAAAAAAGGTTAAAACTGTATAAAAAAGGACTGATTAGAACCGTATATAGAAGTACAAAAATAAAAACATTTGGAAGAAAAGTTAGATAAACGCATAGTTTTATTTAATGCACGAACTAGATGCTAAAATTATACGAGAAGATTCTTTCATAATGAGCATAAAATTATCTTCCGGTCGAACAGTTTCCTGGAAAAGATATAACGATTTTATTATTAGTACACTTCGTTCTTTGCGGGGAACTTCAGGAATGGTTTTCAGTTATATAGTTTTAACTAATAAAAGAAAAATATTTTTATTCAAGCAACAGGTTTTCTAAAGATACTGTTTTCCCAGCCATCTTTCATGACTCCTGCTAGCAGAGTTAATTGAACAGCGGGCTTATATCCATTACTATCTATCTATCTATCTATCTATCTCAGCCTGTTCATATATATCTATATATCTATTTCAGTCGGTTCATATTTGCCTATAGCAAACATTTTGGAGTTTGCTCACATAGGAGATGTTTACCTTCTTTGTGCTTTTTTAAAAATTTGCAGTAAATAATCTAATAACAGTTAAGACGCCAAATATTTTTCTTTAATAGCTAAACATCCTGTCTTTTGAAAATATTACTTAAACAAGCTTCATGAGGTCATTTAGATTAACGGTAATATTGTTCCCCGAGCCATGTCAAGTGAAATATTTAGAATTTTGAAAATCTTTGACAAAATGAATTAGAAGTCAATTATAAAGCCAGTGGCATGATATTATAAAGCCAATGAATATTTATATATATGTAGATGTATATGTGTGGGTCTCTGTGTATGTTGTGAGTGGCCTTCAGAATGAGAGGGATTCTTATTTTCAGCATCTTTGGAGGGTGTCAGACTGCCTGGAAAAGTTTCTCTGGGTAAATTACTTGTGATCGACAAAGAGCTGTGCCCGCGTAAACCCATGTGAAACAGCGTGAGGTTCCGAGACCGGAAATAGGGGTGGCAAGGACCAAGAACGTTGGTCAAAAGTCTCAGAATCGGGTCCAAAGAGACCAGCAGCAAGTTGAATAAAAAATTCGGGGTCGAAGAGACTAGCAGAGAAGGATCTTGAGCATTTAGAAGGCGGCAAGTGGTCAGTGAAGGCGACGGCGCAGAGAGACCGGGATCCAAGCAGAGAGATGAGTCAGCGTTTTTTATTAGCTGTTTAGGATTTTCGCGAAGTTCTCGCAATAGCCACACACACACACACACACAGGGTGTCAAAAATGCCACAGACCTCGCTGCCTTACGTCTTGCTGTTTTAAATCCGTGTTTTGTCTTTTCTTCTTTCCTCCCTATTTGTTGTTATTTATTGTTATTTTTGTTCAACTTGTGAAATGCCCACTCGATCGGGTGGAAAAAATAACGATTCTTCTCAAGACGATCGAACGCCAATCCACCGTGTGGAATGTGTCACAAGCCAGTATGTAATTGTTTTTCGTCTAATGTGTTATTCGTTAATTTACTGCTTAATAGAAATAAAAACATAATTTTTGCCCGGGGTTTTATCTACTGCTCTATTCGAATCGATTTCATTTTTTTTGTATCTATTAATATTTCACCAATCGAAAATATCAAGTGTTTTTGTAGAATGCTACTAAGTTTTGGGTTGCCCAGTCAGCTGGGGCTGTAGAATACACTGACTGCACCTCTGCAGAGGGGTGAGACCCCCCAAATGGATATGACACTAAACAATCTGATGGTGAGGTTCCAGCAGTGCTGGAGCTTTGGGGAATGCGGAGTACCCCTTCATTGCCATCGCTCCCAGGTCCACTCTGGCCTGGAGTGGTAGCACCTGATAGGGCCCTATCAATGGGTTAAATAGAACTAACAGCATACTTATGCTAAAATGAATTGAGTAAACTGAATAGCTTGAAATAGAAACGTTTTTGACAATTAAACCGTACTTACACTTAAACTGCGTGCATATGCTTAATTGAATTATTTGAAATTGAACTGTTTTTCGACATTAAAACTGTATTTACACTTAACTGAATTATTACATATAACTGCTTAAATACTTTGAAATGGAAATGTTTTCGACAATCAAACTGTGTACTTATGCTAAACTGAACTGTTTTCAATAGAACTGATTATTTACATAAAAATGGATTTGGCGTTAAATAGCCTACAAGGGTTGATGTGCCATAAAACCAAACAAACCAAACCAACTAAGTTTTGGGATTTTCGCTTTCATTTTTAATTCTTGCTCGAAGAATGCCATCAGAAAATTTACTGAATTTATTAAATGTACTAAATGCGTATGCATTTAGTAGTTGACCTGGTAGTAAAAAAAAAAAACAAGTTCATCCAAGAGTATTTGGATCCCACTCCCATAGGTGCTTGAAAATCAACCAATCTAAATGTTATTCAATCATAACAAGATCAATTCTTATTTCAGTTCGTAGGCTATCTCAGTTTATATGAATCAGCTGAAAAATTCTTCGGCTGAACAAGATACCCTCCGAGAATATGACCAAATGAAGTTTATGTTTTATGATAATTCCCCTTGCGCTCCACACAATTATTCCATCAATGTTGCAATGTTTAGGTCCCATTGGTAAAAACAGTCACGAACAGAATATATGACGTCATCATACAAGCTTTTCAGCTCAACTTGTGCAACCTCTTCGAGTAAGAGTGGACATGGAAGTAATGGCAATGGGAGAGTTATTCAAAAGTTCCCAGTGTCCCAGAACTTGATGCAGTTAAGTGTTATATTTAGATCAACTTTTTAGGAAAATTCTTATTCCTCAACATAGTGGCTAACGAGTTGGACTGCGACATCGGTGATAGAGCATCTATGAGGGTCGGTTGACAATAGTTAATAGAATTATTAGTGAATTGAATTACCATGACCAGAAAATCCGGCGAACACCTGCACGTGACATACGGAAACACTTGACAGCTGTTTCGACCTTATTAGGTCTCATAAACAGTGTATACCGTAATTTCCCTCACTGGAGGTCGGACCAGCGACCCCAGAATGGGGAGCCGAAACTCTACCACTGATAGTAGAGTTTCAGCTCTCCAATCCATCAGTCCACATAGCACACAAGTGACGCCAAATCAACTAGTCATGGTATTTGCGCGGCCAATTAACCTGAATGTTGTCTTTTATTGGAATCATATTGAGATGAGGCTTCTTATTCTGAGAATTAATTCTTTATTCATTGCAGACTTTTTATCCTCATCTTGGTAGTTTTTGTGTTGTTTCTTCTTCACTACGTTTCGGCCAAATTTCACCTTTGGTCTTCTTCAGGTGATTAACCGCGACTTCGGATAAGAATGCTGAGTCTTGTAACCGTATCCCCAGTAATTACTGCCTGCCCGTGGCGCAGCAGATAGAGGCGTTGAGTCTCCACGGTTCCAGGTGAGCATTGTCAGAAGATAGCGGTTTCAACTCCTACCCAAGCCGGCTAGAGGTTTACTTGTCAAAAACGTGGTGCGATAGAAAACAACTATAGAAGGCAGTAATTACTGGGGATAGGGTTACAAGACTCAGCATTCCAATCGGAGGTCGCGGTTAAACACCTGAAGAAGGCCCAAGGTGAAATTTGGCCAAAACGCAGTGAAGAAGAAACAACACAAAAACTACCAAGATGAGGACACGGTCAACTCCTAAAAAAGAAAATGTACAGAATTATTAATGTTACTAATACTTAAAACCATTTAAATTATGTGCTAATAAATTATTAATAATTAATAGAATTATTATTATTATCAATACGTGAAACCATTTAGATTGTGCGCCAACATAGCATTGCTGATTAATAGAATTATTAGTGTCTCAAATACTTAAAACCATTCAAGTTCTGTGCGAACTAATGATTAATGATTAATTGAATTATTAACGTCCCCAATACTTGAAACCATTTAAACTGTGAGCAAAGAAAGGATTGATAATTAATTGATTTGGTTTGGTTTATTGGGTTTTATGGCATATCAACCTTTGTAGGTTATTTAACGCCAAATACATTTCTATTTCAAACTATTCAAGCAGTTATATGTAACAATTCAGTTAAATGTAAATACAGTTTTAATGTCGAAAAACAGTTCTATTTCAAATAATTCAGTTAAGCATAAGCACGCAGTTTAAATGTAGGTATGGTTTAATTGTCAAAAACATTTCTATTTCAAGCTATTCAGTTTACTCAAACAATTCAGTTTAGCATAAGTATGCTGTTAGTTCTATTTAACCCATAGATAGGGCCCAATCAGGTGCTACCACTCTGAGCCTGAGTGGACCTGGGAGCAATGGCAATGAAGGGGTACTCCGCATTCCCCAAAGCTCCAGCACTGCTGGAACCTCACCATCAGATTGTTTAGTGTCATATCCAGGACACTCGTTTGGGGAGGGGGTCTCACCCCTCTGCAGAGGTGCAGTCAGTGTATTCTACAGCCCCAACCGACTGGACAAGGTAATTAATTGAATTAATAATGTCAATAATACTTGAAACCACTTAACTGTGAGCAAACGAATAAATAATACTGACAAGAATTAATAGTATTAGATAGCAATATTTGAAATCACTTAGTGTCCTGGGTGTGACATTAAACAACATCAGATGGTGAGACTTTCGGAGTTTGGGCTGTGTGAAATACACACTCATTGCCATTATTCTCTGGTTGACTCAAACCCAGACTGGTAGTACCTGTTGAGGTCCCATCTATGGGTCAAATAGAACTGTTTATCATCTCCTAAGGATTATTATTATTAGCGATTTGGATCCAGACTGTTGTGTGCAAGTTGTTCGTATTAGAAATGAATACTTGATAAACAGAATTATTAATGTTAAATATAAATATTTGAAACCATTTTAACTGTGTGCGAACAAATGATTAATATTGAATTGAATTATTAGTGTTACCGATACATAAAACCATTCAACAGTTTGCAAACAAATAAAATCTAACTCGTTTAAAAATAAAGTCACCGACAAACTATTCGCTTCCAAAAACACACACACACACACACACACACACACATATAATTTTTTGACATGAAGGCCTATACCGCCAGCTGTTTGCCCAGTCGGCTGGGGCTGTAGAATACACCGACTGCACCTCTGAAGAGTGGTAAAACCCCTCCCAATGAATGTCCTAGATATGACACTTAACAATTTGATGGTGAGGTTCCAGTGATGCCAGAACTTTGGGAAATGCGGAGCATCCCTTCATTGCCATTGCTCCCTGGTGCACTCTGGCCCGGAATGGTAGCACCTGATAGGGCCCTATCTATGGGTTAAATAGAACTAACTGCATACTTATGCTAAACTGAGTTGTTTGAATTAGAACTGTTTGACTAAACCGAATCGCTTGAAATATCAATATTTTTGACAATTAACATTGTACTTGCACGGGAACTGCGTGCTTATGATAAAACTAAATTGTTTGAAATGGAACTGTTTTCGATAATGAAACTGTATTTAAACTAAACTGAATTGTTTAATATAGAACTGTTTTTGACATTTAACTATACTTAAAGAAAACCTATACTTACTAAACTTGATTTGCTGAATTAGAACTGTTTGAATAAACTGAATAACTTGAAATAGAAATGTTTTTTTTACATATAAACTGTGTACTCACACTAAACTGAATTTTTGGAAATAAAACTGAATATTTGCATAAAAATGGATTTGGCATTAAATAACCTACAAAGGTTGATATGCCATGAAACCCAACCAGCCAACCGCCCCCTGCCTTCTCCAGACTATGCTATAGGGAGATTCGGCCTGGACAGGTGTAGTTGCCAGCGTAGTCTGCGTCCATAATAGTTTGTGCGGGATATCTTCTGCTTCTCGCCTTTTTCAGTGTAAAGCCATTTTCTTTCATAAGATCTATCGATGTCCGAAGCTCTTAACTGCGGACAAAACCGACTTTATGTGCTCAAATCAAAACCAAACAAGAGACATCTCCACCCTAACCAGTAGCTCCTTGAAAATCGTGGACAAATTCACCTACCTCGGAAGCAGCGTCTCATCTATTGAAAATGACATCAATACGCGGCTAGTAACGACATAGTCAACTATCGATAGGCAATCTGTCATTTGGAAGTCAGACTTATCCGATAAAATAAAACGCAATTTTTTTTCCCAGCAGCAGTCGTGTTTAAACAACTATATGGATGCACCACATGGACGCTGACTAAGCGCACGGAGAAAAAGCTAAACGGCAATTGCACAAGAATGCCACGAGCCATATTGAAAAAAACCCTGGAAGCAACATCCCACAAAACAGCAACTATATGGTCACCCACGTCTCATCTCTAAAACCATTCAAATCAGACGGACAAGACGTGTAGGACACAGCTGGAGAAGTAAGGGCGAGCTCATAAGTGACGTTCTCCTTTACACGGACGAATAGGTGTTGGACGACAGGCTAGAACTTATCTTACAAAAGCTCTGTACATACACAAGATGTAGTCTAGAGGACCAGCAGAATATAATGGACGATAGAGACAAATGGAGAGAGAGGGGGGGATCCGTGCTCATGGCACAATATAAGAATTCTGATACATATATAAACAGATTTTGGTATTGAATAATCGTTGATATGCCATTAAACGAAATAATCTAACCTTACCTTTTATTCCTATATCTATAAAACAGTTTATATCTCTTTCATTTTGTTCCTATGAAGGTCGGTCTGTTTTATGGAGGTGCCCGTGGTGTAATGGTTATCGTCACAGGATATGGACACGGCGACGCGAGTTCAAATCCTGGACGAGACTGATTGCATTTCACATAGCACTAATACACTTGGGAAAGGAATGAATCCAATAATTCTCCCTCCAGCTATGGGTAAATAGTAGGACAGACTAGGTTCTTCAGCCTTGGTGAGGCAACTAGTCTAGGAGAAGGAAAACTCTGAATTCAAACCTCCGCTTAAAAATTGAGCTTGTGTCATATCCTGCCCGAGCGGAGGGGTTGGGTAAATAGGATAAAGGTCGGTCTGTTCGTATCTATCTCTTCTATCCGCATCACGACAGCAAACTATCGAACATTCGTTTTACAAAAGTTCTTCTGCAGCAACCTAAAGGTAACTCATGTCAGTTCAGTGTGTGGGTCTGGGTGAGTTTGAGAAATCATGTGCAGATGCTGGGTGGTGGTGACTATGGAGAAGAAAGTTAATTCATTTGTCACACATGCAATAGGGCTTGCATGGATGTACTAGGAGGTCACGGGATCCCAAGGGTATTTTAGCGAATTAATGATACTTTCTTCTGCGAAGAAGTGGCAGTCACTGTGTTTATATTTACCAGGACTGTTCAAAAAGCTCTTAGCCTCACCCAGAAAGAAGGGGCATAGCTGAACTTTATATTGTAGTAACACACTTAAACACTAAAAAAAAAAAGCAAAAAGAAAAAAACAAAAAAACCCCCAAAAAACTAGAGAATCTAATTCTGGTTTTTATTTTAATTTCTGGGCCGGTGAGGGCCTCACAAAGGTGAGTGTTGTACCACAAATCTAAAGTTAGGATATGGCTAAGAACTTTTTGAACGACTATATATATACATATATATATATATATATATATATATATATATATATATATATATATATATGATGGTCGTTCAAAAGGTTTTAAGTCTCTCTCAGAAAGACTCGATAGAGCAGAACATTTTCGTTGTAATAATACATTAGCACTTTTTATAAAATTAGCAAATCTAATACTAAATTCTACCTGATTTCTATCTTAATTTTTATGCAGGTGATGTTCATCCATAGCTGATAGGTGTACGATACATCTAATAGCTTGGTGAGTCTTAGAACTTTTCGCAGGATTCTTGGATATCTGGTTGTACTGATCTCATTTTGTTCATATATTTATCGATATGTTCCAGTAAATCAATCTTAGAGAAAGTGGCGGATAAGGAACGTCTTCATAATTTTTGGAATTTAGTTATTTCTTGTTTTGTTACAAGGAAACTTACAGGGTATTTCAAAATAGATGCAACCCATTAATATGATAATGATTTATTACTGAGATAAGCACAATGGCAATCATTTGAGACATGTCCTGTAAAAAAATCCATCCTTTGAGCTAGAGATATCAAATCAATGTTTTTTTTAATTTTTATAATATCAGATTCCAGAACATACAGTCTTTTTTCGAGTTTCTTGTCTTAGTAATAAATCATTATTATATTAATCGGCTGCATCTATTTTGAAACAGTTTTGAATGATCTTGTCTCCAAATAAGTAGTGAAATGAAATATTTTTCCTGTCTTGTCCAAGGCATTGAGATCAAGGACAGATAGTTATTATAGTATACTATTTTCAAATCTGAAACAAAAAAGAACACAGCATTATCATTAGTAGAGTAATTAGCAGTCACATGGGTCCCATGTATATTGAGTCCCCCTGTGTATAAGGATAAAAAGAATATAAGAACTCCCCTTAGCCTTTTCCACTGGGTTTAAGAGTGTCCGGCTATTCTTAGACGCTTGTCAAGAACAAGAAATCAACATAAGGTGGTGCACGTGGCGTAATGGTTATCGTCGTAGGAATTGGACACGGTAACGCGAGTTCAAATTCTGAACGAGACTGATTGCATTTCACATAGCACTAATACCCTTGGGAAAGGTATGAATCCAATTATTCTCCCTCCAGCTATGGGTAAATAGTAGGACAGACTAGGCTCTTAAGCCTTGGTGAGGCAACTAGTCTAGGAGAAGGAAAACTCTGAATTCAAACCTGTTAAACTCCGCTTAAAAAATTGACCTTGTGTCATATCCTGCCCGAGCGGAGGGGTTGGGTAAATAGGAACATAAGGTGTTGTTGTCTTTGATAAACTAAGATATTGAAGTATCATGAATTCTTCTCTTAATTCGTATCTTAACATCTCACAAGAAGAAGTAGAAGATGAAATTATATTTTGGTTTCTTTGTTCAGTCACATATCAACCTTCGTGGGTTTATTTAATGCCAAAGCCATCCCTGTAGGACAGTAGCGGTACTTTTTAACACATAGCTGAGGGATAAGCGAATTCATGCCTTTTTCGAGGATATTAGTCCGAAAATGAATGTATAGTGCGATTGGAGTTCGAACTTGCGTACAATCATGTCAGCCCTGCATATTAGTCCCCACGCCCTGAGAAAAAATAATATATACAATGATTTTAATAGATTGATTGATTTTGATTTTTTAGGAGAGTACTGATTGATTTTAATGGCATGTCAACCCGTCTAGGTTTATTTTTTTGGCAAGAGGTTAAGGAAATGCGTTCACTGTAAGTTTATATTTACATTATTTTGCGTTGTTGTTTGTTTATGTTTTTTATCACATAATTATATGATATCAAATATTCCTCCTTAATACAAATATTTTGCACACCACTGTATGGTTTCAAGTATTTCTATCTCATACTAATAATTATATGGTTTCAAGTATTCCTATCTAATACTAATAATTATATGATTTCAAGTATTCCTATCTAATACTAATAATTATATGGTTTCAAATATTCCTATCTAATACTAATAATTATATAGTTTTAGGTATTCCTATAAAATAATTAGGGACGCCCGGGTTAAAAATAGAAACATATCAGCAGTGAATCGACGACGAGTTCTGATTGGCTGAGGGAAACTCAAATGAAAACACTGTAAGGCAGTGGATGCGGAATAGGAAACAGGAAAAGTGTTCAGTTTGCTGCGGGACACGATAGCCGTTGGAGCCTGGTCGCACCGCGGCGAGGACAGACTTCGCGAGGAAGAACGTGTTAGAACTACAACAGAAAAAGTGGAAGATAATTCAAGGCCAGTGTCTGCTCTCTCTCTCTCTCTCTCTCTCTCTCTCTCTCTCTCTTTCTCTCTCCTCATGACATGTTGTTACTTTTTGTTTAGGTAACGTGGTCAACTCAGTTTTCATACTTTCTTTCGCTCTTCTCGACAACGACTTAAAAATGTAGCAGCGAGTAAACTTTAGTATTAACGAACCAAGATGGGGGTTTTGTGTTTTCGTCACTTTTTCTCACGGCGAGGTTATCATGACGTCCGACTGACGTAAAAGTTATACAAACGTCCATTGGGGCAGGATCAGTACAAACTTCCATTTGAACGCCGTACCGTTGCAAACTTCTGTTTGTGCTGTGTGATGTTACAATCGTCTATTCGCTGAGTAAAGCTATATTTCTGTCAAATTCTAATAATTATATGGTTTTAAGTATTGGGAGGCGTTGGTGGTGTAGTGGTTACCGTCGTAGGAAATGGACATAGCGAACAGAGTTCAAACACTGGACGGGACTGTTTACATTTCCCATAGTGCTAATACCCTTGGAAAAGGTATAAATCCAATTATTCTTCCTCCAGCTATGAAAAAATATTGATGGCAGACTGGGCTCTTTAATCTTGGTATGGCAACCAGAAGGAAAACTCTGAATTCAAACCTGTTAAACTCCGTTCGAAATTTGACCTTGAGCCACATCGTGCTTAAGGTAGATACCCCCCAACCGGGGGTGGGGTTGAGAACTTTGACAAAGGAATTAACGGTTGCCAATCGTGTAATACAAAGCTTTTCTAAAGAATTGAGTACTTCGTTCTCCGATAGCGTAAAATGTAAACAAAAGGAAGTTAATACATATGCGTTAAATTCCCTAGCATGCATTGGGTCTGTTGCTGGCTATGGGGTTATATTATCAGGTGACGTAAAGTTAGCCGGGTTTCGATCCCAGCTTGAAGTGTCTCGTGTGTCTAGCTACCCTGAGGAGTTATGATGCAACGAAACAGTCGGTCTGTGGATGACTATATATATATATACAAATATATGGTTTCAAGTAAGAAATAATAATTTGTAATAAACAATTATTGTTTCAAGTAACTTTTATATGGTATTAAGTATTCCTCTCTAATACTAATAATTTTTAAATAGCTCTATTTAACTCATTGTCGAGCGGGTAGAGTGTTCACCAATGGTCTGGGAGACCTGGGTTCAATCCTAGGTCGCCTCATGCCACAGACTTTAAAAATGGTACTTGATACCTCCTTGCTTAATACTCAGCAATACGATGTAATATCAAGGGTAAAGTGGAGCAATCCAGGGAAAGGAGTAGCGCCCTTACCAACACCTCGGTGTTGTAGTTATTGAAGAGGGACCCTTCTGGTTGCCCTCGACTACGGTCGCAGACTTTAATTACTTATTTAACTCATACATAGGACCATAACATACTACTACTACTCCGGAGCTGGGTGAATCTGGAATTAATAGCAATGATGAGGTACTCTAAATTCCACAGATCTAGGAGACTAGGGTGGGGTCATACCCATCTGTAGGGGATACAGTCGACGTATTCTAAGCTTCGTCGTAGGCAATATTAAATGAGTGGAAGAAGAGGAGAAAAGAAAATCCTGACTGATACCAACACCCGTGCCAACCCAAACGAGCATTTTCTCCGCCTCTTTCCTTTTAGATCTACGCCTGGTTGCTGACTGAACAGAATAGGATCAACCCGAATGAAACTCAGCTTCATCAAACTAAATTTCTCACCTCTTTCTCCCCCACCGCCGCTTTCGCCTCCATGACAACACCTCACTGACAGTCGAAGGACTCGGACGATTTGGCTTCGACCGATGCGCAATCTATTCTGTTTGATGTGTCGGGTGAGGAAAGCGGATGGTGGGGGATGCTGAGGAAAGGGGACAAGCTGTTTTAGGAATATTTGTTGAATCTGTCGAAAATGGAGGCGATGGAAAGTGGCATTTCAGGGACAAAGCTATATTTCAGGTACAAGGCCATATTTCTTGAGCGTATACAGAATTTCGAGTACACTTTGCATAACGGTTATCGTACGAAATAGAATTGATGACGCAAATTCAAACCTGGACGGGGCTGTTCGTTGATGCACTTGGGAAAGGCATGAATCTATCTTTTCCTTCCTAGCTATGGGTAAATAGTAGGTTTGACTAAGTTCATTAGCCTTGATAAGACAACCAGTCTAAGAGAAGGAAAACTCTGAGTTCGAACCCGCTTTAATCCGCTTGAAGAACTGGCCCTGTGTCATATCCTGCATTTGGGAGAAGGGTGAAGTAAATATATACTTTGGAGGCGCGCTTAGCATTGTAAGAAATTAAATCAGTAACTCGAGTTCTTAATCTGAACGAGGTTGTTAATACCCTTGGGAAAGGCATGAATCCATCTTTCCCTACTCCATATCGGCCATGGGGAAAAATAGGGCGGACTAAGTTTTTTCAGTAACCAGTCTAGTAGAATGAAAAGTTTGAATTCAAACCACCTTAATTACACAAAGAAAATTGACCTATCATATCCATAGCCGAGGGGTTTGGCCTATTCTCAACATCTCGAGATTGCATGTTCAATTCCAACTACAAGTAAATAATAAGAAATACTTACTATAGCTTAACACTTGTACCCAGTCCTGGTTAATGGAATTAGAACAGTCTACCCCGTGGCCATTGGTCTAATGAGTGGAATGTTTGCCAATGCCCCGGGATCAATCCCAGCTCGAGTCACACCAAAGACTTAAAAAATGGTACTTGATGCCACCTTGTATAACACTAAGCATTATAAGGTAAGGATCAAGGGTAAAGTGGAGCAATCCAGGGAATGGAATCGCGTCCTCGCTTACGGTGTAGTAGCTATTGAAAAGGAAGCATTTGGGTCACCCTCGATTGAAGTCGCCAACTTTACTACTACTTTACCCAGTAGATTAAATAAAGGATCCAGTCCGAGGTTCTGGGTAGGCTCCCGAGTTCGACATGAAACACCTGAAGAAGAACGAAGGATATCTCAGCTGAAACGTTGTGAGTATAACAATAAAGATGAGGTCAATAGTTCGAATATTCTAAGCGATAAAAACCACTCGTTTGATTTTTTTAATGTTCTACAAGAAACAAACAAATCCTGGTATCTTGATAAAATTGGTAGAGATATTACGAGGTGCATACGATAAGTTTCCAGATTTTTTTCGTATGGGCATTTAAAATTGTCGTAGACTCTTAAAATTTCGGTATGTTATTGCTATACATCTTATGAGATGGCCTACCAATTTTTATGATTTCAGGTCCAAATGAACATCTACAACAGGAATTGGAATACACCCTACTAAAGACTGATCATCATAGCTGGTGAATTTCAAAAACACAAGCTGACACTTTAGAAGAACGATATGCAATTAAATTCTGTTTTAAAAATGGAAAAAATGCCGCAGAAACGTATGGAATGCTTCAGACTGCTTTTCGACCATCTTGGATGAATCGAGCATCAATTTTTGAGTGGAATAAGAGATTAAAGGAAGGCAGGGAGTCTGTGAGGGATGATGAGAGGTATGGGAGGAGTAACAAAGTCAATACACCAGAGTTGATTGGCCAAAGGTTTAGGGTTACTATGTTGAGGTTTTAAGGGAATTCGGGAAGAGATTGAGTCGCAAGAGGCCAGCACTCTTCAAATCATGTCAGTGGCATTTTCACCAGGACAATACACCAGTCCACAACTCCATCCTTATCACAGACTATTTGAGCAAGATGGGCATCACAGTTCCTCATCCTCCCAATAGTCGAGACCTTGTTCTCTGTGACTTTTACTTATTCCCTAAGCTCTGAGGCTGTCGTGATGAGACAATTGAGGAGATGAAAGAGGCTGTGACGAAGGTTATTGACACGCTCACACAAGACTTCCATGGGGTCTTCCAGAGGTTGTTTGAACGGTACAAGTGCATTGCAGCCGGAGGAGATTAATTTGAAGGGGACTAGAGTTTCAGGAGTGTACTATCAATAAAAGTGCCTATACGAAAAAAGTCTGGAAACTTATCGTATGCTCCTCGTATTTATGGTTAAGATTGTGTCCCTGAAGAATATGACATAAAGGAAAAAAGGTTTTTAAGAGAATTATAAATCCTCATGAATTTGCCTCGCGTAGCGTGATTTTGTGATAACCTCAGCGGAACGCTTGATAATTTTTCGACAGGTTTGCGAGGCTCATATCGTTAAGCATTCGTCAAATGGTTCGCAGCGTCGCAACGTTACCATACAGGTATTTGAAATATCGTCATATAATCGCATAGACATTGTCTCCTCATAAAATGTGGCATGGCACGTACGGTATTGTTATTAGCCCCCAAAAATCCCAAAATTCAAAACTCAGTATTTACCTCGTATCAAGTAACTTCCACTTATCCCTTTTTCTTCCTTTTACCTGTTCATTTTTTTATTTATCCTTTTAGATTTGGCCATGAAAAGAATAATGTTACAAAATTTCCTCAGACGGAATAAACCACGATATATATATATATATATATATAATATGAGTGTGTGTGTGTATGTGTGTGGCCTGATAATGGGCATTTATGCATGTATATATATATCATTATCATCATCATGTCGTGTCGCTAGCACGGATATCCCTGACCCTCTCTCGCCACTTCTCCCTATCGTTCATCGCCTCTGGCAGGTCTTCAGGGCTACATCCCGTATCCTCACATAGCTGCTGTATATATGTTCGAGTTGGTCGTCCTGCTTTTGCTCGGCCATATGTGGGGTCCATAGGAGTACATCACTTATGAGCTCGTCCGTGCTTCTACTGCATGTCCAGTTCGTCTAACTTGGATAGTTTTCGTGATGGGAGACAGGTAGCCGTATAGTTGGCGTCTTGTGGGGTGTTGCCGCCAGGACTTATTCAATATTGCTCGCAGCATTCTTGTGTAATTGCCGTCTAGCTTCTTCTCCAGCCGTTTTGCTAGCGTCCATGTAGTGCATCCATACAGCAGTATCGACACGACCGCTGCCTGGAAGAAACTGAGTTTCATTTTATCGGTCAGGTCTGATTTCGATAGCTTATCGATAGCTGTCAATGTCTTCGTTAGCCGTGTGTCGATGTCTTTTACGGTTGATGAGACACTGCTTCCTAGGTAGGTGAATTTATCTACTAGTTTCAGAGAGCTTCCGTCTAGTGTGGAAATGTCGCCTAATTTCCTCAGACGGAATAAGCCACGATATATATATATATATATATATATATGTGTGTGTGTGTGTGTGTGTGTGGCATGATAATGGGCATTTATGCGTGTATATATATATATATATATATATATATGTGTGTGTGTGTGTGTGTGTGTGTGTATATGGTGTATGTGTATGTGTTCGTGGATGGGTGGCCAAAAAAGGAATCTTATCTTCGGCATTTTTGACCGGGGTCAGAGTGGCTAGAGGGACCCCTTTGTCTCTTTTGGCGCGAAGACCACACAAAGCTGTGCCCGCGAGAACCTGCAAGACCAGACGAAAAAAAAAGACGAATGACGTAGGTCAGTTAGGAGTGAGACTCTGGAGCAGAGAGACAATTCAAACGGAAGACCCAGTCGGCTCTAAGACATGGGTCACGGAGCAGTAGGGACTATGATCAGATATGAGTTAGCATCTTTGGTAGCTATGGAGGATTTTTGTTGAGTTCTCGCGATAGCCACTCATAAATACATACAGAAATGCTTAAAAGTGCCAACTTCACCTTCCTGCGTTTTGCAGTTCCGAATCTGTGTTTGTTTCTTCCTTCCACCCTTTGTTTGTTGTTTGTTATTTTATTATTTTTTTGTCAACCTCAATATACACGTGACCCATGTGACTGCTAATAACTCTACTACTAATAATGTTGTGTTCTTTTTTTTTGTTTCAGATTTGAAAATATTATACTATAATGACAATTAATCATTGATCTCAGTGTCTTGGACAAGAGAGGAAAAATATCTAATTTCACTAATTTGAGACAAAATCGTTCAAAAATGTCTCAAAAATTGATGAAGCCGATTAATAAGATATTGATTTATTACTGAGATGAGAAACTCAAAAAAGATTGCATGTCCTGGAAGCTGACTTAATAAAAATGTAAAAAAAAACATTAATATATCTCTAGCTCAATGGATGCTTTTTTTAGAGGACGTGTTCCAAATGACCGCCATTGCGCTTGTTTAAGAAATAGATCATTATCATACTTAATAGTTGCATTTATTTTGAGCCTCCCTATATATATATATATATATATATATTATATATATCACACTTGGTGTGCCTCTCCCGACGCATTTGTATATAATACACCGACTACACCTCTGCAGAGGGGTAAGACCCCCCAATGAGTGTCCTGGTATGACACTAAACAATCTGTTGGTGTGGTTCCAGTAATGCTAGGGCTTTGGGGAATGCGGAGCATCCCTTCATAGCCATTACTCCCAGGTCCACTCTGGCCCGGCGTGGCAGCACCTGATAGGGTTAAATAGAGCTTACGGCATACTTATGCTAAACTGAATTGTTTGACTAAACTGAATAGCTTGAAAGAGAAGTGCTTTTCACAATAAACTGTACATACATTTAAACTGCGTGCTTATGCTAAGTAGAATTGTTTGAAATTGAACTGATTTTGACGTTGAAACTGTACTTACACGAAACTGATTTGTTTAATATAGAACTATTTTGACATTTTACTGTGTAAACAAAATCTGTACTTACGCTAAATTGAATTAGCTGAATTAGAACTGTTTGAATAAACTGAATAGTTTGAAATAGAAATGATTTTGACAATTAAACTGTGTACTCATGCTAAATTGAATTGTTTGAAACAGAAAGTAAAGTAAGTAAAGTTGGTGACCGCAGTCAAGGGGGACTCGAAGTCTCCCTTTTCAATAGCTACTACACCGAGGTGTAGGGGAGGGTGCTACTCCTTTCCTTGGATTGCTCTACTTTACCCTCGATACGTACCTTATATTGCTGACTGTTAAGCAAGGAGGTATCAAGTACCATTTTTTGAGTCTTTAGTATGACTTGACCTGAGATTGAACCCCGGTCTCCCAGGACCATTGGCGAATACTCTACCTACTTGGCCAATGAGCCAGTAAAACTGATTATTTACATAAAAATGGATTTGGCGTTAAATAACCTACAAAAGTTGATTTGCCATAAAAAACCAACCAACCAACCTATGTATCTATATATGTAATGGAATGAGTCTCAGTGGAATTACAGCTAACGTTCAGGACTGCGGAAATCATAGTAAGCGAGTTCGAACTCCTGTTTCACAATTACTTTCACTTTCGGACTAATGCCCTTAGGGAAAAGGATAAACCCCCTTATCTCTAAGCTATGGGTTGAATAGTTCCCCTATTGTTCAACAAGGATAGCTTTAGCTTTAAATAAACCATGAAAATTGATACCAAAGAAACTAAAATTAAATATACAGGATGGAACGATAAAATTGTCGTCCTAAAGAAAACAACACTACAGCTTTATTTTAAAACTTTTATTGAAAAAATCAATTTAGGTAACTTGATTATGTAGTAGAGCTGACATCTACAGGGTGGAACGATAAAATTGTCGTCCTAAAGAAAACAACACAACAGCTTTATTTTAAAACTTTTATTGAAAAAATAATTTAGGTAACTTGATTATGTAGTAGAGCTGACATCTATTCAATGTAGCCGCCTTTAGCCTCAATCACCGCCTCGATACGGATCTGGAACTATAAACCTGCCTTTTCCACGAGTGCTGGCATGAGCTCGGCGAATACTCGGCGGATGGCGGCGATCAGGCTGGATTTGGTGTTGTGGGAGGTCATGTTGGTGATATTCTCTACGTATGACCAAACAAAGTAGTCCAGCAGGTTCAGGTCGGGGCAGGAGGGGAGCAATGAGAGAAGGGTACAAAGTCGTAGCGCTCCTTCTGAAGCCAAGCCTTGGTCTCTTTTGACTTGTGGGCCGGCGCCGAGTCCTGCTGTCACACCCATGGTCTGCCACCGGCCACCTGATTGCACCGGGGGATCACTTCGAAGATGTGAGGTGGCATGATGTGGCCCTCACTTGAAACCACACCAAAGACCATAACCGTAGCCGGAAACTTTGTTTTCATTACCCTGGGTATTGAGGGTGCTGGCAATGGTCCTGTTGTCTTAACTTGGATCGGTAGAGAGCATGAGTTTTACAGCGGCGCATCTCCGATCTCGTTCGTTGAACATTGTGTCACTTTCAGACATGATAGAAGGCTCCTATCGCTCTTGGGATTTGTACACAACTGGCCAACTAGTAGATGGTCTGCAACAAAAAAAAAAAAAAAGAAAAGAAAACCGGTTTTCATTAAACGGAAATGAAATCATGTCGTCTTCTCTTGGGCGACAATTTTATCGTTTCACCCTGTAGATACGAAAGAAACTCATGTACTCCTGAAGTAGTTCAGAAAGTTCTTTTGATTTGAAGTGAAGTTGTGCCGTCGTATTTCTTTGACCGGTTCGTTGGCCTAGTGGGTAGAGTTTTCGCTGATGATCCGGTAGATCTGGGTTCAATCCCAGGTTGCGTCATACCAAAGACTTTAAAAATGGTACTTAATACCTCCTTGCTTAACACTCAGCAATATAAGGTAATGATCAAGGGTAAAGTGGAGCAATCCAGGGAAAGGAATAGTGCCCTCTCCTACACCTCAGTGTAGTAGCTATTGAAAAGGGAGCCTTTTAGTCGCCCTCGACAACGGTAGCCAACTTTATTTCAGAGTAATGATCAGGGCTATCGAATTCTGCCGAATTCCCAGATTGAGGCTTCTTGCCTCACCCTGA
Organism: Sepioteuthis lessoniana; assembly: GCA_963585895.1. NCBI lineage: Eukaryota > Metazoa > Mollusca > Cephalopoda > Myopsida > Loliginidae > Sepioteuthis > Sepioteuthis lessoniana. The sequence goes on from OY757947.1 coordinate 20,216,784, forward strand.
AATTATGTATATGGTTTCATATGTATTTTATGAATACCACTTCATGAAAATTGATAAGTGGTAGAGTAGGGGTTCGTATTATAAAATTCGGGAGAGGGAGCTGATCACAGATTGGAGTGGGATACAATTGCATCGTTGAGAGGTATGACCCAAGTACCTGTCCTGATTCTGATCATAGAATAATATAATATAATGATAGAGATAATAAATACTTGGGCATCTTGGAGGCTGACACC
>OY757947.1:20222019-20357019 GCA_963585895.1 Sepioteuthis lessoniana
CAAAAAGTAAAAATATCAGTAGACCTGTGAAGACTTGCTGTCAACTGAGCTCCAGTGAAATCCACCAGCTTCTACAAGTATGAAAACCAGAGAAAAATTTATATATATATATAAATGTATGTGTGTGTGTGTGTGAGTGTGTGTGTGTGTTTAATTGTCTATTTATCAATCTATCTCTATCATTCTGTTCAAATCAATCTATCTATATTCGTACAAATCTCTCTCTTTAAACACACACACACACACACACACACACACACACACACACACACACACACACACACACACACACACACATCTATCTATCTATCTATCTCTCTATGTTCGAACCCATGTAATCCTCTACAAATCTCTCTTTCTCTCTCTCCACACACACACACACACACACACACACACACGTACATTTACACACACACACACACACACACACACACACACACACACACACACACACACATATCTATCTATCTATCTATGTTCGAACCCATATAAGCCTCTACAAATCTCTCTTTCTCTCTCTCTCCACACACACACACACACACATACATTTACTCACACACACACACAGACATACATTTACACACACACACACACACACACACACACACACACACACACACACACACACACACACACACATATATATATATATATATATATATATATACGTTCATATCTATTTATCTGTTCAGATCAATTTATCTGTCTATCTATCAATCGGTTCCTGTTCATATTTATCTAAATATCCAAACGCTCGTGGAGCAATGGATGCCATCGTAGGAAATGAACAGGATGACCCGATTTCAATTTCTGGACAAGGCAGTTTACATTCACAGAGAGCTAATACCTTTGGGAAAGGTATGAATCCATGTATTCTCTCTATAGCTATGGATAAAAAGTAGAGCAGATTGGGATCTCAAACCTTGGTATGTCAACTAGACTAGGAGAAGAAAAACTGAATTTAAACCGGTTAAGCACCGCTCAATATCAACCTTGTGTCACATCCATTGGCGATCACTCTAACCATTATTCAAATGAAAATGTTTGCCAATGGTCCGGTGAACAGGAGTTCAATTCCAGAACGACTTAAAAAATGGTACTTGCTTAATACTCAGCATTATAAGGTACGGATCAAGGGTAAGAAGAGCATTCCAAGGAAAGCAGCAGTACCGTCCCCTACACTTCGGTGTGGTAACTATTGAAAAGGAGCCTTCGGGATATCCTCGACTATGGTCGACCAACACACACACACACACACACTCATATATATATATACACACATACACACACACACACACACACACATATATATATATATATATATATATATATATACATCACAGTCTGTTCGTAACCATTTGTGTAAAAAATCTCTCAATAAATGCAATGCAACCAAGTTCATCACAAAATTCCGTTGAGTATATATATATATATATATATATGTGTACTAATCGCCTTAATACGTTAATTTCATTACATTCTATTTCTGTCGACGATAACATTCCCCTTCACCTCATTGTTAAATCCAACGCGCTTCTGCTCCTCCCAAACTCTTCCGTTTATTACTCCCTCTTTCTCTCTTTCTCTTTCTTCCCCGAGCCTTTCCCCACCTCTCTCTGTCTCTCTCTTTGCATACCCACCAGCTGACTCTTTAGCTCTTATGGCTGACGTGGTTGGCACCAGTGCGAGGTATCAAATACATCTAAAGGGTAGATACCTACCCTGTTATCATTACCAACACCTGGCTTCGAGGCATTCATTTGTTAAGATTTTGTCGGCGTCTTTTTTAAAAAGTCAGACCGACTACCTCACCGGTAAAACTTTTTCCATCTGGTCTATCGACCACACCTTCAGTTATGTAGCCTTCTAGCTACATGCAAACTTTTACTATCTATCTATCTATCTATCTATCTATCTATTTCCAAGTTGTTCATATCTATCTATCTATCTATCTATCTATCTATCTATCTATCTATCTATCTATCTCAAAGTCTGCCCAGCACGAGCAGCATGCGATACAAGATCAATTTCTAAAGCTGATTTGAAATCAGAGTTTTCCTTCTCTTAGACTGGTTGCCAAACAAGGGCGAGATAGCCCAGTCTGCCCGACTATTTACCCATAGCTATGAGATGAAGATACGGATTCATGCCTCTTTAAAAGGTATTAGTACTTATGAAACGCAAATAGCTTCGTCTTGGATTCGAACTCGAATCACCGATTTCATTTCCAACGACGAAAATCATTACGCCTAGAGCGCCTCCTGTCTGAATTGTATGGATGAAACTGCAAAAGAAACTCGAGGATATTTATTTATTAATTGTCTTGACAAGCGGTAAGAATACCAGAATAAAAAGTCTGTTTCATGCCCTTCTTAATTGAGCCAAGAACTTTTCATCACATCACATTACATCTATCTATCTATTTATCTATCTTGTGTTCAATTGCTAATGTAACAATTTGCAATATCTATCTATCTATCTATCTATCTATCTATCTATCTATCTTGTGTTCAATTGCGAATGTAACAATTTGCAATATATATCTATCTATCTATCTATCTATCTATCTATCTATCTTGTGTTCAATTGCGAATGTAACAATTTGCAATATCTATCTATCTATCTATCTATTAGTTACTCTTTCTTTATTCATCTAATCATTTTTATCCATATGTAAATGTTTGAATCTCCCACTGTTCATTTATATATATATATATATATATATATATATATATATACTGCAGTGTCTAAGACAAAAATGGTCAGACAATAATTATGGTAATATTGATCTGAATTCCGGCCGATGAATCCCTATATCAACATCGCTATTGCTCAGCAACCAAACGGTATGTTAAATAACAAATCACAACATGATATATTTTTTTACCATTTTTCTGTCTTGAACCCAAGTTGGTGGGTCTACAGTTCTAAGAGTTGATGTAACAATTTTGAATTCTGGCGGAAATTTAAGGAATTTGAATCTTATACTGGCTATGATTCACTTTCTAAACATAATGCACTTTTTTAAAAACTGTTTTAAATATATATTTTGACTCGAGCAAAAAAAAAAAAAAAAGAAGCTGCCTGTTGTGTTCTGGTTAGTGAACACAAGTAGTAGTAATAATAAGACAAACCACGATATGTGAGGAAAATAATTATATTTACAGGAAAGAGTATTTACAAGAGAGAGACTGTTAGTAACAAGAACATAGGGTTAGTGATAGAGTAATGATATACTTCAACAATAGGAACGGCTCTTCTAGTCTGACTCGTAGGCTTATTCCCAGACTGATCTCCGCTACTGCCATATATGGCAGATGAAACAGCTCATTATGCTGAAAAGGTAGGCGATACACAACACTGCCTAATAGTAAAATTTGCCGTCCCAGAAAACCACAGATTAAGGTAAAAGGAAAGCAAAAAAGAGAGATAAATACATGGACCTAGCTCGAGAGTTAAAAAGCTATGAAAAAAGATGACAGTAACCTCAACTGTAATTGGTGCGCATGGAACAATCCCTAAATGAATGGTAAAAAGACTGGAAGACTTAAAAATAGGAATACAAGAGGAGACCATCCAGACCACAGCATTGTTGAGATCGGCCAGAATACTGAGAAGAGTCCTGAAGACTTGAGGAGACTTGCTGTCTCTCAAAATCCAGTGGAAAACCATCAGCTAACGCTGGTTATATGAAGTGAAAGAATATAAGACTAGACATGATTGGGTCGGCAAAGTAATCCAGTGGGAGATGTGCAAGAAATTTAAATTTGACCATACAAACAAATGGTATATGCACAACCCAGCACCTGTCCTAGAAAATGACACACATAAACTCCCATGGGACTTTGACATATACACGGACCACCTAATCTCGGCCAGAAGACCAGAGAGAACTTGCAAAATTGTCAACTTTACTGACCTGGCTGTCCACAGAATAAAACTGAAAGAATGTGAAAAGAAGGATAAGTACCTCGACCTTGCTAGAGAAATGAAAAAACTGTGGAACATGCAGGTGACAATTATACCAATTATAATTGGTGCGTTTAGAACAGTAACTAAAGGATTACTAAAGGGACTGGAGGACTTGGAAGATGGCGGACGGGTGGAGACCATCCAAACGACAGCATTATTGAGAATGGCCAGGATTCTAAGAAGAGTCCTGGAGACTTGAGGAGACTTGCTGTCACTCAGACTCCAGTGAAAAACCATCGGCTAATGCGGATATGAAATACTCTAATGAGTGAATAATAATAATTATAATAAGCGAATGCAGCAAATTAGAACAGAAGGAGTATAAGACTAGACACGAGTGGGTGGGCAAAGTGATCTACTGGGAGATGCACAACCCAGCTTCCGTTCTAGACAATGACACATATAAACTCCCATGGAACTTTAACATAAACACTGATCACCTAATCTCGGCCAGAAGACCAGACCTTATAATAATCATAAAAAAAGAGAACTTGCAAAATTGTCGACTTTGCTGTCCCGGCTGACCACAGAATAAAACTGAAAGAATCTAAAAAGAAGAATAAATACTTTCAAGAGAATTGAAAAAAAAACTATGGAACATGAAAGTGACAATTATGAGGAGACTTGCTGTCATTCAAACTCCAATGAAAAACTATAAGTTAAAAACTGATGTGATAAACTCTCAAGGCGTAAATAATAATAATAATAATTTGCAGTCATTCAGTCTCAAGTGAAAGGGCATCAACGAATGCTGTTGTGAAAAACTCCAAAAGAGTAATATTATAACTCCAATAACAACATTAGCAGCACAAAGACGAACAGGAAAACAACAAAGCTAAAAAGAATATGAATGATTCAAGGGACAAACTTTGGAAATTTCACACGAGATGACATGGTAAAAAAGAGAAGTCTCAAATTCCATAGATCTTTGAGATGCAAACAGATTACCCAATCTCGGCCAGTCGACTAGACCTAATATTAATTATCAAGAAGTTACCAAATGAAGGATTTTGCTGTTCCAACTGACCACAAAGGGAAAAAGAAAAAAGCGGAACGATAGACAAGTACTTAGATCTTGCTACAGAGCAAAAAAAAAAAAGATCTGTGGAGCAGGGTTACCAAAAGTATTTGAAGCGCTTGGACGGTCCTCAAGGGCTTGGAAAAACAAGAGCATAGGGATCACTGCACTGATGAGAGCGACTAGAATACTTAGAATGAAAAAAAACAAAAAAACTATGGATCACGAAGATGACGGTGATACCAATTGTAATTGGTGCACCTGGAACAATCTCCAAGTGAATGGAAAAGGGACTGAAAGACTTGGAAATCAAAGGACAAGTAGAGACCATCCAAATTACAGCATTATTAAGTGAAGGTGATACCTGTTGTAATTGGTGTACTTGGAACAATCCCCAAAGGATTGGTAAAGGGAGTTGGAAATCGGAGGACGTGCCGAGACTATCCAAATTACAGCATTACTAAGATCGATCAGAATACTGAGAAGAGTCCTGGAGAATTAAAGAGACTTGCTGTCACTGTAACGTCAGTAAAAGACTACCAGCTGAAGGTGGTGTGAAAAACTCACAATAAGTGAAATAATAAAAAAAGAATATTCCAGAAATTTTAAAATACAAACGAATCACCCAGTCCGAGCCAGAAAACCAGAAGTAATGTTAATTAACGAGAGAAAAAGGACTTGTCCCCCAGATAATTTTGTCGTTCTGGTAGACCATAGAACGAAAATTTGAAGAAATACATGGATCTGCCAAAGAGCTGCAAAAACTTTTGGACAAGGAGAGATGGCGGTGATCTAATTGTAGTTGGTGGCCTTGAAACAGCCCGCAAAGTATAAAAAAAGAGGATCAGGGGAAAAATCGAAACCTACTAGACCAAAGAACTGTTATAATCAGCTTGAAGAAGAGTCTTTAAGACTTGATGAGACTTGCTGTAACTTAAACTCAAGTAGAAAACCATCAGCTAAAGCTGGTATGAAAAACTCTCAAAGGAGTACAAGACTTGGTACGACTCTATGGGAAAGGTAATCCGCAAGGAATAGTGCAAGAAATTAAAATTTGAACATGCCACGAAATGATATCTACACTAATCAAAATTCTTTCTGGAAAATGAGACCAATGAAATTTTCAGGGATTTCGAAATACAAAATGATCACCTAATCCCGGCCAGAAGACCAGACCTAATATTTGGAGAGACAATCCGATCACCTAATCTCGGCTTGAAGACAAGAGATAATATTTGGAGATACAAACGGATCACATAATGTCGGCTTGAAGACCAGGCCTACTATTTGAACATACAGATGGATCACCTAATCCAGACCAGACTACCAGACCTAATATTTGGAGATACAAACGGATCACCTAATCTCGGCTTGAAGCTAAGAGCTAATATTTGGAGATACAAACGGAAAACCTAATCCCGACCAGAAGACCAGACCTAATATTTGGAGATACAAACGGATTACCTAATCGCGGCCAGAAGAACAGACCTAATATTTGGAGATACAAACGGAAAACCGAATGCCCGCCAAAAGACTTAACCTTGTTTTGATTAACAAAGAGAAAGGACTTGACATGAAGTGGATTTTGCCATTCGGGTTGACCACAAAATTGAAAAATAATAGAAAGCCAAAAGATTGATAGTTACTTGGGCCTTGCCAGACAATTAAAAAAATGTGAAACATGTGGGCGTTGGTGATACTGATTGTGGTAGGATCGCTTAGAACGGACCCAAAAACCTGGAAAAAATGCCGGTATTGGAAATCAGAGGAAGAAACGAAACATTCCAATTGGCAGCATTGTTAAAATACGTAGAAGCTTCACTCAAACTTCAATTAAAGAGCAACACCAGACTCGGAAGAAGTAAAATATTATTATGACTACTAATACCACCAATAATAATAAAAATAATATGGAATATTGGTTCGTAATTATGCTAAGACAATAATAATGATTATATCAAAAATACTGACGAAGATAAGGAAGATAATGATCATTTTAAAGCCGATAAAAGAATGTCAATAATATGAATAATATGATTGTGATAATAATTATGATGCTGAATGATAATGATAATAATACCTAAAGGATTGGTAAATTGACTGGAAGACGAGGTAATAAGAGGACAAATGGAGACAATCAAAACTACAGCATTGTTGAGATCGGCCAGAATACTGAGAGAAGTCCAGGAGACTTGAGAAGATTTGCTGTCACTCAAACTCCAGTGAAAAACCATCAGCAAACGCTGATGTGAAAAACTTTAATGAGTGAATAATAATAATATGTTCAAACTGCTGCATTGTTAAGAACAGTCAGAATACTGAGAAGAGTCCTGGAAACTTGAGAAGACTTGTTGTAACTCAAACTCCAATAAAAGAGCTAACGCTGATGTGAAAAACTCTAATTAGTCAATAATAATAATATGTTCAAACTGCCGCATTGTTAAGAACGGTCAGAATACTGAGAAGTGTCCTAGAAACTTGAAAAGACTTGTTGTAACTCAAACTCCAATAAAAGAGCTAACGCTGATGTGAAAAACTCTAATGAGTTAATAATAATAATATGTTCAAACTGCTGCATTGTTAAGAACGGTCAGAATACTGAGAAGAGTCCTGGAAACTTGAGAAGACTTGTTGTAACTCAAACTCCAATAAAAGAGCTAACGCTGATGTGAAAAACTCTAATGAGTCAATAATAATAATGTGTTCAAACTGCCGCATTGTTGAGATGGACCAGAATACAGAGAAGTGTCCAGGAGACTTGAGGAGATTTGCTGTCACTCAGGCTCCAGTAGAAAATCATTAGCTAACGTAGGCGTCAAAAACTATCAATGAGTAAAATAATAACAGAAATCAAAGGAGCTACTTTTCTTTGGGGCTTTGCTATCTAAACTGATAGAAAAATAAAAAGCAATAAATTAGATACAGTGGTTAAGGACTATAAAAGAAAAACACATATGTACTAATTAGAACCTGTCCTAAAATGAGATGCATAAAATTCTTTGGAATTATGAGACACAAACAGATCATCCAATCTCGGCCAGAAGAACAGACCTAGTGTTGATATAAAGAAGAACTTGTCATCTTGTGGAGTTTGCCGTTTCAGCGGACTACAAAGTGAAAATGAAAGAAAGTGAATAGACAAATTGTTGGATCTTGCCTGAGTGCTGAAAAAGAATGTGGAACATGAGGGTGACAGTAATACCAGTTGTGGTTTGGGAACTGAGAAGAGTCCTGGAGACTTAAGGAGACTTGCTGTCACTCAAACTCCAGTAAGAAACCATCAGCAAATGCTGGTGTGAAAAACTCTCAAAAAAAGTATAATAATAATAATAATAATAATAATAATAATAATAATAATAATAATACCAATTGTAATTGGGGCTCTTGGTGCAGTCACGGAAAGATTAATAAAGGGACTGGAAGACTTGGAAATAAGAGGACGGTTGGAGACGATCTAAACTAGTGTAATATTGAGATCGGCTAGAATACTGAGGAGAGTCCTGGAGACTTGAGGAGACTTGGTGTCATTCAAAATTCTGTTAGAAGCTCTCAGCTAGAGCTGGTGTGAGAAACTCTCAATAATAATAATAATAATAACGACATAGGTAAGAAAAGGAAACTTTAAGAGAGAAACAGAATCTCTCCTAATAGCAGCACAAAATAACGCCATAAGAACCAACCATATCAAAGCGAGGCTAGATATGACTCAACAAAATAGCAAATGTAGGCTATGTGGTGACAGGGACGAAACGATCAATCACATAATAAGCGAATGCAGTAAATTAGCACAGAAGCAATACAAGACTAGACACGACTGGGTCGGCAAGGTGAGCCATTGGAAAATGTGCAAAAAATTTTAATTTGACCATACAAACAAATGGTATAGGCCCAATCCAGCACCTGTCCTTGAAAATAACACACATAAACTCCGATGGAACTTTAACATAAACACAGATCACCTAATCTCAGCCAGAAGACCAGACCTAATAATAATCAACAACGACAAAAAAAAAAAAAGAAAAAAAAAAGAGAACTTGCAAAATTGTCGACTTTGCTGTCCCGGCTGACCACAGAATAAAACTAAAAGAATGTGAAAAGAAGGATAAGTACCTCGACATTGCTAGAGAATTGAAAAAACTGTGGAAATTGCAGGTGACAATTATACCAATTATAATTGGTACGTTTAGAACAGTAACTAAAGGATTACTAAAGGGACTGGAGGACTTTGAAGTTGGTGGACGAGTGGAGACCATCCAAACTACAGCATTATTGAGAACGGCCAGAATACTGAGAAAAGTCCTTGAGACTTGAGAAGACTTGCTGTCACTCAAACTCCAGTGAAAAACCATCAGCTACCGCTGATGTGAAAAACTCTAATGAGTAAATAATAATAATAATAATAATAATAATATGAAGTGTTCTAAAAACTCCAGTGAAAAGTTATCAGCTAAAGCTGATGCGAAAAACTCCCAAAAGAGTAAAATAATATTATTATTTTACTCCTTTGGGAGTTTTATTTTTACATTAGCATTCATTAACACCAATAATAGGACCAAAATAAGCCACTATTCTCAGGGACTTTGTTATCCACACTGAGAGAAAAATAAAGTTGTTAAAATCTATAAAGAAAAATATGCCTTCTAATTGATATGTCAGCGTCAAAAGAAAATAACGTGTCAGTCAAAGAATATAATAAAATAAGTAAATACTAAGAAAATTGAATCAAATGACCTCTGAGTGTCCAGTTGCCAAAATCCTAACACCAATAGAATATAGAGAAATGCATGAGAAAATAGTACAGTACATTTATTTGAAAGCATTTTGATACTATGGAATATTGGATTGTGAAAAATGCTATAAACAGCAACCAGAAACAATAACAGGAGTAAAAGGAGCTACTATTCTCTGGGACTTTCCGATCGAAACTGATAGAAAACTAAAGAGAAATAGACCAGGTTTAGTGGTTAAGGACTATAAAAGAAAAATATGCCTTCTAATTGATATGTCATTGCCAAGAAACATATATCAGTCAAAGAATATGATGAGGAAATACAAAGACTTGGAAATAAGACTTTGCTATCGAAACTGATAGAAAAATAAAGAGAAATAGACCAGATTTAGTGGTTAAGGACTATAAAAGAAAAACATGTCTTCTAATTGATATGTCAGTGCCAAGAGACATATATCAGTCAAAGAATATGATGAGGAAATACAAAGACTTGGAAATAAGACTTTGCTATCGAAACTGATAGAAAAATAAAGAGAAATAGACCAGATTTAGTGGTTAAGGACTATAAAAGAAAAACATGTCTTCTAATTGATATGTCATCTCCAACGGATAATAACCTATCAGTAAAAGAAAAATGAAATAAAAATAAGTAAATACAAAGACGTCGAAATAGAAATGGAAAAATGTGGCACCCTAAAACTACCAAGATGCCACAAATAGAAGGAACACCGGATATAATCAAGAAATGGACAGATAAATACATTCTTAAAATAACTGGAAGACCAAGTTTATATGAAATAAAAAACTGTTTATTTTCTTAGAAGAGTACAATGAATTGTGACAGGAAGAATATCACCTAAAAGAGGCTATACAAAACTTAAATACATAGAATGCATGTAATCATTACCTTCCCTCACGCAAGGTCTTGGGTAAAGACCCAATGAAGGATATTAAGAAAACGAAATTAAAGCTGAAAATCAAATGATAATAATAATAATACACAACAAAATAGCAGATGTAGATTATGTGGTGACAAAAACGAAATGATTAATCTCTTTATAAGAGGATGCAGGGAATTAGCGCAAAAAGAATACAAGACTAGACACGACTGGGTTGGAAAGGTGATCCACAGGGAATTGTGCAAGAAGTTTTAATTTTACCTTAAGAACAAATGGTATATGCACAACCTAGGATCAGTCCTAGAAAATCAGACGCACAAAGTTCTTTGAGATTTTGAGATACAAATCACCTAATCTCAGCCAGACGACCAGACCTAGCTGTAGTAAAAAAAAAAAAAAAAAAAATCTGCGGACTACAAAATGAAAATGAAAGAAAGTGAATTGACAAATGATTGGATCCAGAGTAGTGAAAAGACTGTGGAACATGAGGGTGACAATGATACTAATTGTGGTTAGGGAACTTGGAACGGCCCTCAAAGACCTGGAAAAACAGACTAAGGATCAGAGGAAGAATCGAAGCTATCCCGGAAAACTCTTGGAGATTTGAGGAGACTTGCTGTCACTTAGTCTTCAATGAAAAACGACCAGTTAAAGTTCGCAAGAAGTAAAATGATAAAAACAATCTATCTATTTTAGTCGGCTCATTATCTATCTATCTATCTCAGTCTGTTCCTTATCTATCTATCTAAACTGGTAAAAAAAAAAGATTTTGCTCCAGGTGCAAAAGTGGTTTTTAATACTAAATCGATTTGTCTAATTGCGCGCTGAAAATTGTTAGATTGTGTCAATTATAAAGTTAGTTACCCAAGGCGTGATTTAATTGATATGACCCTACTTAATTCGTAGTCCTCTCAATTTAGTAACTAATTACAAACTGACTGTCTTAAGTTGCCGTTATCGTCACAGGTGGATTCAAATAAAAAAGTTAATCGTTTTTTGTTTTGGTTTTTTCTTTTAGATTTAGCAAAAACGAATTTCTTTCAAATGAGAGTCTCACGAGACCAGAAAGTTTGTCGTTCTCATGATTGATTTGGTTTCATTTGGTTATTCAACGGTATATCAGTCTCTGATGGGTTATTTAATGTATAAATCTGAATCATGTGAAATTATTTGATAAGAATCATGATTTTATTTTTTCAATGTTGAATTGCAATAATTTTTTAAATAGCACATTTTTATTTGTTTATAATAGTCAATTGTGCGCAAATAGTTATATGATTTCAAGTACTCCTATCTCATCATCAGCAGCATCATGTCGTGCTGTTAGCAGGGATATCCCTGACCCTCTCTCGTTCATCGCCTCTGTCAGGTCTTCAGGGCTACATCCCGTATCCTCACATAGCTACTGAATGTATGTTCGAGCTGGTCGTCCTGCTTTTGCCCGGCCATATGTGGGGGTCCATAGGAGTACATCACTCCTATCTAATACAACTAATTTATATACACTTATATGATTTCAAGTAATTATTCCTATCATTTGTTGCACGTAGTAATATTATTTCAAGTAACTAATAATAATAATCCTTAATAATAATTTTAGCTTCAAGTAACTATTCTTAATACAAATAATTCACAATTGAATAGTTTCAAGTGACTAATAATAATCATTAGTAAACAATTAGAGATTCAAGTAACTGTTCCCAATACAAATAATTTACTGTTATATGATTTCAAGTAACTAATAATGTGACGAATTTTGACCCCAGAGAGGGTGTCCTCGTGGTGTAATGGTTAAAGCGATGGACTGCGGGATCGTAGTAAGCGAGTTCGTACTCCAGTCACGCTATTACGTTCACTTTCGGACAAATACCCTAATGAATCCCCTTATCCTCCCAGCTATGGGTTAAATAGTACTGTTCTTCTAGGAGAATGGCATTGGCATTAGATAGCCTACAAAGGTTGATATGCCATTAAAACAAAGAAAGAAATCATCGACCCCAGACTTAGGCGAAATCTAAAAGTTCACCGACCCTTCAGACGTAAAGTCTCTCTGTCTCTCAATCTCTCTCTCTATCTAACTCACTCTCTCACATACTCTCTCTATATCTCTCCCTGTACCTCGAGCGGATGTATCTTGAGGACAGGGGAACGCTGGATACCGGTTTTATTTTTGAAACTTTCAAGGACTAATATATGATTGGTGACTTGTCTGTTGCTAGGCGAGCAAAGGTCAAGAAAGAAGAAAGCTGATGGGTCGAGAATCCCGAATGATGAAACGGCGGGAAAGTAGAATCAATTAAAAATTTTCAGTTGGCCGAAAATTGTCTTCGGAAAAAGATGTGTCTGTGATTTGGCAAATCATGTAAGCTAGCACCCCAAGACAACTCATGTGGGAAGTTTACGAAAACAGTCGGAAGGATATAAAAAACTTTGGCCCTTTTGTTTCTTGACTGACGGTGAAAACAGAATCTAAATGGAGCAAACTTATTGAAAGAAGAAATCCTGAGAAGTTTGAATCAGATCACAAGAAAGGTTAAAAATTTCAGTTGACCAGAAAAACTATTGAGAGAAAGACGTATTTTGAGAAATGGATTTTGTGAGGGTAGTATGTAACTTGGTTATTTCTGCGGATATGCACCCGTATTTTGCGGGTATTGCTCTCTGTATTATTTTCTCCACAAATACAACACAAAACTTTACAATCGCGCAAAAGAAATGGAATAGAACACAACGAACATTAAACAACAAACAATTTAATATGCATAAAACAGAATATGAAAACAAATAAAATCCATGATGTGTAAATGGCCTTTTGGAAAATAAAGTTTGGCTAGAAGAAAATAAATTTGTTTAAAGGTGCATGTATGTTCATGTTAACGGAGTCCGTAAATAAGTCGTTCTTACTTACATTAAGTTCATGTCTTGTTTTATGATTGTGGCGACAGCGTGTCGCGTTGATGAAAGGAAGTTTGTCGGCTTTTTCTTTTGAACGTGATTCATGGCCATCTGTAGCTAGGTCATGAACTTTGATTGTGGAAGAAAAGGAATTTGCCGGACAAAGTGGATCAAATTTGCCGGACAAAGTGGATCAAAGAATCGTCCTAAAATTTTGGTGCGTAGACATTTATTGACCTATCAGATTTGTATTTTACTATTTTATTTTCGAGCCTAAATATTTTCTGTTAGTTGACTTCCGATCCTATTTTCTAGAATGTTCCTATTCTATGTTTTTAGCTGATTGGTTGAAAAATATAAAAATATAACTTAAATGCTAATACAGTTTGGATCCTAAATTTCTCGAATGTTCTTTAAGTATGTTTTTATTGTTTATTTTAAGACTAAAAAAAATGTGTATCCCAAAATTTCGTGGGGCCGGCAACATCGCGTCAACAAATTTACGAAACCACCCGAATAATATAATCCTTAAATACGTCAACTCTTTGAGTTGACCTTCCATTTATCAGTTGATTGTTGAATAACGATAACACATAAAAGAAAAAGAATTTTTCATCAGAAGTGTTATTCATCTTACATTCAACATTCCTCGAAGAGAAATTGTCAAGAAAGACCCTCAAGAAGTTATGAAGACAGTATAAAGAAAGGAGTAGATAAAGAAGAAGAAAGAAAGAAAGAAAGTTTTAACCAGAGAGGCGCGGGCCTAATTCATCAAAGAAACTTTGCGGTTCAAAGGAAAGAAGAAAAAAAATAGAAGAGAAGAGAAGAGAAGAGAAGAGAGAGAGAGAGAGAGAGAGAGAGAGAAAATATACATGTATGTAATTCTACAGTCAGATAAGTAAAAAATTTATGATTTTGTGAACAGACCATATTTGTTGATTTCATTACATCCCACCTCGGATCTTTCCTCTCCAGTTGTTGGGTTGCATTCGGTAGGCCGTTTTATCTCTGGGTGGTTCTGCTGGGTGTGCCTCGGCACTGGATAGTTCCTCCGGCCTCAGGGGGCCATCCCCAGGCTTTTACCCCCTTCGGGGTGGTTAGGTTTATTGCCTGGCGCCTGAGGCGCCCCCAAAAAGGGGAATGCCGACGGGGTCGAAGGTATTTTTGACCTTGCCGGACGCGTGTGGGCTTCGGCCCTGCGACCGGACCCACCTTAAAAACGGCCTTGTGCGATATTCGTGCGTTGGTGGGACGTATGATAAATAAATAAATCATTACATCCCACCCCTATGCAGGTTACAAACACACCCACACACACAAACACACACACAAACACACACACAAAGAAAACATGAAAGACATTGAAAGTTTAATTTTTAAACATACCAAAATAGAAGCTTCCCTTGAATTGTTCATATTTTGATACAATATTTTTCAACTCGGTCGGAGTGAAACTTCTCACCGCACACCCCTTTCATTGTATTTCTTTTCTCTATGCATTTGTTTCTTTGGTTTTTTTTATATAAGTATTATAATAAAAGGGATTTTTAATCCACCCTGGGCATTTGACTTCTTGGTTGTTCTTTACTTCTCGTTTGTTGGCTTCTACATTGTCCGAAATTCGAATGACAACTCGAGTATAAAGATAGATTAGTATTAGACATCGTTCTCTTTGCTTTTTAGCGAGAGTATCCAGACGCCTGTAATAATAATAATAATCCTTAGTAAACAATTCTAGCTTCAAGTAACTATTCTTAATACAAATAATTCACTATTAAATAATTTTAAGTAACTAATAATAATCCTTAGTAAACAATTCTAGCTTCAAGTAACTCCTACGGCAAATTATTTCCACACAGTTATATGGTTTCCAGTAACTAATAATAATAATAATCCTTAGTAAACAATTCTAGCTTCAAGTAACTCCTACAGCAAATTATTTCCTCACAGTTATATGGTTTCAAGAAACTAATAATAATAAGAATAATCCTTAGTAAACAATTCTAGCTTCAAGTAACTTTTACGGCAAATTATTTCCTCACAGTTATATGGTTTCAAGTAACTAATAATAATAATAATCCTTAGTAAACAATTCTAGCTTCAAGTAACTCCTACAGCAAATTATTTCCTCACAGTTATATGGTTTCCAGTAACTAATAACAATAATAATCCTTAGTAAACAATTCTAGCTTCAAGTAACTTTTACGGCAAATTATTTCCTCACAGTTATATGTTTTCAAGTAACTAATAATAATAATCCTTAGTCAACAATTCTAGCTTCAAGTAACTCCTACAGCAAATTATTTCCTCACAGTTATATGGTTTCCAGTAACTAATAATAATAATAATAATCCTTAGTAAACAATTCTAGCTTCAAGTAACTCCTACAGCAAATTATTTCCTTACAGTTATATGGTTTCCAGTAACTAATAATAATAATAATCCTTAGTAAACAATTCTAGCTTCAAGTAACTTTTACGGCAAATTATTTCCTAACAGTTATATGGTTTCAAGAAACTAATAATAATAATAATCCTTATTAAATAATTCTAGCTTCAAGTAACTTTTACGGCAAATTATTTCCTCACAGTTATATGTTTTCAAGTAACTAATAATAATAATCCTTAGTAAACAATTCTAGCTTCAAGTAACTTTTACGGCAAATTATTTCCTCACAGTTATATGGTTTCAAGTAACTAATAATAATAATAATCCTTAGTAAACAATTCTAGCTTCAAGTAACTCCTACAGCAAATTATTTCCTCACAGTTATATGGTTTCCAGTAACTAATAACAATAATAATCCTTAGTAAACAATTCTAGCTTCAAGTAACTTTTACGGCAAATTATTTCCTCACAGTTATATGTTTTCAAGTAACTAATAATAATAATCCTTAGTCAACAATTCTAGCTTCAAGTAACTCCTACAGCAAATTATTTCCTCACAGTTATATGGTTTCCAGTAACTAATAATAATAATAATAATCCTTAGTAAACAATTCTAGCTTCAAGTAACTCCTACAGCAAATTATTTCCTCACAGTTATTTGGTTTCCAGTAACTAATAATAATAATAATCCTTAGTAAACAATTCTAGCTTCAAGTAACTTTTACGGCAAATTATTTCCTCACAGTTATATGTTTTCAAGTAACTAATAATAACAATCCTTAGTAAACAATTCTAGCTTCAAGTAACTATTCTTAATACAAATAATTCACTATTAAATATTTTAAGTAACTAATAATAATCCTTAGTAAACAATTCTAGCTTCAAGTAACTCATACGGCAAATTATTTCCTCACAATTATATGGTTTCCAGTAACTAAAAATAATAATAATCCTTAGTAAACAATTCTAGCTTCATGTAACTCCAACAGCAAATTATTTCCTTACAGTTATATGGTTTCCAGTAACTAATAATAATAATAATCCTTAGTAAACAATTCTAGCTTCAAGTAACTCCTACAGCAAATTATTTCCTCACAGTTATATGGTTTCAAGAAACTAATAATAATAATAATCCTTAGTAAACAATTCTAGCTTCAAGTAACTTTTACGGCAAATTATTTCCTCACAGTTATATGGTTTCAAGAAACTAATAATAATAATAATCCTTAGTAAACAATTCTAGCTTCAAGTAACTCCTACAGCAAATTATTTCCTCACAGTTATATGGTTTCAAGAAACTAATAATAATAAGAATAATCCTTAGTGAACAATTCTAGCTTCAAGTAACTTTTACGGCAAATTATTTCCTCACAGTTATATGTTTTCAAGTAACTAATAATAATAATCCTTAGTAAACAATTCTAGCTTCAAGTAACTTTTACGGCAAATTATTTCCTCACAGTTATATGGTTTCAAGTAACTAATAATAATAATCCTTAGTAAAAAATTCTAGCTTCAAATAACTGCTCTTAAGTCAAATAATTCGCCCAATTGAATATTTTCAAGCATTCTTATTAAATACATTCGAACATTCCTATCTAATTTATACACAATCATATGGCATCAAGTGCCCGTGGCAGGAAATGGACACGGCGACACGAGTTCAAATCCTTGACAAGACTGATTGCATTTCACATAGCACTAATACCCTTGGGAAAGGTATGAATCCAATTATTCTCCCTCCAGCTATGTGTAAATAGTAGGACAGACTGGGTTCTTCAGCCTTGGTGAGGCAGCCTTGGTGAGGCAACTAGTCTAGGAGAAGGAAAACTCTGAATTCAAACCTGTTAAACTCCGCTTTAAAAGAATTGACCTTGTGTCATATCCTGCCCGAGCGGAGGGATTGGTAAATAGCATCAAATGCATCTAATTTATATGATTCCTTTTAATAATAGTTATAATAATCTATGTATCAAGAAAAGAAAGAGGAAGAGGACATTGAAGATAGCGTCGATACTTCGATAAGACATCTCGAAGACTACATAAAAAAGAGCCAAGAAAGACTGATTACAGCAACCAAAAAGATGATAAACAACACGAGGTTCAACAGAACAACAATAACTAGAAAACAAAAATGGGAAGAAAAACAACTGTATGTATATTTCAAGCGACAAACAAGCGAAATCTCAAACCAAAAGACTTGGACATGGCTAAGAAAGGGAAACCTTAAGAAAGAAACTGAATCTCTTCTAATGGCACCATAAGTCAACGCAATAAGGACAATTGGTTAGAGTGTTCGCCAATGGCCCGGGAGACCTGGGTTCAATCCCAGGTCGAGTCATACCAAAGACTTTAAAAATGGAACTTGATACCACCTTGCTTAACACTCAGCATTATAAGGTACGGTTCAAGGGTAAAGTGGAGCAATCCTGGGAATGGAGTAGCGCCCTCCCCTACACCTTGGTGTAGTAGCTATCGAAAAGGGAGCCTTCGGGTCACCCTCGACTATGGTCGACTAACATTAATGTAAAAATCGATGAGACGCAACAAAATAGCAAGCGTAGATTATGTGGTGATAAAGACGAAACGATCAATCACAATAAGCGAATGCAGTAAATTAGCGTAAAAAAAGTATAAGACTTAGACACAGTCGGGTGGGGATGTTAATTTGACCATACGAACAAGTGGTATATACACAATCCAGAATCCGTCCTGAAGAATGAGACGTAAAAACCTCTCTCGGATTTGGAGATACAAACGGATCTCCTAATCTCGGCCTGACGACTAGACCGAGTGATAGAGTAAAAAAAAAAAAAGATCCCTGAGTGAAAACTGAAGAAAACGAAAAGAGAGATAAGTACCCAGACCTATCAAGAGAACTAAAGAAATATGGAACGTGAACATGACTGTGATTTCAACTGCAGTTGGTTCACTAGGAATAATCCCCAAAAGGATTGGTAAAGAGATTGAAAAACTTGGAAATGAGAGGACAAGTAGAGACCATCCCGACCATCATTAAGCTCAGCCAGAATACTGAGAAGAGTCCTGTAGCCTTGAGGACACTTGATATCACTCAAACTCCACTGAGAAACAATCAGTTAACGCTGGTGTGAAAAACACTCAAAAGTGTAAATAATAATAATAATAAGAAGAAGAATTGATTGTTTTCATACAGTTATTCGATGGCCCAGTCGGCTTGGGCTGCAGAAGACAACGACTGCACCTCTGCAGAAAGTTAAGACTCCCCCAACGAGTGTCCTGTTTATGACCCTAAATAATCTGATGGTGAGGCTATAGTAATGCTGGATCTTTGGGGATGCGGAGTACCCCTTTATTGGCATTGCTTCCAGATCCACTCTAGCCCGGAGTGGTCGCACCTGATAGGGTCCCATCTCGGGGTCATATAGAAGTGTTTGATATTTAAATTGAATACTTATGGTAAACTGAATTGTTGAAATAGAACTGTTTTTACATTTAACTGTGTGTAAACAATAAAACGTACTTATTCTAAACTGAATTGTTTGAAATAGAACTATATGATCTTTCAACTTCGTGTAAACAAATGACTGATACTTGATTAAATTGTTTGTGATACATAGCAATACTTGAAAACATTAAACTGTGTGCAAGCAAATGATTAATAGTCAATAGAATTATTCGTGTTAGATAAAAATAAAGGAAACAATTTAACTATGAAAAATAATGAGCTCAGGCTCATTTAAAAATGTTATCAATAAAATGTGTTTAGAAATCATATATATTTGAAATATATGTATTAACATGATTTGGTATTAAATAACCTACAATACTTGATATGCCATTAAACCCGACCAAACCAAATCATATATATTTGATACATATGTATGAAGAGGATTTGGCATTAAATAACCTACAATGGTTGATATGCCATGAAACCAAACAACACCCTATCTAATACAAGGATGGGGAGTCTCTCTAGCGTAGTGGCTCACGTTGTGAACTGCAACATCTCAGTAAGCAAGTTTGAACTCCAGTCGAACTATTGCGTTCACTTTCAGAGTAATAACCATTGGAAAGGCATGAACTTCATTTTCCTTTTGTGTACGGATAAAATAGTTCCATTACTGTTCTTCTACAAGGATGGCTTTCGTATTAGATAACACAAACAAGAATAAATATGCTATAAAGTGGTGTTGTGGTCAACAAGCTGGTTCAAGACATCGTAGTAAGCAAGTTCAAACTCCTGTCGGGCTATTTCGTCCAGTTTCAGACAAATACTCTGGAGAAAGGTATGAACCTATCTATTGCGCACGCGATGGGTTAAATAGTATCACGTGTGTCTTTCTATAAGGATAGCTTTGGCATTAAATTACTCACGAAGTAATTTAATCTAATACAAATAATTTGCACACAGTTAAATTATCTAACATCTATAAATCTATTCAATAATTGCCATTAGTTTGTACACAGTACTATGGTTTCACTGGTAAGTTTATGAAACGAGCCGCCACAGGCATAGGCCTCCATGTCAATGCACCCAAAACGGAATATATGAGCTATAATCAAACAGGCGACATCTCTATGCTAGACGGAACCCCTCTAAAACTAGTAGACAAATTCACTTACCTAGGAAGCAGCGTCTCATCAACCTAAAAGGACATCGACACGCGGTTTCTTCCAGGCAGCGGTCGTATCGATACTGCTGTATGGATGCACTACTTTGACGCTAACAAAACGGCTGGAGAAGAAGCTAGACGGCAATTACACAAGAATGCTGCGAGCAATATTGAATAAGTCCTGGCGGCAACACCCCACAAGGCACTATCTATACGGCCACCCACCTCCCATCACGAAAACTATCAAAGTTAGACGAACCAGACATGCAGGACACTGCTGGAGAAGCAGGAACGAACTCATAAGTGATGTACTCCTATGGACCCCCACCATATGGCCGAGCAAAAGCAGGACGACCAGCTCGAACATACATACAGCAGCTAAGTGAGGATACAGGATGGAGCTTTGAAGACCTGCCAGAGGTAATGAACGATAGAGAGAAGTGGCGAGAGAGGGTCAGGGATATCCGTGCTAGCGGCACGACTTGATGATGATGATGACTACGCTTTCACTTGTAAGGTAATGATTATATGCAGTCTATGTATTTAAGTTTTTTACTGACTCTTTTAGTCGGCTGGGGTTGTAGAATACACCGACTGCTTCTTAGCAGAGGAGAAAGACTCCCCATCACTCCCTGGATATGACAGTAAACAATCTTTTGGTGAGGCTCCAGTAATGCTGGAGCTTTGGGAAATGCAGAGTACCCGTTTACTGCCAGGTCTATTCTGGCCCGGAGTGGGAACACCTAATAAGGTCCGATCAATGAGTCAAATAGAACTAAATTGTGTGCTTACGCGTAACTGAATTGTTTGAAATAGAACTCTTTTGACATTTAAACTTCGTGCTTATGCTAAACTGAATTGTTTTTCATTTAACTGTGTGTAAACAAATGACTGATGTTTAATTGAATTGTTCGTGATATATAGCAATACTTAAAACCATTTAACTTTGTTGACTAAACTGAATAATTTGAAAAAGAACTGTTTTGATTTTTAAACTGTGTACTTATGCGAAACTGAATTGGTTGAAATAGAACTGTTTATATGTATAAAATAGTTTTAACATTAAATAAGATACAATGGCCATAAAACCAAATAAGATACAAGATATAAGATACAATATGCCATAAAAGATACAAGATAAAAGATACAATATGCCATAAAACCAAACCAAACCGATGGTTTCACGTATTCCTTTCTAATACAAACACTTTTCAAGCATATCAATTTTACCCATAGATGCATCCCAAACAGGTACTAGCGTTCCAATTTCATTGTGGACCTGGGAATAATGTCAATGAAGGGTTTCTCTTCAATATCCTGATCACAAGAACTGGAGCCTCACTGCCAGATACAGTTTAGTGTCACACCAGAACACTCTCTTTAAGTTATTACACAGTCGCTGGGGCTTAGTATACGTTGGCTGTATTCTCTGCAGAGAGGTAGGACATCCCCTGCAAAATTGGGGGTCCTGGTATGACACTAAACTGCATCTGTTAGAAAGGCCTCAGTTCTGGATATCTGGGGAGTGTGTTGTACCTCTCCATTGCTATAACTCTCATATACCCTCACCTCGAAGTGGTAATACTTGTTCGAATACCATGTATGGGTCAAATCTATTTGTAAATTGTTTGTATTAGATAGGAATACTTGATATCATAAAACTGTATGCAAATTATTTGTATTTGATAGGAATACTTGAAACCATATAAATGTTTGCAAATTATTTGTATTAGATAGAAATACTTGATATCATAAAACTGTGCAAATTATTTGTATAAGATAGGTATACTTGAAACCATACAAATGTTTGCAAATTATTTGTATTAGATAGAAAAAAAACTGTGTGTAAATTATTTGTATTAGATAGGAATACTTGAAACCACATAAATGTTTGCAAATTGTTTGTATTAGATAGGAATACTTGAAACCAAAAAAATGTTTGCAAATTATTTCTATTGCACAAAAAAACATGATATATAACCGTGCGCAAACTATCTATATTAGATAGGAATACTTGAAACCATATAACTGTATGCAAATTATTTGTATTGGATAGGAATACTTGATATCATATAACCATGTGCAAATATTTTAGAAACTATTCAAAAATTGTAAATACGGTATACGCAATTACCTAACTTCTAAAGATGAAGTAGTCCCATGCAGTTTGATATGCCGTTAAAATCTTAGACCTCCGAGGAAGATATAGTTTGCGTATTCTCATCCCTGCTCACAGGCGGTCTCCACACATACGAACATGGCATTCAAAACATTCAAAAGATATATCGGAATTACTTGGTCTCTCATCTTTTTCATCCACTTGGGTAATGCCGGATACTTCAGCTAGTAAATATAAACTTATCAGTGAATTTATTTCAAGCTGAGCATCAGCACAAATACGAATTCAACATACTTGTAAAATCAGCGTATTCGTAAGTAGCAAGAAACACATTTTGTAATGTGTCGCAAGTTTCTTTTCTTACTAACACCCACCTCCGTCGGTAACAACAACAACAACAACAACAGACGGTAAAATGAGCAGCTGTTGCTTAGCAACGAATACGTTAGCATCTCATAAACAGTTAACTTACAAGCATCTGGCCGCACATGTCATGTTGTAGGAGGAACAGACAGACGCACGTACATATATACATATATAAAGAAAGAAAGAAAGAAATCGAGCAAGACTTTTTGAGCCGAATAAATAAATAAGAACACAGGCAGACAGACAGAAAGACGTAGATAGATAGATAGATAGATTGGTCGGTAGAAACAGAGATAGATAAGTCGATCAATAGAAACAGGCCGAGATAGATAGATAGATAGATAGATAGAAACAGACTGAGATAGATAAATAGTAAATGATAGAGAGAGAGATATAAGTCAAGATAGACATAGAAAAAAAGAAGGAAAGAAAGAAAGAAAGAAAGAAAGAAATTGAGCAAGACTTTTTGAGCCGAATAAATAAATAAGAACACAGGCAGACAGACAGAAAGACGTCGATAG
Source organism: Sepioteuthis lessoniana (assembly GCA_963585895.1). Lineage (NCBI taxonomy): Eukaryota > Metazoa > Mollusca > Cephalopoda > Myopsida > Loliginidae > Sepioteuthis > Sepioteuthis lessoniana. The sequence continues at coordinate 20,245,522 of OY757947.1, forward strand.
ATAGATAGATAGATAGATAGATAGAAGCATATTTTGGCACATGTCATGATATGAGAGAAATATACACTAAAGCCGACCAATTTGTTTGATAAATATGAAGTGATAGATAGATAGATAGATATAAACAGATTAATATATATGTAAATATACATATACAAATATACACACACACACATATATATATATATATATACATATATATATATAAAGAGAGACAGACAGACAGACAGAAACAGACAGATAGATAGATAAATAGAAGCATCTTGTCACGGTTCTCACGGTGTGGGAGAAACACATACACATATTCAGAAAGAAAGAAACTGAGCAAGACGAAGTGAGTCGGATAGATAACTCGGAACATAGAGAGACAGATAGATATGATCATACTGAAATAGATTGATTGACGGATATGAACAGACTATATATATATATATATATATATATATATATAGAGAGAGAGAGAGAGAGAGACAGACAGACAGACAGACAGACAGACTGAGACAGAGATAGATAGATAGATAGATATGAACATTCTGAGATAGATAGATACGAACTGACTAATATATATATGCATACACACACACACACACACACACACATATATATATATATATATATATATTGAGAGAGAGAGAGAGAGAGAGAGAGAGAGAGAGAGAGAGAGTCTGACATAGATAGATAGATTGGATGTGTCTGTTCAGCTTCTATAAATATTATACAATCCAAATATACAATATCATAAAAGCCAACAATTTCGAAAGCCATGATTATATGATATGAATAAAACTGAAAGTAATAAAATAGCATTCAAACCTTGAACAAGTATATGAAATTATTTAACAACTTATGAATATTTGCGATGTGAAAAAAATTATGGAAACTTTTTAAAAAATGTTCAAATTTTAAACCTAAAGTTTAAATGAAGACGTATATACAACCAAATAACTTATATAAAAAGGTAATACCACTGAATGATTCCCGAACTATAGTTTCATCATCAGATGCTTGCCCAGTCGGCTGGGGCTTTTGAATACATCGACTGCACCTCTGCAGAGGGGTAAGACCGCTCCAATGTGTTTCCTGGATATGACACTAAACAATCTGATGGTGAGGTTCCAATGATGCTGGGGCTTTAGGGAATGCGGAGCACCCCTTCATTGCCATTGCTCCCAGGTCCACTCTGTCCCGGAATGGTAGCACCTGATAGAGCCCTATCTATGGGTTAAATAGAACTAACGGCATACTTATGCTAAACTGAATAGCTTGGCAATTAAACTGTACTTACATTTAAAATGCGTGCTTATGCTAAACTGAATTGTTTGAAATGGAACTGTTTTTTGACATTGAAACTGTACTGATTTTGTTTAATATAGAACTGTTTTGAGATTTAACAGTTTATCCAAAATCTATACTTATACTAAACTGAATTAGCTGAATTAGAACTGCTTGACTAAAGTGAATAGCTTGAAATAGAAATATTTTTCCCAATTAAACTGTACTTACGTTTAAACTGCGTACTAATCCTCAACTGAATTTTTTGAAATAGAACTATTTTCATAAAAATGGATTTAGCGTGAAATAACCTACAGAGGTTGATATGCCATAAAACTCAAACAACCAGCCAACCAAACATCAGATGCATTTTAATGTAATACCCAGGGTACCCCCACTTTTAAAGGGGTCTCACACTTCTGTAAAGAATGCAGTCAACGTATTATCTGCCCCATCAGCATTGGGGCCCACAACATTGGCGCAAATAGTCATAAAAAATATCTCAAAATCATTTCGCCGATATATTTGGTCTCTCAGGGTCCCCCCAGAACAATGTATGGTACCTGAGCAAGTAAATATTCACTTAGTGAATTTATGACAAGATATGTATCCGTCCCAAGTTCAAATACGACTTGTTAAATCATCCTGGGGAAAAATACGAACATACACATCATTCCTTTGCTAGACGAATTCTAGACTAGGTTTGAACCTGCAACTCACATAGCGTAACGGTTATCCTATTTACCCAACCCCTCCGCTCGGGCAGGATATGACACAAGGTCAATTTTTAAGCGGAGTTTAACAGGTTTTAATTCAGAGTTTTCCTTCTCCTAGACTAGTTGCCTAACCAAGGCTGAAGAACCTAGTCTGTCCTACTATTTACCCATAGTTGGAAGGAGAATAATTGGATTCATACCTTTCCCAAGGGTATTAGTGCTATGTGAAATGCAATCAGTCTCGTCCAGGATTTGAACTCGTGTCGCCGTGTTCATTTCCTACGACGATAACCATTACACCACGGTTATAGGCGTTGCTTCCCTAAGTTTCTAAGGAGACAATCATCTGGAGGTTGCAGGTTCAATCCTGACTGCAGGCGAGTAACAATACAGGAATACTTAACACTTGTATCCGGTTATGGCTAACGGAATCAGAACAGGTGACCCCCGTGGATTCAATAAAGGACGTAGTTAAAAGATAATAGCTCAAAAACCCTTAATGATAAAAATCATCAAGTTTCGTCTCAGAAATTCAGACAACTGATATGCCAGGGTGAATAATTTTTCTTCCAGACACGATCTGCACCTATTATCACTTCATAAGTATGATTGGACCTTTTTTTTCACCAGATCCAATTTAAATTGTATATCTTACGTGAAATTTCGAGTTGGACCCCCACATATGGTCGGGTAAAAGCAGGACGACCAGCTCGAACATACATTTAGCAGCTATGTGAGGATACGAGATGTAGCCCTGTAGACATACCAGAGGCGATGAACGATAGGGAGAAGTGGCGAGAGAGGGTCAGGGATATCCGTGCTAGCGGCAGGACATGATGATGATGATGATGATGATGATGATGCGAATGTTTTAGTTTTATACCTGCTCTGCCATAATAGAATCGAACCCTTTTTTAATGCTAGAACTTATTTGAATTTCTTTTTTGATTTTACGAATTTTTCCCGCTAGTTTTTTTTTACTGAAGTCTGAGTAACTGTGAGTCTCCTCGAGTATCCAGGACTCTCTTAAGTATTCTAGTTTAAAAGTGTTGTGATTTGGATGGTCTCGATTCTTCCCCTGATCTCCACTTTCTCCAGTCTCTGATGAACATGATGATATTTGACTATATTCTCCCTCAAACAGATGATCATAATTTGTGTATTTTATTATAAAAGGACATTTAATGAAATTAATTAAATTCAGTCATAAAAAGCGAAGTTCAAGAAAACTGTTGAATCAATGAGTATCATAACTGATTTAGGTAATGTTTGATAAAGGTCTCTTAGTCATGAGATCTCCAATAACATTAAACACCATTTACATAAGATTCTACGAAAAGCTAATGTCCATGATTTAAAGTATGGAAGCCTAACCAACAACAACAAGTAAAATCATTAACGTAGCATTTTGGTTAGGGATTTTTATTTTTCTGAAAAAAAAAAAAAAGAAAGTTTTCGAATAAAAAAAAATGTGATTTGGAAAAAAAGTTTTGTGTTGAAAAATGAACATTATACGAAGGTAACGTTCTGTGTATATTTTCGCACCGAAGCTAACATTAGAATGACCAATATCGTTAATATACATGATCAACGTGTATTGTATCTAATGTGCAATAATAAATGGTTCCCATAGTGTAATGGTTATCGTTGTAGGAAATGGACACAACGACACGAATTCAAATCCTGGACGAGACTGATTGCATTTCACATAGCACTAATACCCTTGGGAAAGGTATGAATCCAGTTATTCTCCCTCTAGCTATGGGTAAATAGTAGGACAGACTAGGTTCTTCAGCCTTGATGAGGCTACTAGTCTAGGAGAAGGAATACTATGAATGTAAACTTGTTAAACTTCGCTTAAAATTTGACCTTATGTCATATCCTGCCCGAGAGGAGGGGTTGGTAAATATGATAAATGTCGGCCTAATGTGTAGAGTTTTCGCCAAGGGTCCGGGAGACCAGGGTTCAATCCTAGCTCGAGTCATACCGAAGACTCAAAAATGGTACTTGATGCCACCTTGCTTAACACTCTGCATTATAAGGTAAGGATCAAGAGTAAAGTGGAACAATCCAGGGAATGGCGTAGCACCCTTCCCTACACCTGTTTGTGGTAGCTATTGAAGAGGAAGACTTCAGGTCACCCTTGACAAAGGCCACTAAGTTTACCCTATTTTATCGAATGTCTTATTTACATATATATAAGCAAACGTTTTGTGTATAATTTTTATAAGGAAGCCATTTCATTCAGCGTCCAATCAGAGGACTTCGCAAAAGCGATGATTAATAGGGATGGATGGAGAGAAAGAGAGAGAAGGGAGGGTAAAAAATTCGTGCTGTCGGCAATTGCTGATGATTAAAACTTGTGAGTCAACGCATCATCATTATCATCATGTCGTGTTGCTTGCACGGGTTTCTCTAACCCTCTCTCACGCCATTCGTCTCTGTCGTCGATCGCTTCCAATTGGTTTTCTAGACTACATCCCGTGTTCGTACAAACCTGTTGTAGATAGGTTTTACTTGGTCGTCCAACACCCGCTCGTCTGTGTGAAGGGGTCCAATTAGAGAACATTGCAAGAGACCGTCCTTACTTCTTTAGCAGTGTCCCGCATGTCTGCTTCGTCTAAAATGGATGGTTTTTGAGATGAAAGAGAGGTAGCCGTATAGCTGTTGTTTTGTGGAATGTTCTTTCCAGGATTTGTCCAGTTTGGCTCGTAGAATTCTTGTGCGCTCAGTCAGCGTCCATGTGGCGTATCCATATAGTGGTATTGACACGACCGCTGCTTGAAAAAAATATATGAATATAAAAACATTTACGTAGACTAGAGGTTAAAGGAAAGAAAAAGAATAAAGAAGAACAAATTCCACCCAATACCCTTGTAAATATATGTGTGTACAAGTGTATGTATTTATGAGTATACATTAAGTGTGTGTGTGTGTGTGTGTGTACGCTGAGGTACATATGTATATAGGTACCTCAGCGTACACACACACACACACACTTAATTGAAATCCATAATTAGATGTACATACACAAGAATAAACATTTACATCGACTAGAGATCTTCATGGACAATTAACTTGAAGAGTCATTCATAGCCACAAAATTGGAATTAAACAAAATCAAAACAACCATTTAAAATTGTCTTCACATGAAAGAAACAGCCGGAACTTACCTTACCATTAAAATCGCCTAAAGAGGACATAAAAAGCCCGAAACACGTGAAGCGCACATTTATGGGAAATAATAATAATAATAATAATAATAATAATATTCAAAATAAAAAGATAAAATCTTGTGAAAATATTTAATTTTTCTTGATCATTGAAAGCATATAAACTTGACCTTGTGTCACGTCCTGCCCGTGGCGGAGAAGTTGGGTAAATACATACTGTTTTAAGTTTATTCATATAAAACGGCTTTAAAAAGGACTTCGGTTTGTTTTGGTTTAGTTTTATGGCAAATCAACCATTGTTGGTTATAAATGCCAAATCTGGAGGTGCCCGTGGTGTAATGGTTATCGTCGTAGGAAATGGGCACGGCGACACGAGTTCAAATCCTGGAAGAGACTGATTGCATTTCACATAGCACTAATACCCTTGGGAAAGGTATGAATCCAATTATTAGGACAGACTGGGTTCTCCAGCCTTGATGAGGCAAGGGTTAGTCTAGTCCAGAAGGAAAACTGAATTCAAACCTGTTAAACTCCGCTTAATAATTGTGTCATATCCTGTCCGAGTGGAGGGGTTGGTAAATATGATCAATGCCAAATCTCTTTTTATGCATATAAACAGTTCTATTTCAAACAATTCAGTTTAGCATAAGTAAACAGTTTAGTTCTATTTGACCCATACATCGGACCCATCAGGTGCTACCACTCCGGGCTAGAGTGGACCTGGGAGCGATGGCAATGAAGAGATATTTTGCATTCCCCAAAGCTCCAGCATTACTGCAATCTCACCATCGGATTATTTAGTGTCATATCCAGGACACTCATTGGAGGAGTCTTACCCCTCAGGAGAGATGCAGTCGGTGTATTCTACAGCCCCAGCCAACTTGGCAAAAAAACTTTGGGTTTTCCCCAAATGTCCTGCACGAAGCGGAAAGGAAGTGAGCCGTCACGTGATCAATCGGAATCTTGTATCATTTTTATTGCTGCTCACTTACTAGGAGCCTTGATAGAATTTACTGTTTGGTATTTAAAAAAGATAAAGTTTCATTAACGATTTTCTTCTGTAGACATCTTGAGTTGATATGGATTCATTTACAGAATATCTTAGTTTTCATATTTGCGATAATTACTTCTTAATTAAACTTCCAATCCCCCATCCCTCAATCTATATAAATAATGAGAATATCTGCGCGTGTTTCAGCCCCCAAAACGGTATAGATCATATTAAATTGTTGATGCAAATGACCAGCGTGAATGTTCATTATATGTACTAACAAATGGCTTCATCACAGACATGGTATATCTAATTAATATAATGATTTTAAAAAGCAGATTTTCATTAAAAAAAAACTGTTGTATTCGTTATCGACGCGCAATGAGTATTATATGTTCTAACGAATGGCATCATCACAGACGTTGTATATCTAATTAATCTAATGATTTTAAGAAGCTAATTTTCATAAACAACTTTATTCGTTATCAACGTGCAATGTGTATTATAGGTTCTAACAAATGGCGTCTATCCTAGACGTGGTATATCTAATTAATATAATGATTTTAAAAGGCAGATTTTCATAAAAAAAACTGTTGTATTCGTTATCAACGTGCAATGAGTATTATATGTTCTAACAAATGGCGTCTATCCCAGACGTGGTATATCTAATTAATATAATGATTTTAAAAAGCAGATTTTCATAAAAAAACTATTGTATTCGTTATAAACGTGCAATGAGTATTATATGTTCTAAGAAATGGCGTCTATCACAGACATGGTATATCTTATTAATATATTGATTTTAAAAAGCAGATTTTCATTAAAAAAAACAGTTGTATTCGTTATCAACGTGCAATGAGTATTATATGTTCTAACAAATGGCGTCTATCACAGACATGGTATATCTTATTAATATAATGATATAAAAAATCCAGATTTTCATAACTAACAACTACATACCGTATCAACGTGCTATGTTTTAATTAATGGCGTTGATCACAGACATGTGATAAATGTAATGTGTATTATGATTTTAAAACACTGATTTTCATAAATAACTACCTTTGTTACTCATTGGTAATTTCATTGCTTTATTCCCCCCCCTATATATATAGATATACATATATATTGTCAGTATGGCAAGACACGCAAGACGCTTCAGGATGGGATCGAAACCCGCCAAACTTTACGCTAGACTTAATATCTTACAGCTCAGCCTGATAGGCGACCTACGTCAGCTCGGGAAGTATAACGCATTATATATTAGCTTTCGTTTGTTTATATTTTGCGCTATCGTTAATTCTTTCGCTAGAGTGCTCAACCCCAAGCAGGGGAGCGTATATATTGTCATCCACAGAAAGACTTTAGGTTGTATCATAACTCTTGGGTTTGGCTCGACACGCAAGACGCTTCAAGCTGGGATCGAAACCAATCAAACGTTATATAACCAATAGATAAGTACATATTTTTGTCGTATCATTATTGGAGCAATTTTTGATGATTTTGTTTAGATTTCCTGCTCAGTAAAACCAACTTGTCGGTACCCTGAGTCTATTCCTTGTAGAGAGTTAAGATCTCCCTTACTCCCTACTAGGGATTGTCCTAATATATAGGGTTTACTTTGGTTGGGTTTTCATGCCATATCAACTATTGTAGGTTATTTAATGCCAAATTATCTTTATATATATATATATATATATATATATATATATGATTTGGCTTGGTTGGGTTTTATGGCATATCAAACATTGTAGGTTATTTTATCCCAAACCCATTTTTATACAAATTATCAGTTCTATTTCAAACAATTCAGTTTAGCATGAATACACAGTTTAATTGTCAAAAACATTTCTATTTCAACCTTCTCAGTTTAGTCAAACAGTTCTAATTCAGCCAATTCAGTTTAGTATTAGTATAGATTTTGTTTACACAATGTTAAATGTCAAAACAGTTCTATATTAAACAATTCAGTTTAGCGTAAGTACAGTTTCAAAGTCAAAAACGGTTCTATATATTTAATATCCTAAACTACATATTGCGGCAAGGCTCTACGTTATGTTAAATCGTTGATATTACATTATAAAAGTGCAAACTGTATCATATGTACTGATAAATGGCGATAGGATATCTAATTTATAATGATTTTTAAAAGCAGATTTTCATAAATAACTGTCATCTTCCTAAAGACAGTGTAAAACACTAGAAACACGTCTCGAAAAGAAATAAATCATTTAAAAATAAGTCTTCTTGTGGATCTATTTATTTCAATGTATTTACTTAGTGTTCGGCAATGATCCGGGAGACCTGGGTTCAATCCCAGGTCAATTCATACCAAAGACTCAAAAAATGGTACTTGAGGCCGCCTTGCTTAACACTCAGCATTACAAGGTACGGATCAAGGGTAAAGTGGAGCTATCCAGGGAATGGAATGGCGCCCTCCCCTAAACAATGGCGTAGAAGCAATTGAAAAGGGAGCCTTCAGTTCACGCTCGACTAAGGCCGCCAAGTTTACTTTACTTTTATATATATACACACACACACACACACACACACACACACACATATATATATATATATATATATATATATAAGCAATAGCTTTCTTAATAGCTTTAAGATAACCAATAAAAAATAAAATTACCTTATCTTAAATGCCTAAATTTTCATTTACGTTTTCTTTATTGGGCAGCGTAAAAAAAATTTCTATTTCAACTTACTCAGTTTAGCCAAATAGTTCTAATTCAAACAATTCCGTTTAGTATATAAGTATTCATTTTGTTTACACACAGTTAAGTGTAAAAACTGTCCTATATGAAACATTTCAGCTTAGCGTAAGTACTGTCTCAATGTCAAAAGCAGTTCGATTTCAAACAATTCAATTTAGCATAAGTACGCAGTTTAAATGTAGGTACCCAGTTTAATGGTAAAAAATACTTCTATTTCAAGCTCTTCAGTTTGGTCAAACAGTTCTAATTTAAGTACGCAGTTTAGTTCTATTTGATCCATAGATAGGGCCCTATCAGGTGCTACAACATAGATGGCTTCAAGTAACTGATAATTATAATGATTTCTAAACAATGATAGCTTCAAGTAACTATTCTTAATACAAATTATTTGCACACAGTTATATGGTTTCAGGTTGCTAATAATAATAATCTTTAGTAAACAATGATAGCTTCAAGTAACTATTCCTTATACAAATAATCAGTAACTATTCTTAATACAAATTATTTGTACACAGTTATGTGGTTTCAAGTAAGAGATAATAATAATAATCCTAAACAAACAAGTAATGAGTTTCAACCTGTGAGAATGTGTTTAAGAGTGTAGGGTATTTGACATGTTACACTATGAAATTGTAGTAAAAAAGACTGGCTTCGGCATTAAACAACCCAATAAGGGTGGACATGCCGTAAAACCAACCAACCAAACATCCAACCGATCAATTTTCTTTAGTCAGTCAGCTGGGAATGTAGAATACACCGACTGTGTCTCGGCAGAGTGTTAAGACTCACCCTGCAACGAGTGTCCAGGATATGACATTAAGCAATTTGATGGTGAGACTATAGTAATACGGGAGCTTCGAGAAGTGCGGAGTACCACTTCAATGCCATTGCTACCAAGTTCACTCCGACCCGGAGTGGTAGCACTTGATAGGGTCCTATCTATGGGTTAAATAGAACTTGTTTTACATATAAACTGTGTGCAAACAAATGACTTTAGCTAAATTAAATTGTTTGAAATAGAACTGTTTGATCATTTAACTGTGTGTAAACAAATTGTTGTATATTGACCCTTGACTGATCCGTCAATCAGAGATGCACCTGTGTAAATAAGCGGAAGAAGCGGAAGCAAGTGGACGTTATGAAGAATATAGGAAGGTGCCGGCGGCAGTTGAGTTTGTTGGTACAAGAAGGCTAGAGTGAGGGCCAGCGACCCCCGGTTAAGCAACTCCAGCCAAGATGCGGAAGAAGTGCTGCTATGGTCAGGAGAAGAAGATGGGTCCCTGTCTCCACTCATCTCTCACACACCACAGAAACATCGAGAATAAAGTGTGAGAGATACATATTTTTATAAAGAAGTGTGTTCGTTCGTTCATTGAAGTTCGTAAGTAATGTTTGATTATGTTTCCGCTTGTATATGTATGCAGCTATGCAACAAAATGACTGATGATGAATTGAATTGTTATTGATACATAACAATACTTGAATCCATTTAACTGTATATAAAAGAATGAGCTCAGGCTCGTTTAAAAATGTATCTACAAAATTACTTTACAAATCATATACATTTGATATATATGTAAAAAATGGATTGGCATTAAATAATCAACCATGGCTGATATTCCATAAAGCCAACCTAACATTTGCCCAGTCGGCTGGGGCTTTAGAATACACCAACTGCACCGCTGCAGAGGGGTAAGACTCCCCTACGAGTATCCTGGATATGGCACTAAACAATCTAATTGTGAGGTTCGAGTGATGCTGGGGTTTTGGAAATGCAGAGACCCTTTCATTGCCATTGCATTCAGATTCACTCTGGTCCGTATAGGTAGCACCGGATAGGGCCTTATCTATGGATTAAATAGAACTAAACTGCATACTTATGCTAAACTGAATTGTTTGAAATGGAACCGTTTTTGACTTTGAAACTGTACTTACGCTAAACTGAATTGTTTCATATAGAACTGTTTTGACATTTAACAGTGTGTAAACAAAATCTATACAAATACTAAACTGAATTGGCTGAATTAGAACTGTTTGACTAAACTGAGAAGGTTGAACTAGAAATGTTTTTGACAATTAAACTTTGTACTCATGCTGAACTGAATTGTTTGAAATAGAACTGATAATTTGTATAAAAATGGGTTTGGGATAAAATAACCTACAATGTTTGATATACCATAAAACCCAACCAAGCCAAATCATATATATATATATATATATATATATATATATATATATATATATATATATATATATATATATATAAAGATAATTTGGCATTAAATAACGTACAATAGTTGATATGTCATGAAAACCCAACCAAACTAAACCCAATATATTTAATATATATGTATAAAGAGGATTTGGCATTAAATAACCTAGAATAGTTGATATGTCATTAAAACCCAACCAAACTAAACCCTATACATTTAATATATATGTTTAAGAGGATTTGGCATTAAATAACCTACAACAGTTGATATGCCATATAACCTGTCCAAACCAAATCATATATATTTAATATAGATGTATAAAGAGGATTTGGCATTAAATAACCTACAATGGTTGATATGCTATGAAACCCAACCCAACCAAATCATATATATTTAATATATATGTATAAAGAGGATTTGGCATTAAATAACCTACAATGGTTGATATGCCATGAAACCCAACCAAACCCAACCAAATCATATATATTTAATATATCAGTATAAAGAGGATTTGGCATTAAATAGCCTACAATGGTTGGTATGCCATAAAACCCAACCAAACTAAATCATATATATTTAATATATATGTATAAAGAGGATTTGGCATTAAATAACCGACAAAGGTTGATATGCCATAAAACCCAACCAAACAACCGACCAATCAAACCAATCACCTCATTGTTTAAGTAAAAGACAATGAATATTATCATTTCTAACGAGAAGATCCACTTTCTATCAGAATTTTTTTCAGATTTTAATGTATGAATTTGCAAATATTTATTCATTTAATCAAAGATTTTTTATAGTTTGTTTGGGTTTTATGACACATGAACTGTTGTAGGTTATTTAAAGCCAAATCCTTTTTATACATATATATATGTTTTAGTTTGGTTGGGTTTTTATGATATATGAACAATTGTAGATTATTTAATGCCAAATCATCTATATATATATATATATATATATATATACTAAATATATATGTATGATTTGGTTTGGTTGGGTTTTATGGCATATCAACTATAGTAGGTTATTTAATGCCAAATCAACTTTATATATATATATATATATATATATATATATATATATATGATTTGGCTTGGTTGGGTTTATGGCATATCAAACATTGTAGGTTATTTAATGCCAAATCCCTTTTTATACATATAAGCAGTTCTATTTCAAACAGTTCAGTTTTGTATAAATACACAGTTTAGTCCCCTCTATCATATATTAGATCCTATCAAGTGCTACCGCTCCGAGCAAGTCCCCAAGCTCGAGCATTATTGGGACTTCACCATTAGATTGTTTAGTGTCAAACTAGGACATTCGTTAGGAGGGTCGTCTTACCCTTTTCTACAGAGGAGCAATCGGTGTATTGTGCAGCCTCAGCCGACTGAACAAAAATATTTTTATGATAATGAGTTTTAACAAGATCCAATAATGGATCTTTCATCGTTTGAGTCAGAGTTTATGCATTCTGAAAGTAGACATTTTTTTCCTGGAATTCCATAGAGACTTCTGACGAAAAGAAAAAACAGACGAAATATCTCATTGAAGACACAAGCATCTATTAGGAATTCTTTTTGATATCTTCTGGGAAATGTAAAACCGGATGAGGTAAAGATGGTATTATATAGCAGAGGAGTGTGGAATGCCCTATTTTCATTGGCTGTTTACTAAAAGACAGATGTCTATAAGAACGGCCGAAGTCCGGCTTTTTATTTATTTATTCTTTGCTTTGGTTGAGGCACGAGCGTAGCACGTCGCGATCACGGAGGCGGCTGGGCTCTTTCAGAGTCAAGCCGGGGTTACTGTCGGAGCTGATATGATACAGAAATAACCCGAAATCGGCAATGAAGACAGCGCATCACTGAAGACCTCCCTGATGCATCTAAGATGTATGATTGAAAAATAAATTCCATCATTCTCATTTTTGGCGAAATTAATGTATTATTTAGGAAAACACACAGAGAAAAATAGTTGCAGTAATGTTTTAAAAAGCCGTAATAAATGCATTGTGATTAACTGTAAAGGAATAATCAATAGTTTTTTGACACACAAACGGATCACCTCATCTCGGCGAGACGACCAGACCTTATAAAAAAGAACTTGCAAAATTGTGGACTTTGCTGTCCCGTCTGACCATAGAATAAAACTGAAAGAAAGTGAAAAGAAGGATAAGTACCTCGACTTTGTTAGAAAATTGAAAAAACTATAGAACCTGAAAGTGACGGTGATAGCGATTGTTATTGGTGCTCTTGGTACAGTCAACGAATGGTTGGTACTGGCGTTGGAGGACTTGGAAATAAGAGGATGCGTGGAGACCATCTAAACAACTTGTTAATATCGACCAGAATACTGAGAAGAGTCCTGGAGACTTGATAAAACTTGCTGCTACTCAGACTCCAGTGAGAAACCATCATCTAACGCTGGAGTGAAAAACTCTCAAAGACTAAATAAATAAATATATAAAGAGATCTTGCAAAATTGTGGATATTGCTGTTCCGACTGACCATTGAAAAAAGCTAAAAGGATGTGAAAAGAAGGATGAAAACCTTGACCTTGACCTTGCTAGGAAATTGAAAAAACTGTAGAGCATGAAAGTGAGAATTATACCAATCCTGATTGGTGCTTTTGGTATAGTCACCGAAGTATTATCAAAGGAACTCGAGGACTTGGAAGTAAGAGGGCAAGTGGCGATCATCCAAACTACTACATTATTGATATCGGTCAAAATACTGAGAAGAGTCCTGGAGACTTAAGAAGACTTGCTGTCACTCAAACTCTAGTGAAAGACCATCAGCTAACACTGATGAGAAATACTCTCAAGGTATAAGTAAAATTAAAAGGATAAATAACTGAGCTGTCTCCCCTCGTAAGATATTCGGGACCATTCTTGAAGTGGACTAGAGAAGAACGTAAATAAATGAACCAGTGAACAAGAAAAATGTGACATGCTAGTAATGAAAAGAATTGGGAAACTCTAATACACGCAGTGAGAATATACAGTTAGGACATAGAGATGGAATTTGGCATAGAAAAATATGCCATGCTAGTAATGAAAAGCGGCAAACGACACCTGACGAACGAAAAGGAACTGCCAAATCAAGAACCAATTAGAACGCTCGGAGAAAAGGAAACCTACAAATACTTAGGAATATTGGAAGTTGACACCATCAAACAAATGGAGATAAAAGAAAAAATTAAGAAAGAATATTTCAGGAGAACCAGAACGCTACTCGAAACAAAACTATGTGGGCTGTCCCCTCGTAAGATATTCGGGAAAATTCTTGAAGTGGACCAGTGAAGAACTTAAACAAATGGACCCACGAACAAGAAAACTAATGACGATGCATAATGCCTTACATCCCCGAGATGACGTTGACAGACGATGTGTCAAGAAAAGAAGGAGGAAGACGAATTGCCAGCATTGAAGACAGCGTTGATGCATCGATAAAACAATTTGACGACAACATTGAAAAGCGCAGAGGAAGACTGATAGCAGCCACCAGAAACAATACTAACAACAGAAGACCAACGGAATGGAAATAACCTGGGAACAAAATTGGGAAGAAAAATAACTCTATTGACGTTTTAAGCTACTAACAAGCGACATCACACACGAGAAAACGTGGACATGGCTAAAAAAGGAAAACATTAAGAGAGAAACTCCAAATTGCAGCAAAAAACAACGTCCTAAGGGCCAATCATATCAAACACAACAAAACAGCAAAGGTTGCTTATGTGTTGATAGAGACAGAACAATCAATCATATAATAAGCAATTGCAGCAAATTAGTACGCAAAGAGTATAAGACAAGACGCGTCTGGGTGGGCAACGTGATCAACTGGGAATTGTTCAAGAAATTATTTAATCATACAAATAAATGGTATATGCGCAACCCAGAATCTCTCTAGGAGAATAAGACGCAAAACTCCTCGGTGATTTTTAGATAAAAACGGATCACTTAATCTCAGCCAGACGACCAGACTTTGTAATAATCAACAAAAAAAAGGAGAACCTGCCCTAATGATGGACCTTGCTGTTCCAGCTGACGACAGAGTAGAATTGAAGGGAAGCTAAAAGAAAGATAAATACTTCGACCTAGTTAGGGAATTGAAAAAACTGTTGAACATGAAAATGATGCTTATACCAATCGTAATTGGTGCATTTGGTACAGTTAACAAAAGATTAATAAAGGGACTGGAGGATTTGGAGGTAGGAGGACGACTTGAGACTATCCAAACTACTGCATTATTGGGATCGGCCAGAATACTGCGAAGACTCCTGGAGTCTTGAGGAGACTAGATGTCACTCAAACACCAGTGAGAAACCATCTGCTAACGCTAGTGTGGAAAACTCTCATGGAGTAAATAATAATAATGATAATAATAATGATAATACCAAAACGGATGACATACCTGGGATAAGAATGAAAAGCCAAATAAATTCATGTGTACTGCAGATTTAAGAATTTGCTATATTTGTACCATACCCATGATACGGATATGTGTAACGTACATAGAATGTTCGTAACATATATACATAGAACATAGGAATCCCGAAACACGAAAAACACTTACGACTTCTTAGTTCAGGTTCGAAACTTTTTATTACCTTTGAGTTTAAAGGTTCTTCGACATAAGGAGAGAGATACACATTCTTTCTATTCTGGCTTTTCCATCTGCCCACCCCACAACACGTGTGCATTCGTCGCTAGGCCTCCGCGACAAAGCGAAAGTCAACCGTCTTCTTCCGAGGCAGGACTCAACTTAACTAACTGACTTTTTCAAAATCCCCCAAATCCCCTGTGCGTGCTTCCGATGCATGACGTCATTCAAATCCCCAAGTCACAATTTTCTATCTGGGATTTTTATTTTGACATCTGTGAACGACACCCCCCCGCCCGCGCGCGCGTTAACATCTGCGCTCGAGTCTGCACCTAGATAACCTATGTGCTGAGCCGAAAGGTTCTCAGCCTAAGTAAACCCAAAGGCAAGATATATAAAACGAAATCCCTCGGCCATTATATTACATATTCATTAGAATAAATGTGAAAGTTTACCGACAAAGAAGTTGAAAATACAAGATATTCCTGTTTCTTTCTCTTTTTGACACGCTACGTACCTAGGAAGCAGCGTCGAATCAACCGAAAAGGACATCGAAACGAGGTTAACGAAAGCATGGACAGCTATCAATAGGCTATCGACTATATGGAAATCAGACCTAACCGATAAAATGAAATGCAGTTTCTTCCAGGCAGCGGTCACATCGATACTGCTATATGGATGCACTACATGGACGCTAACAAAACGGCTGGAGAAGAAACTAGATGGCAATTACACAAGAATGGTGCGTGCAATCCTGAACAAGTCCTGGCAGCAACACCCCACAAGACACCAACTGTACGGCCACCTGCCCCCTATCACGAAAACTATTCAAATTAGACGAACCAGACATGCAGGACATTGCTGGAGAAGCAGAGATGAACTCATAAGAGATGTACTCTTATGGATCCCCACACATGGCCGTGCAAAAGCAGGACGACCAGCACGAACGTACATTCAGCAGCTATGTGAGGATACAGGTTGTTGTCCTGAAGACCTACCTAGGGCGATGAACGATAGGGAGGAGTGGCGAGAGAGGGTCAGGGATATCCGTGCTGCCAGCACGATATGATGATGATGATGACATGCACAGAACTTCCCTTTCTTTTCTTACATTATACTTACGATATTCTTTTGTTAGACAATTAATTACACATCGATCTGAAAGGAATATTTACCATAGTTTAACACCTGTATCCAGTCAAGGTTAACAGAATCCGTACAATCTACCCCCTTGGTGTCCTCGTGGTGTAATGGTTAAAGCGATGAGCTGCGAAATCGTAGTACGCGAGTTCGTACTCCAGTCGCGCTATTACGTTCACTTTCGGGCAAATACCCTTGGGAAAGGTATGAACCCCTTTATTCTCCCTCCAGCTATGGGTAAATAGTAGGACGGACTAGGTTCTTCAGCCTTGGTGAGGCAACTAGTCTAGGAGAAGGAAAACTCTGAATTAAAACCTGTTAAACTCCGCTTAAAAATTGACCTTGTGTCATGTCCTGCCCGAGCGGAGGGGTTGGTAAATAGGACAATCTACCCCCTTGGATTAATTAAAGGGTTCAGTTCGAGGTTTCACGTTGGCTTCCAGTTCGACAAAAAACACCAAAAGAAGGCCAAAGGACATATCGGCCGAAACATTTTGAATATAACAATCATGGTGAAGACAATTCTCGGGATCCTGAAGGTATTAATCTCATCCTCGAATTTTAGATGAATAATTATTGAGAGGTTAGGGAAAAAACTTGACATTCAACTCCAGTGATTCTAGGATTGGTTGTGATACTTTGAATAAGCTGACGGTATCTCCTAAAAAGAAGCTAGACCCCCCACTCAGCACCCCCAAAAGGGTACCCAGGATTGGATACTAAACTACATCTAGTGACAAGGCTCCACTTCAGGGAAGTGTGAACACACTTCATTTCGATAACATCCAGGTCCACTGTGACTTGAACTAGTTGTACCTGTTTAAGATAATTCGTGTGAGATAGGAAAGATTGAAACTACTTGAAGTTACAATTGTTTAAAAAGGCTTGTCATTACAACTGTTAATGTAATGGTTAAAGCGCTGGACTGTGGTAAGCGAGTTCGAACTCCAGTCGCGCTATTATATTCACTTTCCGACAAATACCCTTATGAAAGATATGAACTCCCATATCCTCCCAGCTATGGGTTAAATAGTATCACTGATGTTCTTCTAGAAGGAAGGCTTTGGCATTAAAATAACCCATGAAGATTGATATGCCATTACACAAAGAAATTATTACTACTGTTTTTATTAGTTGAAAACAATTGCTTGAAATATTTGAAACATTATAATTGTGAGAAAATTACTTTTATTAAATTGGAATACTTGAAAAACAATCAATTTTTTACGCACTTACTTTTTTTAAACACTCAATCTTAAAAGACGCCATATTGCCTTTGAGACAGGACAATCCCTCATATCTCAGGTAAAAGTAGTGATTCCTTTTATGTTTAGATGGTGAATTAATCTGTATAAGGGTTGTGGTTAGGGTTAACGGTGATGTAGTGAACCTGAGTCTCCAAAAATTATTACTTTCCTGCTGAGATTTTTTCGTGGTTAGGTATGGTGGATTGTTGGGGAAATCAATATGGCCACCTTTTAGGATTGGACGTTGTTTATTTTTGATGCGTATAAAAGTTCATAAAATATTCATGACAAGGACTAAAACTTATTCTATCTGGAGTTCGAATGTAAATGCTACATTTCTAAATCATTTTTGTATAATCGCAGTCACACACACGCAACACACACACACACACACACACACACACACACACACACACACACATATATATATATATATATATACAGCTCGAACTTACATGCAGCAGCTATGTGAGGACACAGGATATAACCCTGAAGACCTGCCAGAGGCGATGAATAATAGGGAGAAGTGGCGAGAGGTGGGTTTTTTGGTGGCGAGAGATGGTCAGCTAGGTGGGTTTTTTGGTAGCGAGAGATGGTCAGCTAGGTGGGATTTTTGGTGAATAAAAGAAGGCGATTTCTCCTTTAGAATTAGTCGAAGTTAGGCTCCGATGAGGTGAAACTTTAGTAGAAGATTTTCGACTCGCGATTTAGATTAATTTTATAATTGGCTCCAATTGTGTTGAGCACTTTAGTAATTGTAGCATTGTAGGATTCGCGGAGGGTTTTTTGGTTTTCTTTTGACCACTGACTGCGTATCCCTTGATTTTTTTTCAAGGGGTCGGACGAGGTTGGCCATTTCTTTCTTTTTGACCCATAATTTTTTCTTTTTCCCCTGGGCGGTGATTCGAGATACTTTTATCTCTTGTTCCTAGCAGTTTTTTTTTGTTTTTTTCTGGTACCGTGAATACTGGTAGATATTAGATTAGTATATATATATATATATATATATATCAGTCTCTTCATATATATCTCTCTATTAAACAGTCTCTTCCTTATCTATCTACCTAGCTAGCTAGCTATCTTGATTTGTTCATATCGATTTATCCATGGATATATCTATCAATCAATTTCAATGTGTTCATATCTATCAATCAATCTATCTATCTATCTATCTCATTTACTTTATAAATTTACCTATCAATGATCTTTCAATCTCAGTATTGTTTTTTTCTGATGTTTAATTGAATAACTGGTGATACATATCAATACTTGGAACCATTTAACTTAGTTGAATTATGCTTAATTGAATTGTTAGAAATAAAACTGTTTGATCATTTAACTATGTCTAAAGTAAGAACTGATGTTTAATTGAATTATTAGTTATATATCAATCCACTTTGAACAATTTAACTGTGTGTAAGAAAATAACATCATGCACGTTTAAAAATGTTATAAAATGTGTTTACAAACCATATATGTTTGATGAATATGTATGAAAAAGATTTGGCATTAAATAACCTACAATGGTTGATATGCCATAAAACCCAACCCAACCAAATCATATATATTTAATATATATGTATAAAGAGGATTTGGCATTGAATAACCTACAATGGTTGAGATGTCTTAAAACCCAACCAAACCAAATCATATATATTTAATATATATGTATAAAGAGGATTTGGCATTAAATAACCTACAATGGTTGATATGCCATCAAACCCAACCAAACCAAATCATATATATTTAATATATATATATATAAAGAGGATTTGGCATTAAATAACCTACAATGGTTGATATGCCATAAAACTCAACCAAACCAAATCATATATATTTAATATATATGTATAAAGAGGATTTGGCATTGAATAACCTACAATGGTTGATATGCCTTAAAACCCAACCAAACCAAATCCTATATATTTAATATATATGTATAAAGAGGATTTGGCATTGAATAACCTACAATAGTTGATATGCCTTAAAACCCAACCAAACCAAATCATATATGTTTAATATATATATCTAAAGAGGATTTGGCATTATATAACCAACAGTGGTTGATATGCCTTAAAACCCAACCAAACCAAATCATATATATTTAATAAATATGTATAAAGTGGATTTGGCATTGAATAACCTACAATGGTTGATATGCCATAAAACCCAACCCAACCTCTCAGTCTCTTTATTCACTGATTCCTATTTATGTATCAATCTACAAATCATATCTTTGTTTTATACGATGACGTCATAAATTATAGCTGTCTTCATGCCTTACCCACCAATTACCTTCGAACTTGTGTCACGCAAAAACAGTTGTCACTAACAGTTGTCAGTAACAGTACTAACTCAGCGTCAGTATTTTGAGTGACGCCATTCTGTTCGGGAAACCATGAAACCGATCGAGAATATTCGTGGGTGGATAGAATAAGATATAACAGCAGTCCAGTTTGCCGCCAATGAAGCTCAACAGGAACTTATACTACTTACCTTCTTATATAAACACTTGCGTATACAGCTTTTCGGTACAGCTGGGGGACTGTTAGCTTTAAGGCTCATTCTCCAGGCCAGTGAGGCTCATGATCATTAAGTGAATGTATTCTAGCAGCCCCTTCCTGATGTGACACAAGGCCAATTTTTAAGCGAACTGGTGGTTTTGAATGGAGATTTTTTCTTCTAAATGACCGATTTCTGCAATAGGGTTTAAGAGCCCTGTCTGCCCTTCTATTTTACCAGTAGCTGGGTGTAGTGGAGTGGAGGGAGAGATGGAATCATTCTTTTCCCAGTAGCATCTGGGAAAAGTTGATTTTTCATTGAAATTATTGGGTGTATTTATTATTATCATCACACACACACACACACACACGCTTATATATATATACATATATATATGTGTGTGTGAGTGTATGTATATCCTATTGGCATGTGGGTAGAGTGTTTCCCACTGGTCTGGGAGACTGGGCTTCAGTCACAGGTCAAGTCATATCAAACACTCAAAAATGGTACGCTAAGTATTATAAGGAGCGGATCAAGGGCATGTGTAGCTATCCAGGGAAATGAGTAGTGCCGTTCTTTACACCTTGGTGTGGTAGATATTGAAAAGGGAGCTTTTGGGTCACTTTCGAATATGGTCGGCCAACTTATATATATATACATACCTACTTCTCCTTTAAGGTAGGATGTGACACAAGGTTACTTTTTAAGATGAGTTCAACAGGTTTGAATTCAGAGTTTTCCTCTTCCTCCACAAGTTGCCATACCGATCCTGAAGAGCACAGTCTACCCTACTATTTACCCATAACTGTAGAGAGAATAATTGGATTCATATATTTCCCAAAGGTATTAGCACTACGTGAAATGCAAACTCGGAATATTGAGTCCATTTTCTAAAGATCCTAACAGATGCGCTAATGATTTGCTAACAATGAAATATATTTGATTCATTAAACTAGTAATGTACAACCTACTTAATCATATGATTTCGGCGACCCGAGTTCAAATCCAGGACGAGTCTTGCATTTCACACAGTGCTAACACTCTTGAGCAACCTTTCTTCCTCCAGCTTTGGGTTAATAGTAGAACAGATAGGGCCTTTTTATTTTGGTATGGCAACTAGTCTTATAGAAGGAAACACTGAATTTTGGCCTGTTCAACTCAGCTTAAAAAAGTTGACCTCAAGTCACATCCTGCTCGTGCGTAAGGGTCGGTAAAAACATATATAGTTTCAAGTTGCTGCAATATCAAAGTTTCAATAGCCAATATGAGAATATAGTTCAAAATCCTTTTAGATATAATCTGAAATAGATTTATAAGGTGGATGTCTGCTGCATACTTTTCTGTATCTGAAAAACTGCGCCCTTCAAGGTCGGTCAAGAAAATCAATTTTTATTAAAAAAAAAAAATCCTAATGTTTTGAATTATTTTCCGGTTGGCAACCCTGATTAAAAATCACCTGATCAGCGTTGATCTTGAACACGTGTCAAAGAATTCATTTCACGTTTGTTTTTCAAAATTTGATATTTTGTTAGGTAAACTTCCATTGTTAGAAGTGTGTTTGGTTTTAGTGTGTTACGAAAGTGGAACACAACAACGAATTCTGTGTTAAACGCCTGGAATCCATTGCGAGAGAAATATTAGAAAGATCGATATGAACAGAATGAGATAAAGAAATAGATAGCTAGCTAGATATAAAAAGACGGAGATACACAGATAAATAAATAGATCGATAGAGAGATATGAATAAACTGATATATATATATATATATATATATATATATATACCAACCCCTCCGCTCGGGCTGGATATGAAACAAGGTCAATTTTTAAGCGGAGTTTAACAGGTTTGATTTCAGTGTTTTCCTTCTCCTAGACTAGTTGTCTCACCAAGGCTGAAGAACCTAGTCTTCCCTACTATTTATCCATAGCTGGAGGGAGAATAATTGGATTCATACGTTTCCCAAGGATATTAGTGCTACGTGAGATTTGAACTCGTGTCGCTGTGTCCATTTCTTACGACGATAACCATTACACCACGGGCACCTCCTATATAGATATATATATATATTTGAGCAACAACTACTCCGAGTCTCTGTAGACATAGAAATAATGAAAACGAAGCGAGGACCCTACCCTTCGGCAAGTGATATGATCAGGGGTTCGAAAAAGGGCAGAGATGAGTTAGATTTGTTATCAAGTTGATGATTCTTCTACTCTACGGCCTTCCCTCACGTAGCGGTCTTAAAGAAATGAGTTCGATGAGCAGAGTTCAAATTTTGGACGCCGCCCTGCCAACTTGGGCAGTTGTATACGCCGTCTGTACCTCTGCAAAGATATAAACATGAGTTGGATAGCGACAGATTCCTTTGAAATATCGTATAAGTTCCGTGGGTGACATGAAAGGATGTACACCTGTTTGCTAAAGTAAACAGGACGAAGGTATTTCTTCAGCGAAAGTACTGCGTAAGTTACATGGTTGGCATAAAAAGATGTACACCTGTTTGCTAAAGTAAACAGGACGCAGGTATTTCTTCAGCGAAAGTACCGCGTAAGTAACATGGGTGGCGTAAAAGGATGTACACCTGTTTCCTTAAGTAGACAGGACGCAGGTATATCCTCTGTGAAAGTACTGCGTAAGTTGCGTGGGTGGCATGCTGGATAGGAGATATATCTACGTGCAACGCCTAAGCGGGACGTGTGACCATGAGAATTGCGTGGGCATTCGGAAAATTATATAAACCAGGTAATATTTCAACCCAGGCAGAAGGAAGCAGAAAGACAGAGAGGCTTCACAAAAAAAAAAAAAAATAATAATGTACCGTTACCCTGAGCGCGTGCGTTTCAGCCATTTCTAACTCGCTCTTCTTCTCCCCAGACATATATTTCGAGAAATTGAAAAATAAAGAAAGAAAAGAAGCAAATAATATGCTTATACACCAGCGTTGGTGTTGTTCTTCCCTCTATAAAAATATCCCCACCCCAACTAGAGTCATGGATGCGACAGTAAACTGCACACGATGGTGAAGCTCATGTCCTGGAGCTTTGGCGAATGTGAAGCACCTCTTCACTGTCATTACTCCCAGGTTCATTCTGACCTGGAATGCTACTACATGTATGGGTCCTATTTATGGGTTTAATAAAACTGTTTACTTCGGATTATTATTATTAGTTCGTTGAAAACATGTAGCGATATATAGGAATACTTGATAAATAGAAATATTAGTGTTAGATAAGAATACTTGAAATCGTCTGACTGTATGCAACCAAATGAGTTATATTACATACAATTATTTATGTTAATTGAAATACTTGAAACCATTTATCTGTGTACTAACAGATGAGTTCTACCAACTCCATTAGAAGTGAAATTACCAACAAGCTATTCACTTGCTAATCATATATATATATATATATAAACAGAATTTGGCATTAAATAGCCAACGAGGATTGATAGGCCTTAGAATACCACCAACCAACCAACCAACCAACTACCAGCCAACCAAAATTCTGTACGAAGCTCTTTGCATTTCACTTTATTTGTTTTTTCATTCTTGGAAGGTAAATTTAAAGTTGAGTTCAATCAACGTTTAAAGGCCGGAAGAAGAAGAAGAAGAAGAAGAAGAAGAAGAAGAAGAAGAAGAAGAAGAAGAAGAAGAAGAAGAAGAAGAAAGAAAGAAAGAAAGAAAGAAAACATGACCATGGTTAATCTTTAACGTAACTAGAACAACCCCAACCTTTCGAAGAGATAGTACTGTTGGTGAGGTTTATAATACGTGATATCCTAGGTAGGACACAAAAAGTGATATCCTAGGTAGGACACTAAACTGCTTCAGATTGTTTTAGAGCACCACTTCATTGCCATTACTTCCAGGTCTACTTTGATCTGAAGTTGTAGTACCTGACAAGATCTCATCTTTGGGTCAAATAGATCTTATAAATTGAGTTACCATGACCAGAAAACCTGGCCAGGACTGTGTGCGACATACAGAACCACTGGACAACTGTTTCGACCTTATTAAGTCTCATCAGCAGTGTATACCGTGATCTCCCTCGCAATGCCAAATTAACTAGTCATGGTAAATATTCAGCTATTATTATTATAAACCTTATGTGTTTATTACAGATGATACGGTCACCTCCAGAGCTATGTCTTCTCAAGAGGGTTGGAGATACATCCGTGTATTCATAACCATATTTACCAAACCGTCCGCTCGGGCAGGATATGACACAAGGACAATTTTTAACAGGTTTGAATTCAGAGTTTTCCTTCGGCTAGACTAGTTGCTTCATCAAGGCTGAAGAACCCAGTCTGCCCTTCTATTTACTCATGGAGGGAGAATAATTGGATTCATACCTTTCCCAAGGATATCAGTGCTATATGAAATACAATCAGCCTCGTCCAGGATTTGAACTCATGTCACCGTGTCCATTTTCTACGACGATAACCATTACGCCACGGGCGTGTATTCATAACTTTATGAGCAAGAAAATAAACATACATTTTTTTAAATAGAGGAATTATATTATGAAATAAATCACTATGACGAGAAAACCCGGCAAACTCTACGCGCGACATATGGAAGCACTGGGGGATATCACGGTATACATTACTGATGAGACCTAATAAGTTTGAAACAGCTGTCCAGTGGTTCCGTGTGCCGCGCGCAGAGCTTGCCGGATCTTCTAGTCATGGTTAATCAATTAGTAATATAATTCCTTAATTTAAAAAAAGAAATAAAAAGTAAGAAAATGTTTGTCAAATAGATTTGTTTCAAAATTATTTAAATTCGATAGGACAGTGTGAAAAAAATACTCTTAAGAGACAAATGAACAAAAAAATGTGAATATGAATGCACACTGAATATGATTCCCTAACGTTTTGATATAAGATAATCCTAGACAGGTTGGCATTCCGTTAAAATCAATCATTTAAACGTCTTTTGAAGAGAGGAAATGGAATGGATGATTCGAGTTTAAATCCTAGACGAAGCAAGGATCCTTTAAGAAAGGCAAGAATCCATCACTTCTATTTTCCCTATTCATGGGTTAGTAGAGCAGGCTGGATAATTTAGACTGGGGACAGCAACCGGTCTCGAAAAAGGAATACTGAATTCAAACCAGTCGCACTCCGTTGAAAACTGTTCTTTCGTCGCATCCTGATTGTGGTGGAGAGGTTGGGTAAATACATTCAAGAAATACGAAAAAAGAATTTTTTATCGAAATTCAATTATCAGTGGATTTTGGAGGAAATAAAAAAAAAAACGTTTTTTGCAGAAGCGTGATTTTTGAGCAGCCTTAGCATATATAGATATGGATACATAGTTAAGTCAGTATATATATATATATATTGGCATAATGATTAGCGTTCGCCAATGGTTCGGAAAAGTGGGGTTCAATCGCTGGTCAAGTCGTACCAAAGACTCAAAAAATGGTAGCTGATGCCTTCTTCCTTAACTCAGTATTATAAGGTATGGATCAAGGGTAAAGTGGAGTAGCGCCCTCCCCAACACCTCGGTGTAATTGCTATTGAAACGGGAGCCTTCGCGTTATGTTGTATTTTGACCTACGAATCGGCTGGGCTGTCAAAATAGAAAATGCACCTATGTAAATAACAGGTGCATCCGCTTAAGGAATATCAGAATATAACCTTGACCGTGGACGGGTTGAATGAGTGCGATTGTGACGTCCACAAGAAGGTGGGCGTTGAACTATTATATAACTCGGTGAAGACAGGAAGTCAGTTAGTTTGGAGACCAGACCAGTTGGTGACAAGATGCAGTTGAGAAAGCCAGCACCCAACAGAGGGAGCCCTCCGGCCCCCGACTGAGCTGTTGGGGATCAGACGAGTTGGAGATAAGATGCGGTAGAGAAAACCAGCACCCAGAGAGGCTGGGCCCCTGGCCCCCGGTTGAGCAGCCTAGGAGAACGGGAAAGAAACGCGGTTATGACCAATAGAGTGGGGGTCAATATGTTGCAGTTCTGTTCGGTCTCTAACTCCCTCTCACACACAAACCTTTCAAATAAAGTGAAAGGTATATTTTTCTAAAGAACTGTGTCGCTCGTCGTTATTGTGTCGTCGTTATGATTCTGCATGCATATGTAGATATATATGTATTATGTGTTTGTATAGTTAGTCATTGTCATGGCTATACAACAGTTACCCTTGACAACGGTCGGCCAACTTATACATATATATGTATATATATATGCATATATGTATGCATGTATAGATACGTATATACGTAGATACAGAGCGGTATAGCGTTTACAAGTACCCACCTTTTTAGGTTATCTAATGCCAAATCTGGTTGATATATATATACGAATGGTTTATAGGTAATATTTTTACACATTCGTTTGCAAATATATTTAATGGTTTCCAGTACTGGTATCTCACCGAAATAGTTCTATTTGCACACAGTTAAATGGTTCCAAGTATAGTAAATAGTTAAACATTTCTATTTGACCCTTATATGGGACCCTGACAGGTATTACCACTTCAGGTCAGTGAACCTGGGAGTAATGGCAAATGAATGTGTTCGCGACATTCCCCAAAGTTCCAAGACTGGAGCCTTACGATCAAATACAGTTCTTGCCTTGTCGACTGGGGCTGTAGAATACACCGACTGCTTCTCTGCAGAGAGGTAAGACCCCCCCTCCAACGAGTGTCCTGCATATGACACTAAATAATCTGATGGTGAGGTTCCGGTAATGCTAGAGCTTTGAGGAATGCAGAGTACCCCTTCATTGCCATCGCTACCAGGTACACTCTAGCTCGGAGTGATAGCACCTGATATGGTCCTATCTATGGATTAAATTGAACTAAACTGAATTATTTGTAATAGAACTGTTTTGAAATGAAAACTGCGTGCTTATACTAAACTGAATTGTTTGAAATAGAACTGTTTTCAACATTGAAACTGTACTCAAGCTAAACTGAATTGTTCGAAAAAAACTGTTTTGACATTTATCTTGAAATGTAAACTGCGTAGTTATGCTAAACTGAATTGTTTGAAATGGAACTGTTTTTGATATTTAACTGTATGTATGTATGTAAACAAAATCTATACCTATACTAACCTGAATTGGTTGATTTAGAACTGTTTGACTAAAGTGAATAGCTTGAAATAGAAATGTTTTTGACAATTAAACTGTGTACTCATACTAAACTGAATTGTTTGAAATAGAACTGATTATTTGTATGAAAAAGGGATTTGGCATTAAACAAACAACCAACCAACTAAAAAACAAACCATCAAATGCCGTTTCGTGCCATACCCAGGACACTCGTTAGGTGGGCGGAGTAGGGCTCTTATTCCTCTGCAGAGATTCAGTCGGTGTATTCTACAACCCCCAGCAGACTGGGCTGTCATTCTTATCTGACCTTCAACGGTAATCTACACATTTTAACAAATATCAATAATGATACAATCAACTGACAAGTAGGTATTTATTCAATAAGCTTATTACGGTTTTGGCGTTGGGCCCAAAACGACAACGGTTTACTGGTTTCTGTTGCACCAATTACAATGATCATGACACCGATAGCTGTTTTAATTATATACTTCAATACCTCATGATCAGGATTGTGAAGAAGCCGGCATCGAAAGGGTAGTAGTTCATTTATGACAATGATAATGATGTTAGCGATACGGCCATTGATATCATGATAGAGAGGTTGATGGTAGTGCTGCGTCTTCTGTTAGGGACAGAGACGAAGAAGTCTTTTTTTTTTCTGAAACTGCCCGACAGGGTGGCAATGCGTCGTGTTCTATTCTTAAAAAAATTGCTTAGTAACAGTTGGATCGATTACTTCGCTGGGGTGGGCGCACCACACGTGTTCTGCGTTTATTTATGTCGAATGAGGTCGAATGGAGAAGAGCCAGGAGCCGAGGGGTTCGGTGGGTAGGGTTGGAGGGGAGAAGAAACTAGAATAAGTTTTCGGATGAGATTATAAAAACAATACCAACGACATAATCATCATTAACATCAGCAACAGCAATAATTATTAGCAAGTAAAGGTTTCGGCTGGTTTATTTAATTAATGGCATATCAACTCTTTATAGGTTGTTTAAAGCCGAAATTTTGATAGTTTCATTTATTTACTTAATGGCATATTAATTAATGTAGACAGTTATGATTATAATCAAATATTCATCAATTAATCAAATTTCAGCTTTAAATAATCCATAAGGGGTTGATATGTAATTTGCTAAGCTTTTTTGCTTAGATGTGGCTCAGGGCCATATGAATTGGACATCCAATAAAACTCGAACTCACTCGTGAAGGTTTGCTTGTCCAGCTTGCAAACCATTAACTCTTAAGAGGCGCCCATAAGGGTGATATGTCGTTTAATAAATCAAACTAAACCTAGATGCCTGATCAATATATATATATATATATATATGTAATCACCTATTGATAAGTATTGATTTATCCATCTTCCCACCAAGTCAAATTTGAACAAGTTTTCGTATAAGATAATAAAGAAAAAACAATTGCATCATCATTATCAACTTCATCATCATCATCATCGTCAAC
Source organism: Sepioteuthis lessoniana (assembly GCA_963585895.1). Lineage (NCBI taxonomy): Eukaryota > Metazoa > Mollusca > Cephalopoda > Myopsida > Loliginidae > Sepioteuthis > Sepioteuthis lessoniana. The sequence continues at coordinate 20,274,653 of OY757947.1, forward strand.
AACAATAACAACAGTAAAGGTTTGGGTTGGTTTATTTCTTTGACGGCATATCAAATCCTTTTGGGTTGTTTAAAGCCGAAATTTCATAATTTTGTGTATTCGTTTAACGATACATCAACCCTTTTCTAGTTGTCTAAAGCCGAAACTTGATGGTTTGGTTTCGTTTGATTTATCAACATTTTATCGGCTATTTAAAGCCGAAACTTGAAGTTTTTTTTATTTCGTTTGATTTATTGATCTAATAGCATACTAACTCGTAATGGGTTATTCAAAGCAGAAATTTGATAGTTTGGTTTTGTTCGGTTTGGTTTGGTTTATCTGGTTTGTTTATCAATACTTTATGGAATATCTAAAACCGAAATTTAATGATTTGGATAGGTTTGGTTTGGTTTTGATCGGCTTGATTTGTTTAACGGCATATAAGCACTTAATGAGTCATTGAAAACCGAAATATAATAGTTTGGTTTGGTTTGGTTTGGTTTATTGACTTAAAAGCATACTAGCTCGTTATGGGTTATTTATAGCTGAAATTTGAAAGTTTGGTTTGGTTCGGTTTAGTTTGGTACGATTTGATTTGTTTAACGGTATATCAGCACTTTATTTAAAGTTAAAATTTGATGGTTTGGTTTAGTTCGGTTGGTTCTGTATGTTTTTTTTAACAGCATATCAACACTTTATGGGCAATTTAAAGCCGAAATTTGATGTTTTGGTTTGGTTTATTGATTTAATAGCATATTAACTTGGTATAGGTTATTTAAAGCCGAAATTTAATGGTTTGTTTTGGTTCGGTTTGTTTTGTTAAATGGTATATCAACACTTCATGTGTTATTCAAAACTGAAATTAAATGGTTTGGTTTGGTGATTTAATAGCATACTTACTCGTTATCGGGTATTCAAAGTCGAAATTTGATTGTTTGGTTTGATTCGGTTTGGTTTGGTTCAGCTGATTTGTTTAACGGTATATCAACATTTTATATCAACTTGAAATTTGGTTTGGTTTGGTTCGATTTGGTTTTATTTAATTCGGTTTGGTTCATTTGTTTAACAGCATATCAACACTTTATAGGTTATTTAAAGCCGAAATTTGATAGTTTTGTTTTGTTTTGTTTATTTGTTTAACGGCTTCATCATTATCATGATCATCAAGGACTGCCGATAGTAGCGTGCCGACTACATAAGGTGGTGAGGCTCAACTTTTGAAGCTCTGAGGAGCGAGGAGTATCCTACCTGTAGCTGAGACTGGGTAAACGATAATTAGCCGATTTGTGAGTGGGGAGGGGAAATAAAAAAAACAACAAAAACGGTCTTTTAAGAAGATGCCCATCCATATCATGTGTGCAAACAAATTATTTTTGTAGACTGATGAAAAATTGAAATGCAACGTAGAAAATACAAATATCTATCCGATGAAATAAAACGGCGTTTCTACTAAGCTATGACTGTGTCCATACTACAATATGGATGCACCACGTGGATGCTAACAAAACGCATGGAGAAAAATCTAGATGGGAATTACACAAGAATGCTATGGGCTATCTGGAACAAATCCAGTGGCCAACACCCCACGAAACAATAGCTGTACGGCCACTTACCTCCCATCTCAAAAATCATTTAAGTAAAACAAACCAGACATGTGGGATACTGCTGGAGAAGCAAGAACGAACTCATAAGTGACGTTCTTCTATGGACCCCAAGACAAGGACGTGCCAGTGTTGGCCGACCAGCAAAAACTTTACAACTTCTCTACGCGTATACTTGATGTAGTGTGGAAAACCTACCGGGAGAGATGGATGATAGGGACGGATGGGGAGAGAGAGAGAGAGAGAGAGAGAGTCAGGGAAATCCGTGCTGTCAGCGTGACTTGATGATGATGATGATGATGATAATCAAATATTTATGAATTAATGAAATTTTGGCTTTAACTAAACCATAGAGGGTTGATAAGCCGTTAATTAAACCTAAGCAAACTATATATATACATATATGGATTCATCCAACATCCCACCCGATCAGATTTTATTGTGGGAACCACGCACAAATGCTTTTCCCCAAAGGCGTCCTTTTTCTGGGTGCCCTACGCGTCAAGCGATAAACTCAAACCTGCTAAGCAGGTATAACCCGCAGGAGAAAGAACCCCTTTATCAATAGATAAGTATAACCCATTTTTTTTGGATAAAAAGTTATTTTTCTTATAAATAAAATATTCCATGATTTTATTATTTCTTGAGGAACATTTAAACAGTCAAAATGGATATTGTTAAGTATTATTCATTATCAAACTCTACACCACGTAACAGTCCTAATATATAATTTTAATATATATACAATTCTGTTAAATAAGTATATCATCAAACCAAAGCAGTCATTTTTTTCTTGGTAATGTAATTTATTAAGGATGATAATTAATTATATTAATTAGTCATTTTATTTGTTTTGGTAGATTGTCAGTTGGCTAAGAACTTTAAATGGAAATGTAAGTCGTATGCGGAGGTTGTATGGTGAACCTATCGCACGTGTCGGAAGATTATCAAGTTGACAGGTTATTTTGGAAATCACCTGAGACGGTATATTTTGAAATCGTTGTTGAAGGCAGGATATTAAAAGTAAGTAGACTTAGGATAATATTAATTTAAATTAAAAAGAGTTGATAACCCGTGTTCTTATATGATTAGTGAATGGAATAATCAACAGATATTATATCAGCAAAGTTGTTTAATTGAGTTTGGGCAGTCCAGTTCAGAGCTCAGTGGCGGTGACAGAGGGTCGAAGCTGCGATAGCCCCTGTAGTGAAGGGCTCGCAGGGGTGAAGAAAGCGCAGTCAGTATTTTCTTTCGTCAACTAACCATGTATCTGATAGCATTTCTATGTAACCACAGTATATCTTTTGTTCTATCTTTTATGCTCGTAGCAACTGCTGTATGAAATGTTATTGTTAGAAATAAACTCTTCGTATTTGAAACAACTGGGTCCGTCTTGTATCTAAGAAGTGTAACGCTTGTAGATGTTCGAGATGGTGCCGGGTCAATGAGGTTACGTTAGATACATTGTATTGAGTCCCGTAACTTGAAAGACTAAATTCCTGGAATCTTTGGTTCAGAAGAGAATTAACTTAACATCTTACCAAAATATTTTCAAAGATTCACTAATTTATGAGCCATAATGTACAATATTGTTTTCAATACAAATATAGGTTTGGTTTGGTTTCTCTGTTTAATGGCATAACAACCTTTGTAGGTTATTTAATGCCAAAGCTATTCTCCTTGAAGAACAGTAGTTGTATTATTTAACCCATAGCTGGGAGGATAAGGGGGTTCATACCTTTCCCAAGGGTATTTGCCCGAAAGAATACAAATATAGATAGAAATAGAGAAACTGACTGAGTGAGAGGGAGAGCAAGAGGGTAGGAAGAGAAAGAGAGAGTGAGGAATAAAAAAGAGAGAGGGCAAATGAAAGAAAGAGAAAGAGAGAGAGAGGGGGAGGGAGTGAGAGAGTGAAGTTGGAAAGAGAGTGCGAAGTTGGAAAGAGAGTGAGATAGATAGATAGATATATATAAAAAGATACAGCTAGAGGGTGGGAAGAGAGTGAAAGAGTGAAAAAGGGGAAAGAGAGTGACAAAGAGAGAGAGAGAGAGGGGGAGTGAGAGAGGGAAAGAGAGTGCAAAGTTGGAAAGAGAGTGAGATAGATAGATAGATAGAGAGAGATAAAAAGATAGAGCTAGAGGGTGGGAAGAGAGTGAAAGAGTGAAAAAGGGGAAAGAGAGTGACAAAGAGAGAGAGAGAGAGAGAGAGAGAGTGAATGACTGAAAAGGAGAGAAATAGTGAGAGAGTGAAAGAGAGTGCAAAATTGGAAAGAGAGTGAGTGAGTGAGTGAGAGAGAGAGAGAGAGATAGATAGAGATAGAGGGTGGGAAGAGAGTGAGAGAGTGAAAAAGGAGAAAGAGAGTGACAAAGAGAGAGAGAGAGAAAAGGAGAGAGAGAGAAAGAGAGAGAGAGTGAATGACTGAAAAGGAGAGAGATAGTGAGAGAGTGAAAGAGAGAGTGTAAATTTGGAAAAGAGTGAGAGCGAAAGTGAGTGAAAGAAAAAGCGAGTGAAAGAGAAAGATTGGGAAAGAGAGATCTAGAGGGTGGGAAGAGAGAGAGTGAGAGAGGGAAAGAGAGTGACAAATAGAGTGACATAGAGAGAGGGAGAGAGAGAGAGAGAATAACTGAAAGAGAGAGAGAGAGAATAACTGAGAGAGAGAGAGAGAGAGAGATGTCGCGTCTGAAATAGGAGAGTTCCCGATCCCCAAGTAGCTGAATTTCTTAACTCTTTGACATTTACTTATCGCCTTCGTCTCAGGATCAGTCTTCGAGAATGCGAACTTCAATTCTTTAGCCTTTTCTGCAAATCTTGAAATCATTCCAGCCATTGTTCCCACGACTGCCACACTTCTTTTGCGCACCCTTAATCTTTTCTACCCCTTCACTGTCTCGAAAACCCCTGTTCACTGACACTGCTGCTAAGTTTTAGTCGACTAAGTGAAAAATTCCCATAAATGAAGTCTGAGATATTGAGAAAAATAAGAAACAAGTATTGTCAGTATTATTTTACACCTTGAGAGTTTTTCACCCCAGCGACATCTGATGGTCATTCACTGGAGTTTGAGTGACAGTAAGTCTCCTCAAGTCTCCAGGACTCTTCTCAGTATTCTGGCTGTTCTCAATTATATAGTAGTTTCGGTGATTTCCACTAGTCCTCTGATTTCCAAGTCCTTCAGTCCCATTAATAACACTTCGGTGACTGTACCAAGAGCACCAATTACAATTGGTATGACCGTCACTTTGATGTTCCACAGTTTTTTTAGTTCTCTAACGAGATCTTTACAAATATTATTTACTCCTTGGGGGTTTTTCACATCAGCTTTAGCTGATGGTTTTTCACTGAAGTCTGTGTGATTGCCAGTCTCCTCAAGTCTCCAGGACTCTTCTCAGTATTCCAGCCGATCTTAACAATACAGTAGTTTGAATAGTCTCCAATCGTCCTCTTATTTCTAATTCCTCCAGTTCATTTAATAACCCTTCGGTGACAGTACCCAGAGCACCAATTACAATTGGTATAAACGTCGCTTTCATGTTTCATAGTTTTTCACTTCCCTAACAAGGTCCAGATACTCATCCTTCTTTTCGCTTTCTTTCAATTTTACTCTGTGGTCAGCCGAGACAGCAAAGTCGACAATTTTGCAAGTTCTCTTTTTTTTTTATTGATTATCCCTAGGTTTTGTCGTCTGGCCGAGATAAGTGATCTGTTTGTATCACAAAACCCCAGGAAACCTTGTGTGTCTTATTCTCCAGAACGGATTCCGGGTTGTGCATATACCACTTGTTGGTATGATCATATTTCAATTTTTGCACGATTCCCAGTGAATCCCCTTCCCCGAACCATTCGTGCCTAATTTGTTGCGTTCGCTTATTATATCATTGATCGTTTCGTCGCTATCACCACATAACTTACCCTTTGTTGCGTCTAATCAATTTTTGCTTCAACATAGTTTGTCCTCATGGCGTTGTTTTGTTCTGCTATTAGAAGAGATTCAGTTTCTCTATTATTATTATTATTATTATTATTATTATTATTATTATTTGCGAGTTTTTCATACCAGCGTTTGCTGATGGTCTTTTACTGAAGACCAGCATGTCTTCACAAGTCTCCAGGACTCATCTCGGTATTCTAGCTGATCTTAACAATGCGTTAGTTTGGATGGTTTCGTCTCATCCACCGATTTCTAACTTTATCAGCCCCATTGGCCTAGTGGCTAGAGTGTTCGCCAATGGTCCTGGAGACCTGGGTTCAATCCCAGGTCGCGTCACACCAAAGACTTTAAAAATGGTACTTGATACCTCCTTTCTTAACACTCAGCAATATAAGGTACGTATCGAGAGTAAAGTGGGGCAATCCAGGGAAAGGAGTAGCGCCATTCCCTACACCTTGGTGTAGTAGCTATTGAAAAGGGAGCCTTCGGGTCACCCTCGACTACAGTGGCCAACTTTACTTACTTACTTATTAAGCTTTTGGGGATTTTTTCAAGTGCACCACTTATATTTGTTATCAACATCACCTTCATATTCTATTGTTTTTTTTAGTTCTCTAGCAAGGTTTAAGTACTTGCCTTTCTTCGTTTTCTCTGATTTTCACTTTGTTGTTCACCGAGATGGCAAAGTCGACTTGTCAACAGGTTCTCTTTTTTATACTAATTATCATTTGTTATGGTCTTCAAGCCGAGATTAGGTAATCTGTTTGTATCTCAAAATCCCAGAGAATTTTATGTGTCTCATTCTCCGGGACGGATTTTGGGTTTGTGCAAGAAACGTTCAGTCGTATCTAGTCTCGTACTCTTTTTGAGCTAATTTGTTGGATTCGCTGATAATGTGATTAATGGGTTCGTCTCTATCACCACATAACCGACACTTGCTGTTCGGCTACACCTTATCTATTTTCGCTTTAATATAATTGGTCCTTATGGCGTTGTTTTGTGCTGCTATTAGAAGAGATCAGTTTCCCTCTTAGCCATGTCCAAATCTTTTCGAATGAGATTTTGTCAGTTTTTCGCTGTTGTTCATTATTATTATTATTGTACGCTTTGCTATTTTTCACAATTGATTCTCTCTCTCTCTCTCTCTCTCTCTCTCTCTCTCTCTCAATGTATATACATATATATATATAAAGTTCGAACGACCCATAACATTGAATTTTAACAGCACGCACAAACTGAATACAGTACGGATTTTTGGGACTACACTTTTGTGAACAGTACTCTTTTGAAAATTTCTATATACACGCCCAAGGAGTGAAGCTTAAATGGTAAGTTAGAAGCAAGATGTCATCCGAACCCCACATATTTGTTAGCATTTAAGACCCTGTAAGTGTGAGGGAAATCCTGTTGATGGCGTAGAATTGCAGCCATGTCACGTCTGTGATGGTGCTGGGATGTCAATTGCAAATAGGTTTTAAGGATCGGAGCTATTTACCCCCACTTCCGATTTTTCTTTCCCTAGACCGGTTTGCCAACGGACAAAAGTGGGGAACTGGGAGTAATTCATGATATTCTGGTGGCATTAGCACAAAGAAAAACGCTTGCAAACATGAAAATGCACAAATATGAATAAAACTCGAGGATGATTTTATCAAGTTTGAATTATTTGTCAACGGTAAATGTTTCGCTTTTTTTCATATATGAAAACATTAAACCTTCATCAGGGCGTTTGAATTGTTAAATGAAGCATCCTGTTTCTATTGGTGACAGTCAGTTCGAAATTTAAATAAACAAAAGCAAAAACAAAAACAAAAATCTATCTATGTATTTATCTATCTATCTTCTCGTGTATATTAATTTCTTTATATCTACCTACTTAAAAAAAATGACATAACATACCTATCTCTATTAATGTCAGTTTGCTTCTCTCTCTCTCTCTCTCTATATATATATATATATATATTGCGAGGCGCTCGTAGTATTATGATTATCATGGTTCGAAATCGACATAGTAACCAGAGTTCTAATCCTGGGCAAGGCTGTTTGCATTTCACATAGTGTTAATACCTTTAGGAAAGTTATGCATCCAACTATTCTCCCTCCAATCATGGGTAAATAATAAGATAGACAAGGTTATTTAACCTTGGTATGGTAAACGATCTAAAAGAAGAAAAATTCGGTTTAAAGTTTGACCTGTGTCGGAGGGATTCGTATCTACTTATCTATCAATAAATGCTATGTTGAAGAATGTGCCGATAGCGACCCGTGGGGTTTGATCACGGATTTCCAGCCAATAAACACAATTGTTGAAATGGATCGTGCTTTAGGGGTCGCGTGACTAGAAATAGTAATATATATAAACCAATCAGGGAGAGGTCGGACGAGATGTGTGAAATAGAGGTGAAATGTAACATTGCAAGTCGGTATTACCATATTTACCCAACCCCTCCGCTCGGGCAGGATATGACACAAAGTCAGTCTTTAAGCGGAGTTTAACAGGTTTGAATTCAGAGTTTTCCTTCTCCTAGACTAGTTGCCTCACCAAGGCTGAAGAACCTAGTCTGCCCTACTATTTACCCATAACTGGAGGGAGACTAATTGGATTCGTACCTTTCCCAAGGGTATTAGTGCTATGTGAAATGTAATCAATCTCGTCCAGGATTTGAACTCATGTCGCCGTGTCCATTTCCTACAACGATAACCATTACACCACAGGCACCTCCACAAGTCAGTATTACGTTAGCATTCCATACTCGGTATTCAGCATTGTACGAAAATGAAGATATTATAAAGTGTCAGCCAAAGTTACCCCCCTCACGAAACATTACAAATATATATATATATATGTCATGGTAATTCTATGATAATATCAATTCCTCCATTTAAAATTATATATAATTATAATATCCAGAGGTAGCCGAGTCCTCTGTAAGGGGAATAAGTACCCTTCGAGACACATTAGGTCAAAGAGGTCGGTCAAAGACACATTAGGTCAAAGAGGTCGGTCAAAGACACATTAGGTCAAAGAGGTCATGACTTGTTAATTCGGCATCGCTTATATGTGATATGAACCGACGGCTACTGCATACTGTGGTTGTTGGTTCGATCTCCAGAGGTGTGCACTGCTGATGAGACCTAATAAGGTCGAAACAGCTGTTCAGTATGTCGCATGTAGGTGCTTGCCGGATTTTCTTGTCATGGTAATTCTATGAGAATATCAATTCCTCCATTTAAGATTATATATATATATATATATATATATATATATATATATATATATATATATATATATATATATATAAAGATATTATTAATCCAGTCAATCCGGAGTTGGGAACAATTCCACGCAGGACCAATAAAATATTCAAAAATGGAATGTTAAATTTAAGTAGTCCCGGTCAAGAACTCAATGTAGATAAAATCCGCAGAGTAAATAATTTTCTCTTAAAAAAAAAAAAAAAAAATGAAACAACAATGGAAATAAACTTATTATCTTAATGTGAGCATTAAGATAATAAGTTTATTTCCATCTTGCTAAAAGCCTTGATATAAATCAATGTTCTGAAAAATTAACAGGATTTAAATCCTTTTTCTAAAAATTAACAGGATTTTGATCCATTTTCTTAAAATTACAGGATTTTAATCCATTTTCTTAAAATTAATTCTTGTTTGATCTGAGAAAATAACTGGATTTTAATTCATTTTCTGAAGAAGTCCTCTTAATTTTTTAGAGCATTGATTTATATCAATGCTTTTAACAGGATGGAAATAAATTTATTATCTTAATGTGACCGATTGTTGTTTTTTCAAGAGAATATATATATATATATATATATATATATATATATATATATATGGTGTTTCAGAAAATTTGATATCGTTTGAAAAATGCTGTATAGGACAAAAACTGAACCATTTTTTTTAAATTATAGCCACAAATGCTAATGGAAAGTTCCATGACTTAGACACACATCAGACATTTGTTTACGCACTTAAATGGTCAAACAGTTCTATTTCTAACAATTCAATTTCGTATAAGTCTTTTGCTTGCACACAGTTTAATTGTCAAACAGTATAAGTCATATATTGGACTCTATCAGGTGCTACCACTCCGAGCCAGAGTAGACCTGGGAGCGATGGCAATGAATGTGTAATCCACATTCGCCAAGGCTCCAAGATTGAAACCTTACCATCAGATTGTTTAATGTCATATCCAGTACACTCGTTAGGTTGAGAGGTCTTACCTCTTCTGCAGAGATGCAATTCGTGTATTCTGCGGTCCCAGCTGGGCTGGTAAAACAATGAATGAATAAAATAGTATAAAAGCAATTTAAATGAATAATGATTTTTCTAAAAAAAAGAAAAATTTCCAAAGTAAAAATAATTTTTAAACATACTTAACTTATTATAAAGAAATATATTTTCCTACAGAATTACGTTCTTTTCGATACATAACCGAGCTTCGTAAACACTTCAAAGTTTTCACTTGAATTGAGCCAAATATCCCGTTGAGAACCATACCATCAACAAGTTTTTTTTGACAAGTATTGTATGTCATTCTTCAAGTATTTCCCGAATTTTATGCTCTTAAAATAGAGCAACAAGCGATCGTATGTCATGGTATATTATTTCATTGTTATCGTATAATCGAATGGCTTCCACCAGAGACATTATAAAAGCGTTTCTATGCTCGCAAACATTGGAAGCCATAAAACGGATTCTAAATATAAAAACTGAGACAGCATCCAAAGAGATCGCTTTTCTGTGCTCGTGTTTGAAGTCACGGAACCAGCAGTCATGCAAACGCTTAGATAGATAAATAAATGAAAGTGTATGTGTGTGTGTGTGTGTGTGTGTGTGTGAGTGAGAGAGAGAGAGAGAGAGAGAGAGAGAGGAACAGAATGAAGAGAAGGTAAGAGATAGATAAAGACAAAGAGAAAGAGTGTGTCTAAAAATAGATTGAGAGAGAGAGAAAGTGAGGCACAGAAAGAAGAGAAGATAAAGATATATATATATATATATATATATATATATATATATATATATATAGAGAGAGAGAGAGAGAGAGAGAGAAAGTCAAGATAAGAGGGATAGAAGCAGATAAAGGAGAACAAAAAAGAGAGGGGAATAGATAGATAGATAGATAGACTTAGAGAAAGGCATAAAACAAGAAAGTGAGAGTAAATGAGTGACTAGGAGAGAGAGAGAGGGGGGATGAAGAGAGAGAGAGAGGGGGGAATGAAGAGAGAGAGGGGGGAATGAAGAGAGAGAGGGGGGAATGAAGAGAGAGAGAGAGAGAGAACGAGAAAGCGACCCATGTTCAGAAAAAAATCGACTGAAAGACGCACCGACAAACATATATATATATATATAATCGTTGTGTTCATAGTGCAACGGGTAACACCATGGGAAATGGACATAGCAACCCCAGCTCAAATCCTAGACGAGGTAGTTATCATTCCACATAGCACTAATACTCTTGGGGAAGGTACGAATCGAATTATTCTCCCTCCTGTTATGCGTAAATAGTAGGACAGACTAGGCTCTTTAACCTTGTTATGGCAACTAATCTAGGAGAAGGAAAACTCTGAATTCAAATCTGTTAAACTCTGATTAAGAATTGGCCGTGTGTCTTGCTCGAGTTGACATATATATATATATATATATATGTATGTGTGTGTGTGTACGTGTGTGTGTGTGTGTGTGTGTGTAATGAAGAAGGTTATCTCAAAATGAGTAGCATAACAGAATATTCGGTCGGAAAATAACAGGTCAATAAATATAAAATGACATCTCATCTAACTGTATGCAATGCGAGTAGGGAACTAATTTCCTGTCCCGAGCTATACAAGAGTCAAAAGCGTTCAAAGAACAAATACAAAAGTCCATACAGTAAAAAGACGGAAACCACTTATTCTTCTTAGGCCTGAAAAATAAAGGCGGGAGGCCCCGTGTACTCACCGCTGAGAAGTGAACTACCGCGTCTGCTCTTCGCATGTCTTGTTCGTGAAAGAAGAATGATTCTTCGGTTCATCCTGTTACTAGACCAAAAAGGGACGCGTGACGTAGGAGAGTTCCTTGAACGCTGCAACCACGGACATCACTGTTTAGTCTCCCAACAAGAGTGACGAAAACTACAATGTTTTTTTTAAACACACACACATATGTATACCAATTAAATGAACACTTTCTCAAGCTCTAATTATTTACTATAGATAACATTTACATTTGCTAATTAAAAAAAAAAAAACGGTGATATGAGCTCCGATGAAAAAACATCTGATCTGATAGTGGTAATTTACTTAGCTTTTTGCTTAGATGTGGCACAAAGCCATATGAATGGGGCACCCAATGAGATATTTGTTCTGATTGTGGAGCGGAGGATCGCATAAGTTGATGGTGTCATTAGGTTTATAAGTCCCAAAAATTCACTTTGTATTGTTTGGCAAGGACAAATGGTGCAGTGGATAAGGCGTTTGATTAGGAAGTGCTTCTGAGTGACGTCATCAGGAGGTTGCAGGTTCAATCCTAACAACAGTGAGGATAACAAGAAGTATCTTCTATGACTTGTACCCGGTCATTGTTAACAGAATTGGAACAATCTGCACCCGTAGATCAAATATAGGGTTCAGTTGGTGATTCTGCGTGGATTCCCGAGTCCAACACAAAATATCTGAAGAAGGCTAAAGGACATATCGGCCGTATGGTTGTGAGTATAACAATAAAGATGAGGTCAGTAGTCCGAATATTTTAAGTAATAAAAACGATCAATTTTCATCTCCTAAATTTTGACAAATAATTTGCGTTTAAGTATAAGGCCAAGAATTTCTTTTTTTAAGGAGAGAGATAGAGAAAATATTCAATTTTATTTCTTAGCTGGCCACATTCACATATACTTTACAAGAAAAATATATACTTCATTACTTTCCACTTTTAGCTTCACTAAAATATCTCATGCTCTTTTGAGGCAACCCGACTTTGGAAAACTTTAATGACGCATATGATATAGTGATTTTTTAAAAACTTAAATAATTTTTTCACAATTGAATGACAGGGTTGGAAAAAGAAAACAAGTCCTCAAAAAGAAAAAAAAAACTAAATAGATTTATAAGTTGGTTATTTTGCCCACCTTCTCAAGGAGTAGTACATTAGCTGTTTTCGGAACTAAGCTCCCTCCCCGCAAAAGCCGATGATCTCTAAGTGGGAGTGAGTTTTTAAAATTTCGTTCGATTTGGTTCTGATTGGCTGGGTTTGTGGCATTTCAACCATTGTCGGTTATTCAATCCCAAATCCTGTTTTTACACACACCCAAACACACACACCTCCACAACACACATACACACACACGCGCGCACACACACATACATATGATTTAACACATTTTGACAATAACATGTTTAAACGAAACTGAGTTCATTTTTTGCTCACAGTTAAATGGCTTCAAGTATTTCGATTTGCTATAAATCCTTTCATTGCAAAGTTTAATGGTTTCAAATAAACAACAGTTAATAGTCACAATTTAATATAAATCATTGGTTTGCACTCATAGTTTGTAGGTAATTTCATTTTAAAAATGAGTTAAATTTGTTTGCACACAACTATTCCTATAATTTCTACACAGTTAAATGGTTTTATTTATTGCAATCGAACACTGATAACTCTATTCAAGACAATTCATTCATTTGCATACAGAGAAATTGTCGCAAGTATTTCTATGTAACTCTAATAATTCAATTCAGGCACAATTAAGGAGTTTCAAGTATTGCTATTAGTAAGTAAAGTTGACCGACCTTTAGTCGAGAGTGACCCGAAGGTTCCATTTTCAATAGCTACTACAACGAGGTGTAAGAGAGGGCGCTACTCCATTCCCTGGATTGCTCCATTTTACCCTTGATACGTACCTTATAGTGTTGAGTGCTAAGCAAGACGGCATCAAGTACCATTTTAGAGTCTTTGACCCGGGATTGAACCCCAGGCTCCCGAACCATTGGCGAACACTCGACTCATTAGGCCAATATTAAACACTAATAATTCTATTGAACATGGCCCATTCGTTTTCTCACCGTTAAATAGTTTTACATCTAATTTATAAGTCAATAGTTTGTAGGTAATCTTTTTTAAAAATAAGTCAAAGAAGATATGTTTGCACCTAGTTAAAGGGTTCAATATATACTAACACGAATAATTCTATTGAGTAAAAACCTTTTATTTGCATTCACTTTAATGGCTTCATATATTACCATCTAACTGGTTCTAAATAGTTCTGTTTGCACATAGATAAAGGATTTCAAGCATTGCTATGGCACACTATCATTTCAACACAGTTAAAGAGTTTCGATTATTGCTAATCAACATTAATAATTCTATTAAACATTACTCATTCGTTTGTACACTTGTCCACTCGACTGGAGCTAAAGAATACACTGACTACACCTCTACAGAGGGGTAAGACGCCTCAATGAGAGTCCTGCATATGACACTAAACAATTAAGAAATGCAGAGCACCCCTTCATTGTCATTGCTCCCAGGTCCACTTTGGTCCAAGGTGATAGATAGGGCCCTATCTATGGGTTAAATAGAACTAAACTGCATACTTATGCTAAACTGAATTGTTTGAATTAGAATTGATAGTTTGAACTGAATAGCTTGAAATAGAAATGCTTTTGACAAACTCTATTTGCATTTAAACTACGAGCTTATGCTAAACTGAATTGTTTGAAATGGAACTGTTTTTGATATTGAAACTGTACTTACACTAAACTGAATTGTTTAATATAGAACTGCTTTGACATATAACTATGTGTAAACAAAATCTGTACTTATACTAAACTGAATCAGCTGAATTAGAACAGTTTGAATAAACTGAATAGCTTGAAATAGAAATGTTGACAATTAAACTGTGTACTCATGCTAAACTGAATTGTTTGAAATAGAACTATTTGCATAAAAGTGGATTTGGCGTTAAATAAACTGCAACGGTTGATATACCATAAAACCCAAATAACCAACCAACCAACCAACCATCCAGTTTGGTTTGGTGTGGATTGTTCAATGATATAATAACCTTCGTTTGATATATAGTGCCAAAACCAGCCTTGAAGAACAGTAGTGGTACTATTTACTTTTTTGCGGGGAGATTAGGTGTTCAAACCTTGCCTAAAGGTATTAGTTGGGAAGTGAACGTATTGATAGGATTGGAAGTCGATCTTGCTTACTTGGATGTCGGAGTCCAGCGGGTAAGCAAATGGTCAATGGTTAAATGGTTAAAAAGTTCAATTCCCAGCAATTTAATGTCAGGCAAGTTATTTGTTTGCACATAGTTCAAATGGTCAAAGAGTTCTATTTGACCCTTAGATAGAATCCTATCAGGTACCACCACTCCGGGTCCGAGTAGACTAGTGAGCGATGGCTATGAAGGGTATCACCATGTCTGGAGCGTCACCATCAGATGGTTTTGTCTTATATCCAGGACACTTGTTGTGGGTGGAGAATCTTACCCCTCTGCAGAGATGTAATCTACAGCATCAAAAAAGTGGGCCTTTTATAATTTGGAAACAAAAGAAATAAAAGAAGTTGCATGAGCTCGAATGATATCATACTGAATCCCTTCCAAGATAAAGAATTAAAAGAACCACGGGATAAGAAAACTTAGGAATTTGGAAAAACTGGAAATAGGACACAATTATTTCACAAAGATTTTTAACAATTTACTTACTCGGCCCTTAATCGCCGAAAGGGACGGGGAATGTATTCGCTATGAGCAAGCAGAGGGCAAATTAACTCAAACTTAGCTTTCTTACTTGCGATCAGGCTCACTGCGTGTATACATCTTTTACTGAATTCTATAAGATTCAACTTTGTCCAGTCACATCAGAACTTCACTCTAGTGTGATGCTTAAAGTATCCGATCAGATCGTTTGAAGTTTGATTTGGTTGGGTTTTATGGCATATCTACAACTGTAGGTTATTTAATGCCAAATATTCTTTATGCATGAGTATCAAATATATGATCTGTAAACACATTTTGTTGATAACATTTTTAAACGAGCCTGAGCTCATTTTTTTTTTTACCCACACTTGGTTTCAAGTTTTTGTAAGTAACAGTATCAATTTAACCATATTTATCAACCCTCCGCTCGGGCAGGATATGACACAAGGTCAGTTTTTAAGCGGGGTTTTACAGGTTTGAATTTAGAGTTTTCCTTCTCCTAGACTAGTTGCCTCACCATTGACCCATAGCTGGAGGGAGACTAATTGGATTCATACCTTTCCCAAGGGTATTAGATCTTTGTGAAATGCAATCAATCTCGTTCAGGATTTGAACTCGTGTCGCCGTGTCCATTTCCTACGACGATAACCATTACACTACGGGCACCTCCAATAATTAAGATTTTCGTCGGCTGGACCGCGTGGCGGATGTACATGGCAGTCGACACTGGCGGAAGGGGCCGAGAATGCGCACGGACGACCAAAAATCAACGACGGACGATGACGCCACCGCCCCAGAGCTGCGCGAGCGACGACGAACTCGTGTAACAATTTAACATCAGTCATTTTTCTGCACATATTTTGATAGATATATATGATACGTAAGAAATTAGCTTGTCGATAATTTCATTTTTAAAATGTTAGTAATTTGTTTGCACATTAGGATTGCTATTGTTTCTACAGTTAGATGATTTCAATTATTGCTATCTTACTCTTATAATTCTATTGATATTAATCATTTGGTTACTGACATTGAAATGATCACAAGGATTGCTATTTAACTGATTATCTTATTCAATATTACTTATTTGCTTGCACACAGTTAAATGGTTGCAAGTATTGCTACGTATAACTGATAATTCAATTAAACGTCAATCATCTGTTTACACACAGTTAAATGATCAAAAATTCTATTTCAAGCAATTCAATTTAGCATTTGTTTGCTCTCAGGTTAAATGTTAAACAGTTCTATTTGACCCATAGATAGGACCCTATCAGGTGCTACCATTCCGGGTCGGAGTGGACCTTGAAGCAATGGCAATTCTTTATTCACCAAACTCCGGCATGACTGTAGGATCACCATCAGATTGTTTAATGTCATATCGAGGATATTCATTTGTGGCGCCTTATGTCAGCAAGGAGTATAGCCACTGAGTCAGCTACCGAGTGAGAGAATAAACAGAGTTTCTGAGATACTCCATACCTAGTTCCCACCTTCACAAGGAGTAAAACTCTTCCACTGAAAAGCAATGAGAAACCTTGATTCCCCCTTGGTTTACGATGGCACTTGGCGTTTGGTAAGGTGTCCCTAATCTTTGGCTCCCATAGGAACTTCTCAGTAAAGTATCGACCCAGACACTCCAGTCTCTCGGCAAGTCGATGACTTGCCAAGTCTGATATTCCAAAGTTTTCATTACACGCACGTTTGGTACTGACCAGCTAGCGAACCATTAGTTTGCCCCTCTTCCACAAGAGTGAAAATAGCAGTCGCTCAAGATCCAGTAACCAAGTCGCTGGCAGGGGAGTACAAACAACCAGAGAGATTATGTAGCGCATGAATTTGCTCTGTCTCACCCTCGAACCCCAAACCTTTGCCTATACTTCCACTAATTTCTCTCCTGCTGAAGATCTGCACAGAAACGTGCCGCGAGGATCTTTATCTTAAAAGAAATACGTTACCTCTCCAGGCCTCCAAATGCAAATATTCGGACTTGTTACAATTCAATTTGGCCCTCCAAAAGTGTTCTTACCTTCCAAGAGCCTGCTGTATCGCGATGATATCCAAGTGGCAAGACACAAACCCGGTCACGTTATCTGCGTAGGCTGAAATTCAAGCTCACCACTCATCAGGGAGCTCGATTCCGCGCAGGATCGGATATGCCTTCCTGTCTCTAGGCCTTCGTACGAAGACCAGAACGGATCAAAGATGAAATTGACAGAAACGAAGTGTCTCTACTATTTTATCAAACATGT
Source organism: Sepioteuthis lessoniana (assembly GCA_963585895.1). Taxonomy (NCBI): domain Eukaryota; kingdom Metazoa; phylum Mollusca; class Cephalopoda; order Myopsida; family Loliginidae; genus Sepioteuthis; species Sepioteuthis lessoniana. Next base: position 20,292,122 of record OY757947.1, read on the forward strand.
TTAAAAGAGAAAATTCTGCATTTCTGTGCAGCTACTACATAGCATATTCAACAAGCAGTTTTCTTGGAGGGAGAGGATAACATTATTTGCTGTCTCCATAGGATGCTGTTACTTCTAATGACTGTCATTTCAGAATTCACTTCTTCATATTTTTTCTTCTATGATTTTAATGAAGGACAATATTACAACGCTCTTTCTCAGTTTGGTCATATCTATCTATCTATCTATCTATCTATCTATCTAAGTTTGTTTATCTGTGTCTCTTCATGAGATTAGTTTTCATTTTTTTTTATTCTTTCATTCTGCAACCATCATTGTCCACCCACAGAAAAAGACTTGTCAATTATTTTCCCTTTTCTGATCGGCAGTCATTTCCTTTGTTTTTTTTTTTTGTTTTATTTTTTGTTTTTTATTTATTATTATTTTTTTCCCCATTTATTCGCATCATTCCAGAGACAATAAATAAATAAATAAATAGGCAATAATGTACAATTTAAGCCGCACATACGCGGTAATTATCACTGCATCGACCTCCATTAATGATGTCAGCCACACACACACACACACACACACACACACACACACAAGAAATGTTGATCATATATTCACGTCAATCAAACTTGTTTTTTTTTTTCTACTTCTAATTTTTATTCATTCTTTTCATTAATTATTCTCACTTACTTTTCTGTTGCGAACCACTTTTTTGCTTTGAATTTTCAGAAACTTTTACAAGATATTTTCAATCTAAAAGCCGTTTGTGTTTTCAATTCTTCAAATGTATTTGTCATATAGGTTGGTCGGTTAGTTTTAGAGATTCGAGGTTGGGTGAAATAACTGCTATGATTATTATTATTTATCATATTACTTACTAATCCTACTAACAAGACTCAAATTGCTTACAATTACCTGCTTGGTATACATAAGTGATGTCATTTTCTTAGCCCGGTTCTTAGGCCCCTGGTTGTTAAAGGTGCCAGTGATTAATATTTTCTTAGATTTGCTCAGAGGGAAACTCAGTACTCACATTACTAAAAAGTGCCTATGATTTTTATTTTCTTTAACTTGCTAAGCATGGTACATAGGTCTTGGGTTGTTAAAAATGTCCGTGATTATTATTATTATTATTATTATTACTCTAGCTTCCCTTTGCCCGGTACAAAAGTCTCGTCTTGTTAAAAAGGCCTGTGTTATTACAAATATTTCAGCTTATTTTAGACTGGTGAATAGGTCTCTGCTTGCTTACCGTTCTTGTTTATCTATTTACTTTTGTTTAGCTGCCTACACTGGCTTTTAGTACCGAATTGAGATACCTACATTTTTGTGATTTAATTAGCTTTGTTTCGTCTTGTATACAGACCCTCGGATATGCTTACAGTATACGCCAGAGATAGCTATGATTGTTATTATTTTCTGAGCATTTCTTAGCCCGGTACATAAATAACATATTCCTTACGACACCTGTTGAAGATAGCTATGATTGTTATTATTTTCTGGGCATTTCTTAGCCCGGTACATAACTAACCTCTTCCTTACGACACCTGTTGAAGATAGCTATGATTGTTATTATTTTCTGAGCATTTCTTAGCCCGGTACATAACTAACCTATTCCTTACAACACCTGTTAAAGATAGCTATGATGGTTATTATTTTCTGAGTATTTCTTAGCCCGGTACATAACTAACCTATTCCTTACAACACCTGTTGAAGATAGCTGTGATGGTTATTATTTTCTGAGCATTTCTTAGCCCGGTACATAACTAACCTATTCATTACAACACCTGTTGAAGATAGCTATGATTGTTATTATTTTCTGAGCATTTCTTAGCCCGGTACATAACTAACCTATTCATTACAACACCTGTTGAAGATAGCTATGATTGTTATTATTTTCTGGGCATTTCTTAGCCCGGTACATAACTAACCTCTTCCTTACGACACCTGTTGAAGATAGCTATGATTGTTATTATTTTCTGAGCATTTTTAGCCCGGTACATAACTAACCTATTCCTTACGACACCTGTTGAAGATAGCTATGATTGTTATTATTTTTTGAGCATTTCTTAGCCGGTACATAACTAACCTATTCCTTACGACACCTGTTGAAGATAGCTATGATTGTTATTATTTTCTGAGCATTTCTTAGCCCGGTACATAACTAACCTATTCCTTACAACACCTGTTGAAGATAGCTATGATTGTTATTATTTTCTGAGCATTTCTTAGCCCGGTACATAACTAACCTATTCCTTACAACACCTGTTGAAGATAGCTATGATGGTTATTATTTTCTGAGTATTTCTTAGCCCGGTACATAACTAACCAATTCCTTACGACACCTGTTGAAGATAGCTATGTTTTTTATTATTTGCTGAGCATTTCTTAGCCCGGTACATAACTAACCTATTCCTTACAACACCTGTTGAAGATAGCTATGATTGTTATTATTTTCTGAGTATTTCTTAGACCGGTACATAACTAACCTATTCCTTACGACACCCGTTGATGATAGCTATGATTGTTATTATTTCTTACCTTGTCTCAGCCCGGTACATTAGTCACTTATTCCTTACAAAACTAGGTGAAGATTATTATGATTCTTACTATTTTTTTATCACTTTTGAACCCTGCACATAAATCACCTCCCGCTTACAACACCTGGTAAAGCTAATCATGTTAGTTGCTATTTTCTAACCACTTTTTTAGTCCGGTACATAAGTGATCAACTCCTTACTACAACTGATAAAGATAGCAATGATTTTTGGTATTTTTTTTTTTTACTTTTCTCGTATCCCGGTACATATATCACCTATTCCTTACAACACCAGGTAAAGATAGCTCCGATTGTTGCTATTTTCTTACCATGTGTTAGCCCAGTCCACAAGTACCCTATTCCTTACAACAGCAGGTGAACATAGCTTTGGTTGTTGCTATTTTTATACCTTTCTCTCACCTCGGTAAATAAGTCACCAGTTCCTTATAACAACTGGTAAAGATAGCTATGAATGTTGCTATTTTCATACCTTTCTCTCGCCTCAGTAAATAAGTCACCAGTTCCTTATAACAACTGGTAAAGATAGCTATGATTGTTGCTATTTTCATACATTTCTTTCAGCCCGGTAAATAAGTCACCAGTTCCTTATAACAACTGGTAAAGATAGCTATGAATGTTGCTATTTTCATACATTTCTCTCAGCCTGATACATAAGTCAGCTATTTCTTATAATACCTGGTAAACATAGCTATGATAGTTGCTATTTTCATACCTTTTCCTAGCCTGTTACATTAGTTACCTATTCCTTTCGACACATAGAATCACAAACAGCCCATAAGTTACCTATTCCTTTCGACACCGGGTAAAGATAGCTATGATTGTTGCAATTTTCTTACCATTTCTTCGACCAGTTCATACAACACCTGGTAAAGATAGCTAAAGTTGTTGCTATTTTCCTACCTTTCTCTCAGCCCGCTACATAAAACACCTATTCCTTATAACAACTGGTAAAGATAGCTATGAATGTTGCAATTTTCTTACCATTTCTTAGCCCAGTTCATTCGTCACATACCCCTTACAACACCTGGTAAAGATAGCTAAGGTTGCTATTTTCATACCTTTCTCTCAAGTCAGTACATAAGTCTACTGTTCCTCGCAATGATTGTTGTTATTTTCCTACCTTTTCTTAGTTACACTAGTTAAGTCTACCTACTTGAGGTATCAAACAATTTTTTATTTACTTAGCTTTTATATAGCCTGGTACATAGCCCTCAATTTGTTTAAAGTACCTAGTAGAGGTGCAATTGTTTGATATTATTTACATAGCTTTTGCATCGACCTCTGTTAATCGTTTTCGCTCAAGATACCCCTAATTGCTTTCCGTACGTCCTCATCATCATCATTATCGTACCGCTAGCACGGATTTCTCTCTCTCTCACCATTCCTTTCTATTGCCCATCGCTTCCGGCAGTTCTTCAAGACTCCAACTTGTGTCCGTGCAGAGCTGTTGTAAATAAGTTCTAGCTGGTCGTCCAAAACTTGCTCGTCCGTGTGAAGAGGCCCATAGGAAACGTTGCTTATGAGTTCGTCCTTACTTCTCCAGCAGTGTTTGGCAAGTTTTGCCCGTCTTATTTGGATGTTTTTTGAGATGGGAGGTAGGTGGCCCTACAGCTGCTGTTTTGTGGGATGTTGCTTCCAGGATTTGTTTAATCCTATTTACCAACCCCTCCGCTCGGCCAGGATATAACACAAGGTCAATTTTTAAGCGAACTTTAACAGGTTTGAATTCAGAGTTTTCCTTCTCCTAGACTAGTTGCCTCACAGAATTTGTTTAATATAGCTTGTAGCATTCACGTGCAATTGCCATCTAGTTTTTTTCTAAATACTTAGTTAACGTCCATGTAGTGCATCCATTTAGTAGTATGGATCTTATCGCTGCTTGGAAAAATTGTGTTTTATTCTATCGGATAGGCCTAACTTCTATATGACCGATAACCTATGGATAGCTGTCCATGCCGTCGCTAGTCACGAATTGATGCCATTTTCCATAGATGAGACTCTGCTTCTGGGGTAAGTGAACTTGTTCACTAGTTTCAGAGAACCACCATTTAGTGTGGATATGTCACCTCTTTGATTAAAGCACATGAAATCCGTTTTGTCTGCGTTCATATGTCTGCCTATGCCACCTGCTTACAACAGAGTAGCAGCAACGATTCAGCCTGGTTGGGTGTTACATAAGTTACCTATTCCTTTCGACAACGAGTAAAGATAACGATGATAGCTGCTATCTTCCAACCTTTCTCTCAACCTGATACATAAGTCACCTATTCCTAAAACACCTGGTAAAGATAGCTATGATTGTTGCTATTTTCATACTGTTCTCTCAGCCCGCTACATAAGACACCTATTCCTTATAACACCCGGTAAACATAGCTATGATAGTTGCTATTTTCATACCTTTTCCAAGCCTGTTACATAAGTTACCTATTCCTTTCGACACCGGGTAAAGATAGCTATGATTGTTGCAATTTTCTTACCATTTCTTCGACCAGTTCATACAACACCTGGTAAAGATAGCTAAGGTTGTTGCTATTTTCCTACCTTTCTCTCAGCCCGCTACATAAAGCACTTATCTCTTATAACAACTGGTGAAGATAGCTATGATTGTTGCAATTTTCTTTCCATTTCTTCGACCAGTTCATACAACACCTGGTAAAGATAGCTAAGGTTGTTGCTATTTTCCTACCTTTCTCTCAGCCCGCTACATAAAACACTTATCTCTTATAACAACTGGTGAAGATAGCTATGATTGTTGCAATTTTCTTACCATTTCTTAAAGAGAGAAAGAAAGAAAAGAGGACCAAAGAAAGAAGAAGCGCTATGTCATCAGTGTAGTCCACGTTCATAATAGTTTGTGTGGGGTATCGTCTGCTTCTCGTCTTTTCCGGTGGAAAGCCATTTTCTTTCATGAAATATATTCTTAATTATCAGAATCAACGGAATATACAAACATACATTGGCTTTTTTAAGGAAATCTCTCAGCATTTACGTTATTCTGTTGTTCTCGTCTGATTGCTTTAGTCTGCTCGGAGTTACGGGCAGATACACTAGCAACAAACGGGAACGCTCCAAATTATTATAATAGATACATGATGAAATAAAAGCGTAAAATCTCGACGAAATTTAATGATAAAATACAAAATAAACAAACAATCTTTCTTACTGCTTCTAGCAAACGCTTTTATTATTGTCAAGCAAAGGTGGAACAAATAAAAAAAACAAACTTACGAAATGCTTTATTTGATAAGCGAACGAATTTTGACAGGCTGACAAAAGAAAAGAAAAGGCAGATGTGGACCTGTACTTTGATTTTATCAACACGGATAAACTAATGCAATTATCTAATGCGTTTAATGCGTCTGGGTTGTGTGTTCATTTTTAAAAAGAAAGAAATAAAGAAAAGAAAAGAAAGAATAGAATTGACAGAAGGAAAGAAAAACAAATTCGAAAGAAAAAGAAAGAAGAGGACGAAATAGAGAAAGAAAAAAAAAGAGGACCAAAGAAAGAAAAAAAGAAAGACTAAAGAAAGAAAGAAAGAAAGAAAGAAAGAAAGAAAGAAAGAAGGCCAAGGAGAGAAAGAAAGAAAAGAGGATCAAAGAAAGAAAGAAAGAAAGAAAGAAAGAAAGAAAGAAGGCCAAGGAGAGAAAGAAAGAAAAGAGGACCAAAGAAAGAAAGAAAGAAAGAAGACCAAGGAGAGAAAGAAAGTCAAGAGGACCAAAGAAAGAGAGAAGAGACAACGAAAAAGAAAAAGAAGACAACTAACAAAAGAAAAAACGAAAGAACGAAAGAATTAAAAAAAGATCCCATGTCGTCTGATTTTTATCAAGAGATGTGCCAACCACAATAAGAGATTGATTATGAACAATAATGGTGACATTTTCAATAAAAAACTAAAAAAAAACTATATCATACCGACATAATTTTCCCGCACTACCCTTGTACTTTCGAAATCAGTTTTTGATTCGTAACCTTATTAGTACAATATATCATGGCGTCTGTCGCTCATATGTATAAGATGAAAAGCAGAACTGCAAGAGGCCATTATTTATACGACACATCAAAGAATAAACCGTAAAAGAATATATGCAAGTGAGTTTTGAACTGGGCTCCTCAAACCTTTTATTTATAATATCCCTTGAAACCATGGTCGTGTCAACGTGGCTTAGAAGAAGCTGACTATATCTCCAGCAGAGAGATAAAAACCTCAAACCCCAATAAAAAAGAGGTTTCCTGCCATTGCCATTACTCCAGGTCCACTGGATGGCACAATCTTGTGAAAATCACTCGATGTCCAAGTTATTATATACGTACTAAGATGTACTTAGTCTGGCAAACAGGACTCAAATCCATATTTACTCGGGTAGGATATGACACAAGGCCAATTTTTAAACGAAGTTTAACAGGTTTGAATTCAGAGTTTTTCTTCTCCTAGACTAGTTGCCTCCCCAAGGCTGAAGAACTCAGTCTACCCGACTATTTACCCATAGCTGGAGTGAAAATAATTCGATTCATATTTTTACCGAGGGTATTAGTGCTATGTGAAATGCAATCAGTCTCGTCCAGTATTTGAACTTGTGTAGCCAGGATTTAAACTTGAAAACAGGCCTCAAATCGCTTACAGCACCTTTTGTTGCTGAGTGGTCACTCTTTGAATATTGAACAACCTTGTTGCTGCTTAACTTCTAGCGAAACGTGCAAGGTCAATTTTTTAAAGCAGATTTAAATTAAGTGTAACGTTGTTGCTTTACTAAGCGTTGCTGATTCTAGCAATCAGGCTTACAGCACCTGTTTCTAAGAAAGTGGTCACCCATTTGAGGACTGAAGAGCCTACTTTTTTGTCAATTAACTACGAGGATCTGACGGAAAATCTATGCTTTCTAGCGTGACTTGAGTACAAGTCCAAAAGCTATCATAGTAGTTCAAATGAATGTTTCTTTTAGTGTGTTACAGTTATATACTAGCTTAGTTAGCAACAGAGTGCCATGGATGAACTGGATTCAATGCGGTCGCAAGATAACATCAACAAAGTGGTTTTCACAGAAAAAAGAAACATAGAATATAATCGCGAGAATATAATTTATTGCCTATGGATAGAATGACAGATATTTTCGTTCGCAGATAAGATCAACAAATTATCGGAAAAAAACGGAAGTATCTAAGTTCTGATAACCAGCTATAAACAGAAAAATACGTGAGACGAAGAGGATGTTCATATTTCCGTATGGGACTTGAAAAGACAATATAAAGTCTGTAATTTTGGACTGAAGGCAGAGATCCGCTAGGCGCTCAAGCAAAAGGGGAGATCTACCGGTCTCTCAAGCGGAGGGAACTGAACTGTTGCTCACTCAAGCAGACCTGTCAGCTCCTTCTGTGTGTTCTCCGACCGTAACACTACTTCAGAAAAAGGGTCCCCACCACAGAAGAAAGATATGTGCAGACTCTCTCTGACTGTATTCCTACTACACACAACCGTCGCCGTCGAAGAATGAAAATATAAATTATATTTGTATATATCTACGAGTCCTTCGTTATTTGTCCATCGGTGCAATATACTACATCACGAAGATAAAAAACCAGATGTGATTCAGTACCAAACTTAAAGAACAATGCGATGGAAACATTTTACAATTTAAGACGAAGGTCGGTAAAAAGTGTTGTGAAATGAAACCAGGTAATCAATTTCAAGTTGTTTTGGTTTGATTTTATGACATATCAACCATTGTAGTTTATTTAATGCCAAATCCTTTTTATACATATTGTTGTGATACTGACAAAAGAAAGACACGGGGAACACAAAAAGAGTAACAGAAACAAGATACAAGTCAACCTGGTTAGACAGTAGTTAGTTGATAGGAAGCTGAGAGTCCCGTGGGGTAGTGACTATCCGTCCACTACGCAAATGGTATCACACGTGATTGTGTCATGCTGATTGGTGAACTCCGTCTGACGCTCTCGTTGACGTGTATTTATGGAGGAGTCCATTATGTAGGGAGTACAACACATATATATTAAACATTTGCTTAAATATTGAAAAACTCAAAAAAAATGTTTAGTCTGAAGAAGTTCTAGGTATAAAGAATGAAATATCACTACTACTAAACCTCTTGTAAGTGTTTGATTTCTTCATCTTTCCTCTTATTTTTATCATCTTGTCGCACAATCTACTACTTCAAATTATTTAACATATGATTTCTAAACACATTTTTTAGATAACACTTTTAAACAAGCCAGCTCATTTTTTTTCACACAGTTAAATGGTTTCACTTACTTGTATCAAATACATATAATTCTATTTACTAACTATCATTTGTTTGCATACAGTTTAATGTTTTCAAGTATTGTTGCGTATCACTAACAATTCAATTAAGCAGTCATTTGTTTGCACACAGTTAAATGATTCAGTAATTAAGTTTAGCATGTTAACAAAGTTGAATAGTTCCAAGTATTGCTATATATCACTAAAAATTCAATCAGTCATTTGTTTGCACACAGTTAAATGATTCAGTAATTAAGTTTAGCATGTTAACAAAGTTGAATAGTTCCAAGTATTGCTGTATATCACTAAAAATTCAATCAAACAGTCATTTGTTTGCACACAGTTGAATGATTCAGTAATTAAGTTTAGCATGTTAACAAAGTTAAATAGTTCCAAGTATTGCTATATATCACTACAATTTAATTAAATACCAGTCATTTTTTCACACAGTTAAATGATCAAACAGTTCTATTTCTAAAAAAATCAGTTTAGCATAATGTTATGGACCAGTAAGGGTCCGGAAGAATAACACAACTCGGATTTGTGTGGAACAAAGTATATTAACGAAGTATAATACAACATATGTACAAAGTGTTAGACGTCAGTCCGACTACCAAGTGTTCGCCGGGAATAAGTACAGAGCCCGGTATTAATAGTCACTGAAGAGTTCATTACCGACCGCAGGTTGGGTACCATAACAGATAAGTACACAGCTTAAATGTCAAACATTTCTATTTGACACATACATCGGACCCTACCAGGTGCTACCACTCCGAGTCAGAGTGGACCCGGTAGAGATGACAGTGAAGGAATCCTCAAGCTCCTGCATTACTGAAGCTTCACTATTAGAATTTTTAGCGTAATGTTCGGGACTTGGCTCCAAGAGTACGTCTCTTATGGTTTTGGATTGGCCATGTTTGTTTTTTTTTCAGAATTTTTCGCTTTCGGCATATGCGAATACGCTTCGTTTGCGGAGGTGAGACATCTTCTCTTCTACGAAAACTTCCAAGTCTCACTCAGATTTTAGATTTGTCGCTCACCTCAATTCTTTGTCTAAATTTCTGTACAGGTGAGGCCCATACAGAAATTTCATTTGCTTCTGTAGTTTTGTCATAAAATTAAGGATTGTGATTAATCATATCAGGTAATCGTTTTATTTTGGTGATAAATTGTGAGCAAGGTAAAAAGCTTCTAGTTTGTCTTCTTAAGTGTAAGTTTGCATATGAAAGGTCAAAAGCGAGCACATGTCGCACCGCATGTCAAAACAGGATTTATTTTGAAATCGATTGTGGACAGGATATTAAAGATAAACAACAGGTATGTGATGTCAGTTGAAATTAGGATGACGTAACACTGGGAAGTTTTAATGATACGTGTTATTATGATATTAGTTTATTGGTTAATTATCAGAATATATATTAGAAGAAACAAGGACGTTGAGTTAGAGAATTAGCAGTTAGTCAGTGAGTAGGCGTCGAGCAATTTCCAGTTTTGGTCCAGTCGGGAGTTGAGACGAGCGGCCTCTTTGGGAGTAGGGCCTGGTCGGAGTGAAGAAGTGAACTCGGTGCTTTGTTCGTCCCGTCTGCCATGAATTAAACCCTCAGCGTTTTTAAGTGACATGACACACGTCTTTCATTTTATCTCTCTCGTTTCGTGACTGCTAGTGAATGTTGCAGACAGGAAATAAATTTTCGCATTATAATGACATTCATATTTGGGTCACGAAATCTTATTCATATTCAGAATGGTGTCGTGTCGGTGAGGTAACGTTACAGTTTTACGAGAAATAGTTGTGTATTGCCACAACAAAAATATTCACCAATGGCTTTTCTTTGTGCTTGAGGTTCAAACCCCGTTGAACGACACTCATATGTATTTGAATTTCTGTTGCAGGCACAATTTTTTTAGATGGCTCAATCCATTTTGAATGATTGAAAGACTGTGGAAGATGAAGCCTGTTGTGTTCTGGTTAGTGAACGCTTGTAATATTAAATAAAGGACAAACCACGATATGAGAGGAAATAGAGATATATTCTCAGGAAAAAGTATATACAACAGAGAGACTATTAGTTGACAAGAACATAGGATTAGTGAATACAGAATAAAGATATAGTCCAACGATAGTATTGGCTTCCGTTATTACGGTAGCAAGTTAGGTGATCTAATGCGATCTCTAGTCTCCAACGCTCTAATACTATTCCTATAAGAAGCTGCTCTTCACCTTCTAGTCTGCCCTGGTATTAGTAGCTACTGCTATATATGGCAGATGGACTAGTTCATTGTCTGGAAAAAGGTGGGTGACACCCAACAAAGCCCGTCTTGATTGACCGGAAAGTACACGAAGTGAAGATAAAAGCGACACAAGTGAAGACTTTCATCAGATCTGATTGAGGTTTGACGCTGAGAAATGAATGGTGATGAATTGGTCAGCTGATTTTCAATCAGTTTTCGACCATTAAAAAATCCAGTCATTACTTTTTAGACATTTTCTATGAATGTGATTTTAGCCCAAAAGAATATGTTGTGTAGCAGGAATGAAATACCATAACGCTTCTGTTTATAAAAAATATATATCTTCTTTATTGTCAAGAAAGGGTCAAAATGGCTGCAACTAAGAGATAAAGACACACAGGCAGAGAGAGACAGAGAGATAGAGAGACTAAGACTGACAAAAGACTGCTATGATTAACACCGTATCTTAACCCACGTTGTGATTCTATATCGTTGCCCCACTTTGTACTTTTTTGACGGGGCTGATTAGGGCCACTTCTCCAAAGCGACTTCTGCTCTGACTGCTCGCTTTTCCTGACTGACCGCCTGTACTGTTGGGGTTGAAACTTTGAGCCTCAGACTGCAAATTTCTTGCCATTATATAATATTCATAACGTCCACACATTTTGCTTCCGGTTCCCAATTCATGTGATTCATTTCCACGGTCCCCTTTTTTATTCTAAGACACAGCTACAATATCCTGTTTAGAAATCCACAACTAACACTGCTTTCAAAGTTCATTATGTAACGAATATTTCAGAGCTATCAAAGTGCTATAACTCTCTAGATTTGATTAGTTTGGTTTGGTTTAGTTTTCTTTTATGATATATCAACCATTTTAGTTTATTTAAATATTGTTTATATATATTAAATATATATGATTTGCAAACACATTTTCTTGATAACATCTTTAAACTTGCCTGGGCTCATTCTTTTGCACACAGTTAAACGGTTTCAAGTATTGCAATATAAGTCAGAGTTTTACGTCAGTCATTTGTTTGAGCACATTTGAATATATATACATGATATGTAAGAGATTTGTTGTCATTAATTTCATTTATACGAGTTAAAACTAATTTGATTGCACACTAGTATAGCTATTGTTTCTAGGTAGTTAAATGGCTTTAATTATTGCTATCCAACACTTACATTTATAGTCAACACTAATTATTTGTTTACACACAGTTAAATGGTCCCAGGTATTGATCTGTATCTCCAACAATTCTATTCAGCATTACTCATTCAATTGCACAGAGTTAAATGGTTACATATATTGCTATTCAATACTAACAATTCTATTAAACATCAGTCATTTGTTTACACACAGTTAAATGATCAAACAGTTCTATTTCTAACAATTCAATTAGGCATCAGTAATTTTTTTGTACTCAGTTTAAACGTCAAACAATTCTATTCGACCCATAGATAGGACTGTATCCGGTGCTACCACTCCGAGCCAGAATGTATCTGGGAGCGATGGCAATGAAGGGACACTCCACCTTCTTCAAAGCTCCGCCATCAGATTGTTTGTGTCATATCTTGGACACTCGTTGGAGGAGTCTTACCCTTCAGCAGAGATGCAGTTGGTGTATTCTACAGCCTCAGACGATTGGGCTTTCTTGATTTGAACCTTTCTGATATATTTTGTATTCTTAAATAATTGATGAATAAAAATCAAATTCTTTGATCATCATTTGGAAATGGAGGCAAGGCCAGTTAATGACTTGCAGCAACAAATCTTGGAACAAGAAAAACATTTTTGTCGGTGTGTGGCTTTTAAAAATAGATAGCTAGATAGTTAGAAGGATATGAACAGACTGAGATAGATAAGAACAAAAAGAAGGAAGTAAAGAAGAAAAAAAACATCAGCAGAAAGATATGAAATGAAGGCAGCGCCATTTAAAGACTTCTAGCACTAGTTCTATGAATGAGAACAGCGTCTTCGTTGGATTATTACACGTGTGTCACGAAAATGGATCAAACTTCCGGACAATGAAACAGAAACATTTAACAAGTTAACACAAGCTTATCAAGATCAAGTTATATCTCATGAACAGGATTTTAGACAGTTTGAGAGACTGTGGAGCATCAATCCTCGTTTTAATCATGGACTGAGTACAAATGCAATAAAGAAGTAATCGAACATTTGAATCAGTACAATTGATATCACCATCACTTTCATGTTCCATAGTTTTTTCAGTTCTCTAGCAAGGTCTAGGTACTTATCTCTCTTTTTGCTTTCTTTCAGTTTTCCTTTATGGTCTGCCGGAACGACAAAGTCAACTCTTCGGCAAGTTCTCTTTTTTTTTGTTGACTATCATTAGGTACGGTCGTCTAGTCGAGATTTGATGATCCGTTTGAATCTCAAAATCCCATTATTATTATTACTGTTATCGATTTCTTAGGTATCTTTGGTTTGGTTTCTTTGTTTAATGGCATATCAACCTTTGTAGGTTATTCAATGCCGAAGCCATTCTCCTAGAAGAACAGTAGTGGTACTATTTAACCCATAGCTTGGAGGATAAGGGGGTTCAAACGTTTCCCAAGGGTTTTTGCCCGAAAGTGAACGTAATAGCGCGACTGGAATACGAACTCGTTTACCACGTTTCTGCAGTCGATCGCTTTAACCATTACACCACGAGAACACCCCCACCTCTTAGGTAGCTCACACGTTTTAGTGGTAGTGGTGGCTGTCTATAAGAGAGAGGATATAGGGTAATAAAAAATAGGAAAGTAGTAGGATTAAAAGACAGGGAAATAAACATACCACATGTTTCCTGTGCCGATCAAAAGGTGAGGAGAAATATGTATATAAAATAAAGCAAAAAGCATAAGACATAGAGACTGTACTGAGACATCAGCAGTGTCTCGTTTTAAAGAAATCTCTGAGTATATTCATAAAAAAAGCCTAAGTGGCTATAATGGATATATTGCTGATTTTTATGCTTATAAAGCCGAGATTTCCTTCTTTTTTTCTTCTCTACTGTACTATATATATATATATGTGTGTGTGTGTGTGTGTGTGTGCAAAAACAGCATCGAACATCTCACTTCACATTATTAAAATGCTCATTTCTTTCTCTCTCTCTCTTTCTCTCTCTCTCTCTGGAACCATAATCCAAGATTAACAGCACATCACAGCGAAATGTTAGTACCAGTGATATACTTAAAATTCTCTAACATAGAGAATAAAGCAATTCCCAGTTCAATATAGTGCTTGTACAGCATTGGTTTCAGGTTCAATTTTTTAAATGGTTATAAACCTTTGTGGGCAATTTAATGCCAAAGTCATCCTTGCAGAAAAATAGCAGCTGAACTATTTGATCCATAGCTGAGAGAATTAGAGGGTTCATACCTTTCCCAAGTGCATTTGCGTGAAAGTGAACTTACTGGCGCGACTAGAGTTCGAACTTATTTTTAACAATGTCCCAGTCCATCACGTTAGCTATTAAGTCATGGAGATTCCTCACGTGGAGTTAACATTCGCACAAAACGTTATAAAAAATCTACATGTGATCTAAATTCTAACATATATATGCACGAGGTGCATACGATATGTTTCCAGATTTTTCTCTTATGGGCACTTTTATTGACAGTACACACATGAAACTCTAGTCCCCTTCGAAGTTATCTCCCCCGGCTGCAATGTACTGGTTGCTGCGTTCCAACAACTTCTGGAAGGCCCCATGAAAGTCCTCTTGTGTGAGCGTGTCAATGACCTTCGTCACAGCCTCTTTCATCACCTCAATTGCCTCCTAACGACAGCCTCTGAGTTCAGGGAATAACCAAAAGTCACAGGGAGCAAAGTCTGGACTATAGGGAAGCTGAGGAACTGTATTGATGCCCATCTTGGTCAAATAGTCTGTGACAAGGATGGAGTTGTGGACTGGTGCATTGTCCTGGTTGAAATGCCACTGACCCGATTTGAAGAGCGCTGGCCTCTTCCGACAGAATCTCTTCCTGAACTCCCTTAAAACCTCAACATAGTAACCCTAACCCTAACCCTTTGGCCAATCAACTCTGGTGTATTGACTTCCTTACTCCTTCCACACCTCTCATCATCCCTCACAGACTCCCTACTTTCCTTGAATCTCTTATGCCACTCAAAAACTGATGCTCAATTCATGCAAGATGGTCGAAAAGCAGTCTGAAGCATTTCATACGTTTCTGTTGCATTTTTTCCGAGTTTAAAACAGAATTTTATTGCATATACTTCTTCTAAAGTATCAGATTGCCTTTTTGAAATTCACCAACTGTGACAATCAGGCTTTTGTAGGGTGTATTCCAATTGCTGCTGTAGCTGTTGATTTGAAGCTGAAATCATAAAAATTGGTCAGTCATCTCATAAGATGTATAGCAATAACATAGTGAATTTTCAAGAGTCTACGACAATTTTAAATGCCTGCACGAAAAATCTCTGGAAACCTATCGTAAGCACCTCGTATATATATATATATATATATATATATATATATATATATATATATATATATATATATATATATATATATATAATGAATAAACACTTGTTTTGTTATAATTTAATTAGCTGTACATTGAACAATCCATTTGTATTATTATTATTGTCGCAATAGAGACTGCATGAAACCAGTGGTCACAGATAAGTTTCTATGCTATTAAATATCTATAAAAACTAATATATATTTATACATATAAAAACTGATATTTATTTATTTATTATTATGTAATAGCTCAATCACAGATATTTAGCATACTCCAAATTTTATCGCATTTGGGCTGCCAGAAACCCACCAAGTGAAATAGTGACAACCATGTGTGTGTGTGTGTGTGTGCGTGTGTGTATAAATGTACATATATATCATTCGTAAATAATTCAAATAGAATGCCCAATGCACGGCTAATTAAATTATAACAAAATAAATGTTTATTCATAAAAAATAAAAAGGATCAATAATGACGAACAACCAGAAGTAAAGAAAACAATTGAATTACCTTTTACCTCTTTCTTAGGGTGTCCTCGTGGTGTAATGGTTAAAGCGAGGAACTGCGGAATCGTAGTACGCGAGTTCGTACTCCAGTCGCGCTATTACGTTCACTTTCGGGCAAATACCCTTGGGAAAGGTATGAACCCCCTTATTCTCCCTCCAGCTATGGGTAAATAGTAGGACGGACTAGGTTCTTCAGCCTTGGTGAGGCAACTAGTCTAGAAGAAGGAAAACTCTGAATTCAAACCTGTTAAACTCCGCTTAAAAACTGACATTGTGTCATATCCTGCCCGAGCGGAGGGGTTGGTAAATAGTACCTTTTACCTCTTTCTTTCTGTCTTTTTTCTTTCTTTATTTTTTCTTTCTTTTTTCATTTTTTTTCTTTCTTTCCTTTTCTTTCTTTTAAAAGCTTCGTCATTTTAAAGTAATCTGTCACTTTTTCGGTGTCTGTCCGTGAACTACGTTCCCAGATATTAAAGTGACACTTATTAATTTATAGAGAAGAAAACAATAAAGCGAAAAGGATTGAAAGACACTTTCTTTTGAAAGACGATTGTATTCTCCAGCAACAGTGTAGAGTAATAATCTTCGAAGCTTTTTGCTTAGATGTAGCACATGGCCATATGAATGGGACACCCAATAAGACTGGAACTCATTCGTGAGGTCAAACTTGCTAACTATTACACCACCCTACGCGCTCTAGAAACTGTGAAGAGTCCCTAAGTACTAAAACATATGAAAAGTGTTAAAACTTTATAACCAATAGTCATGAAGTTGTTTTAGCGAAAGTTAAAATCGTGACAGTGTCATCTTAGCAGAGAGGTCAAAAGGTTAGATAAGACAACTTGACAGCCAGGTGAAAAGTGGAAAATATGATATTTATTAAAAAAACGCCTGGGAAATTATATTTTTGTTAATGTCGGCGTTTTTCGTGACAAGACCACGTGATGTAAAGTGAACACTCCAAGGGAGGATTGGGATTATATGAAATATAGAATAAATTGGAGTTTTTACAAAGGAGTGGAACAAATTTCCGATTCCTAACTTGGAAAGAACGATTTCGTCATGAATTAGAATCGTTAAATTTAACCCACTTCAGCCGGAAACTAAATTGTATGCAAGCAGCGAGTTTTCGCTGATCAGGAGATCTATTCTAGCGTCTGCTGGAATCCACGTCACTTGAAAAGACCTCCAAAATCTCGACCTTGTCCCATCTTTTGAATACCCCAGTGTTGTGTGACTAAAACGAGAACGGGAAAATGTAAAACTAATGTATATGACAAACGATATAAAAAATAAACAAATTTGATTCATTTATATCAAGAGTAGACTTCGTATTGTTGATGAATTATTGTTGTAGCGACATTTAACCGTTTTTCTATCAAGCTCTTCAGTAACCTTATCCGTTGACCTTCGCACTTTCTGTGATCAGAAACACAACATGAGACACGGATACCGTCAATCCGAGTGGAATCGTGCCTAACTGTACCATAGCCATATACATGAATATGCGAAATGTACATGGGATGTTCATATATATATACATTGAACATAGGAATCTCAAAACACGAAAAACACTTACGGCTTCTCAGTTCAGGTACGAAACTTTTTATTGCCTTTGCGTTTAAAGGTTTTTCGACATAAAGAGAGAGAGGCACAATCTTTCTATTCTGGCTTTTTCATCTGCCCCCCCCCCATCTCGTGCGACCCCTGCTCAAGGCCTCCGCAAGCAAGCGAAAGTCAGCCCTTCTCGTCCGGTGTCTAGTCTCAGCTCTACTAACTTGCTTCAAATTCCCAAAACCCTCCGCGCTTCCGGTGCGTGACGTCATCGCACTTGCTAGCCCCGTTTCCCATCTCGGGCTATTGTGATATCTCTGAGTGACATGTCAGCTCCGCGCGGGCGTGCGCGTGAACACCTGCGTTAATGTTGCACCTAAGTAACCCATGTGCTGAGCCGAAAGGTTCTCAGCCTAACTAAACCCAAAGACATAAAACGAAATCCCTCGGCCATTATATTACATAACGACAAAACACCAACGAAGCAACAAAGAAGCATTAATGAGTGAGGGTGTTGTTGGACGGTAACCCCCACAGCTTTAGATATCGAGGGTCTTTGGTCGGGAGTAGGCCACATTAATAAGTGAATGTCTCTCTATGAACACATGTGCATACTGGTCAGTTTACGCACGCATGCGCTCTGCTCATCAATCCTGAACGCTAGCGTTGCTTTTCTTTTCTTTTTTATATCGGAGGCCGATCTGATAAAGAAGCAAATGAAAGAAGCCTTAATCGTAGACAAACAGATCTGTTTTCATTTGTCATTTAGTCCACTTTCAAGTGTGCAATCCGTAAGCCTCCCACCGCCACCTTCGCTTAACAAACAAGTCTTCCTGATATTTGTTTAGATTTAAATTTGAACAGAGAGCAATGATTGTGGCTGTATGTACGTGTGTGTGCGTGTATAGGTGTGTGCATGTATGTAGAGAGAGAAGGGGGAGAGGAAGAGAATATATAGTCCGTGTCTGCGTGTAAGCACGAGAGAATAAATAGTTGGATGGATAGATAGATAGGTTGAGAGAGAGAGGCAGAACCTTAGTACCTTTTATGTGTATGTACGTGTCCTGCGTATGAACGAGAGAGTGTGAATGTGTGAGTGAGAGAGGAATCTTCGTTTGAATATTTGTGTAAAATAGAGAGAGAGAGAGAGAGAGAGAGAGAGAGAGAGGGACTTAGAGTCTGCGCGTTTGAGTATGTGCGTGAGAGGGAGGAGGAAAGGAAAGAAGAGACGTAATCCGTTTATGTAGATGCGTGTGTGTGTGTGTGTGTGTGTGTGTGAGAGAGAGAGAGAGAGAGAGAGAAACAAGAGAGAGAGAAAGAGAGAGAGAGAGAAAAGCAGAATATTTGTGTATGTATGTCTTGTTTGTGTGTGAGTAAGAGAAAATGACGTGTAGTGCTCGTATATATATGTGTGTAAGAGAGAGAGAGAGAGAGAGAGAGACAGACAGACAGACAGACAGAGACAGACAGACAGAGACAAAGATAGAGACAAAGACAGAGAAAAACCAAATGTACATGTCTCTAAGTTTATGTATGTGTGTGTGTGTGTGTGTGTGAGAGAGAGAGAGAGAGAGAGAGAGAGAAACGGAAAGTTTATTGTCTATGCGTGTGTGTTTGCGTGTGTGACAGAGATCATGTATGTGCGACAGAGATCGTGTGTGTTTGTGTATGTGTGTGTGTGCGTATTTGTATTCAAGTACAGCAGATAGATATATAGATAAATATACTGAGAGAGTGAAAGGGACAAAGTATCCATATGTGTATGAGTGTGTAAGAGAGAGAGAGAGAGAGAGAGAGAGAAAGAGAGAGAGAGAGAGACGAAGCCTTGTATACGTTGGCTGTATCCACCGCAGAAGGTTGACCTCCACCCACAAAGTGGTGTCCTACGTATGATACCAACCTGTATCCTGGAGCTTTAAGGAATGTAGAGCATCACTTCATTGCCATTACTCCCTGAAGTAGTAGTACACGTCAGCGTCTCATCTATGGGTCAAACCGATCTGTTCGAAAATTATTTAAAAAAAAAAAAAAAAAGAACAAAAACAAAAGAAAAAGGAGAAAAAGAAAAAAAAAGAACAAAATTAGAAGAAGAAAAAGGAGCAAAAAGAGAAAAAAAGAAGCAAAGAAGAACCAGAACAAGAAAAAAAAAAAAAAAAAAGAAAAAGAAGGAAAGATAGAAAGAAATAATCAGAACAGCTAGAAGAACAGAAGAAGGAGAAAAGAAGAAAACAAGAACTAAACTTTGAAGATGAAAAAGAAGAAAAAAGCCAACAAAGAAAAAGACGCAAAAAATCAGAACCAAAGGAAAAGAAGAAAAAAAAGAAGAGAAAGAGAAAAAAAAAGGATTATTTATATTAAAAGTAAGTAAAGTTGTCCAACCGTAGTCGAGGGTAACCCGAAGGTTCCCTTTTCGAGGTGTAGAGGAGGATGCTACTCCATTCCTGGATTGCTCCACTTTACCCTTGATTCACAACTTATAATGCTGAGTGCTAAGCAAGGTGGCATCAAGTACCATTTTTTAAGTCTTTGGTATGATTCCACCTGGGATTGAACCGCGGTCTCCCGGGCCATTGGCGAACACTCTACTCACTTGGCCAATTGCCTGGGTCAAGAATTTGTAATCATTTACTAGGTATAAATATCATTATTAGTTGTAGTAGTTAGTAACTTAAAACCCTATTGAAGTGGTTACATGTATTGCTATTTAACACTAATTATTCTATTCAACGCCATTCATTTGCGCTCAGTCAAATGGTTCCAAGTATCTAATACCAATAATTTACAGTTAAAAAGTTTCAAGTATTGCTATTTAACAATGATAAATCTACTGAACATTATTCATTCGTTTTCTCACAGATAAATAGTTCTAAGTATTGCTATGTATCACTAACAAATCAATTAATCATTTCTTTACACACAGTTAAATGATCAAACACTTCTATTTCAAATAATTCAGTTTAGCATGAGTTTGGCCTCAGTTTAAACGTCAAACATTTCTATCTTCCCATAGATAGGACCCTGTCAGGTGCTACCACTCCGGGGTAGATTTGACCTGCGAACGAAGGCAATGAAGGGGTGCTCCGCATTTCACAAAAAAACCTACATTACTGCAGCCTAAGCATTAGATTGTTTAATGTCATATCGAGGACTCTCGTGAGGGTGAGTCTTACCCCTCAGCTGAGACGCAGTCCGTGTATTCTACTGCCCTAGCTGACTGGAGTGAGTGTGTTAAGGGTCATATCGAGGAGACGCGTGAGGGTTAGTTTTACCCCTCAGCTGACTGGGCAATTATACGTGGTGCATTCAATAAGTTTCCAGACCTTTTTGTATTCAGTGAGATGACTGACCAAATTTTATGATTTCAGAGAGATGTGGGAGGAGTAAGGAAGTCAATACACCAGAATTGATTGGCCAAAGGGTTAGGTTTAGGGTTAGGGTTACTATGTTGAGGTTTTGAGGGAGTTCAGGAATCTGCTCAGTGGCATTTCTACCAGGACAAGCACCAGTCCACAACTCCATCCTTGTCACAGACTATTTGACCAAGATGGGCATCAAGACAGTTCCTCACCCTCCCTATAGTCCAGATATTGCTCCCTGTGACTTTTGGTTATTCCATAAGCTCAGAAGCTGTCGTTATGAGACAATTGAGGAGATGAAAGAGGCTGTGACGAAGGTCATTGACACTCTCACACAAGAGGACTTTCATGGGGCCTTCCAGAAGTTGTTGGAACGGTGCAGCAAGTGCATTGCAGTCGGAAGATATGACTTCAAAGGGGAGTAGAGTTTCATGTGTGTACTATCAATAAAAGTACCCATACGAAAAAGTCTGAAAACTTATTTAATGATCCACGTATATATATATATATATATATATATATATATATATAAACGGGATTTGGGATTCAATACCCTACAAGAGTTGATAAGCCATAAAACCTAACCAACGAAAAAACCAACCGTTTTAAACAGTTAAACACTTTGTACTTAGTTTCAATATCTATATTTTAAGAGCTAATGTATTAAAAAGTTCACAATCATTTTGACCCTTACTTACAATAACAAAGTCAATAGCCAATGTATTTTTGAAGTTTAATTAATTCTAAACGGGAAAATAGTTTAATTAATTCTAAACAAGTAAATACTTTATACTTAGTTGCAATATATATATTTTAAGATCTAATGTTTTAGTGAAATCCACAATCATTTTTAACAGGTTACACTTTTTATTTAGTTGTAATATAAATGTTTTAAGAGTCAATACAATAATGTTGTTCAAAATTATTCTCGATATTATCAGAAACAGATAGATCCTTAGTGGTTACTAACTCACCACATCAGCATGGATCTAGTAGTAGTGGCAATTAAGAGGTGACTTCAAGCTCACTAGAAAACCAGAACAGTAGCCCCACCACATGATGCAGTTTATTGTTTGCTTCTGTGTTCTGTTTCCATGACACACTTAGAATTTTAGTAATCTAAGACTACTCAGCCGAGATGCAAATGTGAATTCCATGGTTTCACACGTGTCCAAGAGCAGCATTCATTTTCAATAAGGGTTACCAACCTGAAAAAATACAAATAAACAATTTTGTTACTTTATCGGCAGATCTGTGATGCATCTTTATAAGAAAGATTCAAATGTGATTTACAAGTTAAGATACCCGGTGCTTTCGTTTATTCGGTGAGCGTATGACGTGGCCTATTTACATATATGTTGCCGTAAACCAAATTTAACGAGTTCAACTCATCAATTCTTGTTCGTTCACTGCCGGCAGACGAGCGTGTTAATTTCCGAAAAACAAATGAAAATAACACCTACCAACGTAACTGAGAAGCAAAGAGGCACACACACACACACATATATATATATATATATATATATATATATATATATATATATATATATAGTAATAGTTTATGGTCATCATAAGTTAACTTGGTGAGTCAATGGTTGACCAAATTTTGCGGTATCATGAAAGAGGGTGCTCAGAGTCAATGATAGACCTGTTATATATATATTAGAATATACTCTCTTTGGACCAACAACAAAAAGTTTTTATATAGGAATATATATATATTAGTATAAATATATGTTGTACTCCCTACATAATGGACTCACCCTCCTCCATAATTATACGTCAACGAGAGCGTCAGAAGGGGAGTTAATCAGACCCATGTGATAACCACGTGTGATACCGCTTGCGTAGTGGACGGATACTGACTACCCTACTGGACTCTCAGCTTCCTATCAACTAACTACAGTTTAGCCAGGTTCACTTGTATCTTGTTTCTGTTACTTGAGTATATATGTTTTTCTATCTACCTTTTTGTGTTCCCGTGTCTTTCTTTTGCCAGCATCACAACAATATATATATATATATATATATATATATATATATATATATATATATATATATATGTATATTACATGGTGGTATCTGTGAAACTAGGCTCATAAATTCCACCATTTTATGTACATATACTAATATATATATATATATATATATATATATATATGTATATATATATATGTGTGTTTGTGATTCGTCTATAACACTCACATTTTTTCAACATTTTTTAGCCTAAATATTAGGAGCGCGTATTATACACAGGAACTAAATATCAACATTTTATCTGGCTACGAGCATCACTGTTTTTGGGACGGTACGACTAAATGTAATTTATATCTATGATCTAATCTAATTAATATGCAGCAAACACTTCAGTTTTATGCTGTTACAGAGAAATACCCGCCAGAATGTGTATTTGTTAATAATTTTGTTTATACAACTGTGAGTTAATTTTTGCCACAAGCTTGTTGCACTTTTGTGTAAATAGATCTGAGCATTTGTTTTTAAATACAGCACAAATCTTTTGTTTCAATATGTAAGTATTATCTTTTTATTTTATTTTTAGTCTATACAAACCCAAAAAAAAGTTGAACAAATGTAAAATTTCGCCGCTACAAATTTAGCGGTGTTTATTACGCACAAATGCATGAAGGATGTGCCCGTGGTGTAATGGTTATCGTCGTAGGAAATGGACACGGCAACACGAGTTCAAATCCTTGACAAGACTGATTGCATTTCACATAGCCCTAATACCCTTGGGAAAGGTATGAATCCAATTATTCTCCCTCCAGCTATGGGTAAATAGTAGGACAGACTAGGTTTTTCAGCCTTGGTGAGGCAACTAGTCTAGGAGAAGGAAAACTCTGAATTGAAACCTGTTAAACTCCGCTTAAAAATTGACCTTGTGTCATATCCTGCCCGAGCGGAGGGGTTGGGTAAATATGATTATGCACAAATGCAACGTTATCCTATTTACCAACCCCTCCGCTCGGGCAGGATATGACACAAGGTCAATTTTTAAGCGGAGTTTAACAGGTTTTAATTCAGAGTTTTCCTATCGTTCATCGCTTCTGGTAGGTCTTCTGGACTACATCCTGTATCCTCACATAGTTGCTGAATGTATGTTCGTGCTGGTCGTCCTGCTTTTGCTCGGCCATATGTGGAGGTCCATAAGAGTACATCACTTATGAGTTCGTCCCTGCTTCTCCAGCAGTGTCCTACATGTCTGGTTCGTCTAACTTGAATAGTTTTCGTGATGAGAGGCAGGTAGCCATACAGTTGGTGTCTTGTGGGGTGTTGCCGCCAGGACTTGTTCAAGATTGCTCGCAGCATTCTTGTGTAATTGCCGTCTAGCTTCTTCTCCAGCCATTTTGTTAGCGTCCATGTAGTGCAGCCATATAGCAGTATCGATGCGACCGCTGCCTGGAAGAAACTGCGTTTGATTTTATCGGTTAGGTCTGATTTCCATATAATCGATAGCCTATTGATAGCCGTCCATGCCTTCGTTAACCTCGTGTCGATGTACTTTTCTGTTGATGAGACGCTGCTTCCTAGGTAAGTGAATTTGTCTACTAGTTTAAGAGGGGTTCCGTCTAGAGTGGAGATGTCACCCGTTTGATTATAGCACATATATTCCGTTTTGTGTGCATTGACATAGAGGCCTACTTACATTTCAAATCAAAGATTAATCGTCTTCATAATGCAATGATGATGCTAACTTTGCCCTTAGCAAAAATCATCACTATAAATGTATTCGGTCAAATTCCAAACCGTCTCTCGACTTCCGCCACCTTTTGATACACATCGCTACACATATATTATGAAACAATCTCAAATCTGCTACGCGCATTCGTCACACACACACACACACACACACACACACACACACACACACACACACACACACACACACACACACACACACTCACTCTCTCTCTCTCTCTCTAACAATCGCATATACGACCACACACAATACGCAAATATAATCTATATATACACACATACATACAACAGTTGTATACAGTCGGCTGGGGTGTAGAATACACCGACTGCACCTCTACAGTGAAGTTCCAGTAATCCTGGAGTTTTGCGGAATGTGGAGCAGACCTCACTGCCATCACTCCCAGGTCCACTCTGGTCCGGAGTTGTAGCCCCTGATAGAGCCATATCTATGGGTTAAATAGAACTAATCTGCATACTTATGCTAAATTACTTGAAATAGAACTGTTTTTATATTTAAACTGTGTGCTTATGCTAAACTGAATTGTTTGAGATAGAGCTGTTTTTGACATTGAAACTGTACTTATGAGAATTGTTTTTAACATAGAAACTGTGCCAATGCAAAACTGAATTGTTTGAATCATAACTGTTTGACTAAACTGAATAGCTTGAAATAGAAATGTTTTTGACAATTAAACTGTGTACTTATGCTAAACTAAACAGTTTGAAATAGAACTGTTTTGACATCTAAACTGTATACTTCTGCTAAACTGAATTGTTTGAAATAGAAATGTTTTTGACAATTAAACTGTGTACTTACATTTAAACTGCGTACATATGCTAAACTGAATTGTTTAAAATGGAACAGTTTTAGACATTGAAACTGTACTTACGCAAAACTGAATTTATTTTTAAATAGAATTGTTTTGACATTTAACTGTGTGTAAACAAAATCTAAATTGACTTGTTTGAATTAGAACTATTTGACTAAACTGAATAGCTTGAAAGAGAAGAGTTTTAATAATTAAACTGTGTACTCATGCTAAACTGAATTGTTTGAAATAGAACCGATTATTTCTATAAAAATGGATTTTGCGTTGAACAACCAGCAAAGGTTGATATGCCAAAAAACCCCCCAAAACAACCCAACCAATCTTACGTATAAATTCTTTTGACTATATCTTTCGATTTTTTCGATTTCTCCAGAATCATTTTTTTCTGCTGATTGCTGTTTAAAGACTGCATGAAACTATTAATCACGGATAAGCAACCTGGCAATTAAATTATCAAAACTAAAATATATTTATTCATTAAAGCTAATACAAAATGCGTAATAATTCCCGAGCTGACGTAGGTCACTGAAATACCTTTTCTTCTTGTGACTTAACATCATGGTCTGGTCGTCTGGCCTTCATTGGGAGATCACAGAGAATTTTATGCATTTCAATTCGATGTAATTTTTTTTTAGAGTTGTGAAATTTCAGTTTTCTTGCACAGATCCCTGTAGATTTGTTTTTCCCACCAGTCGTTCCTGTTCTGGTGTTTCTTTTGTGACTGTTGGCTGCATTCACTTATCCTATGATTAACTGTTTCATCCCTATAATCACATAGGCAACACTTTTTACTCTTCTGCGTATCCCCAATTTTTTAATTTGGAATAAATAGTCCTTATGGAATTTATGGAATGCGGAGTACCCCTTAGTTGCCATCGCTCCCCGGTTCACCCCGGCCCGGCGTGGTAGCACCTGATAGAGGTCTATCTATGGATTAAATAAAACTGAACTGTGTACTTATGCTAAACTGAATTGTTTGAAATTGAAATATTTTTGTATGTTATATTGAATTGTTTGAAATAGAAATGTTTCAACTATGTGTTAGAAAAAATCTGTGTCAACAAAAAACTGAATTTTTTTAAATAGAAATGTTTATATGTATAGACAGGAGTTCAATCCCAGGTCGAGTCATACCAAAGATTTAAAAAAATGGTACTTGATGCCGCCTTGCTTAACAGCATAAGGTGTGGATCAAGGGTAAAGTAGAGCAATCCTCCCCAACACATTGGTGTTGTAGCTATTGAAAAGTCGCCAACTTAACTTTTTTACTTATATGTATAAAAACGGATTTGGCATAAAATAACCTACAATGGTTGATGTGCCATAAAACCAAACCAAACCAAAACCTTCCGTCCCTGTACCAATCCTTTGGTGACTGTACCGAGATCACCAATTACAATTGGCATCACTGTCACTCTGATATCTTATCATTTTTTCAGTTCTCAAGCAAGGTCTAGGTACTTATCTCTCTTTTCTCTTTCTTTTAGTTTTGTCCAGTGGTCAATCAGAATGGCTAAATCCATTATTCAGCAGACTCTCTTTTTTTTTTAGACTCTCACTAGGTCTGGTCGTCTGGCTGAGATTAGGTGATCTGTTTGTATCTCAAAATCCTAAAGAAATTTGTATGTCTCATTTTTTTTGGATGGATTCTTGACTATACATATACCATTTGTTCGTATGGTCAAACTTAGATTTCTGGCACAATTCCCAGCGGATCACCTTGCCCTCTAAGGCGTGTCTAATTGTAACATATTGACCTCCGACCCGGCCAACCCGTCAGATGAGAAATGCACCTGTGTAAATAACAGGTGCATCCATTCGAAGATATCAGGGGATAACCTTGACTGTGGACGGGTTGAATTGAGTGCAGATGCGGCGATCACTGAAGCAGGTACTATTTACCAACCCCTCCGCTCGGGCAGGATATGACACAAGGTCAATTTTTAAGCGGAGTTTAACAGGTTTTAATTCAGAGTTTTCCTTCTCCTAGACTAGTTGCCTCACCAAGGCTGAAGAACCTAGTCCGTCCTACTATTTACCCATAGCTGGAGGGAGAATAAGGGGGTTCATACCTTTCCCAAGGGTATTTGCCCGAAAGTGAACGTAATAGCGCGACTGGAGTACGAACTCGCGTACTACGATTCCGCAGTTCATCGCTTTAACCATTACACCACGAGGACACCCAAGCAGGTGGATGTCAAACAATTATATAGTCCGGTGCCACAGGAAGTTCGAGTTAGCTGGAGATCAGAGTTTGGAGTCAGTTGTTGCAGTTCGAAGCAGTGAGAACCAGACCCAGCTGAGAGCTGAGCTCTCAGGGCCCCCAGTTGAGCAGCCCCACAGGATGAGAAAGAAGTGCTGCTATAGCCAGAAGATCTGGGGGTCAATATGGTGCAGTTTTTGTTCAGTCTCCAACTCACCTCTCACACAATAACCCTTTTGTAACCCTTTCGTACCATTTCGAATAAAATGTGAGAGGTATATTTTTCTAAAGAAATGTGTTTAGTTCGTCATTATTGTGTTGACTGTGTTTCTGCATGCATATGAGTATGCTACATAATCTTATACTCTCTTTGTACTAATTTACTGCATTCGCTTATTATGTGATTAACTGTTTCGTTTCCATCACCACATCTACAAGTGGGGGGTGTACTCGTGGTGTAATGGTTAAAGCGATGGACTGCGGAATCGTATTAAGCGAGTTCGAACTCCAATCGCGCTATTACGTTCACTTTCGGACAAATACCCTTGGGAAAGGTATAAACCCCCTTATCCTCCCAGCTATGGATTAAATAGCATCACCGATGTTCTCCTCGAAGGATGGATTTGGCTTTAAATAGCCCATGAAGGTTGATATGCCATTAAGCAAAGAAACCGAAACCAAACCACATCTACATCTGCTATTTTGTTGCGTCCTTATTTTTGCTTTAATAAAAGTTTCTCCTTATGGCGTTGTTTTGTGGATAGCAGATGAGATTCAATTTTTCTCTTAAGGTTTCTCTTTCTTAGCCACGTCCAAGTTCTCTCGTGAGAGATTTCATTTGTTCGTCGCTTGAAATGTCTATACAGTTGTTTTCTTCCCATTTTTGTTTTCTGGTTATTTTCGTTCTTATGATGCTTATGTTGTCTGTATTATTCTGATGGCTATATACACCTCTCCGGCCGTGTATCTTAGATCGATCACTGATACAGTCGATGCGTCAATCAGGACACTTTTCTGATTGACTAGTGTTCAAACTGGCTTGGTCTTCTCTTATTCGGCTGCCCAAAGCTGTCCCACTCTGACAAAACCCTGGTTCGCACTTTTCTTTCCGTCTCAGCGAGTTGCTGCCGATGATAATCTAACCGTTGGTTTGCCGGTACAAAGGGTTTATGGATTATCGTTCTGATCGTCTTATCATCTTTGTTCCTGTCCCATTAGTCGTTGTGTTTCACACCACCAATGATAGGATCAATGATGATGTCCCATGGTAAATTTGTCTGATGTAGTTGAAAAATAAGAATCTCAACTCGCAAATAAACTTTAAAATGCAAGTTTATTTACAATAACAGGTATATAATCGTCAAATATGCAATGTTGAAGCGGGTGTATAAGAAGTCGTGTTGTTGGCTATAAAATGCTAGTAAGTTGAAGTGGGTCTGGTGGATGATGGGTGAGGAACGTTGTTGCCAAAAACAGCAACTATGGATTCGAAACACACTGTTCGAAAGCTGGAGACGATCTCCTTTAGAGGCAAACAAGCCTTTGCTTAAATAAAAGATTTGCCGATAGAATTTCATTTGATTACTCAATATTCCATTATATCTACCTCACCCTTTCATTTTCCTTCCATCTTGACACTCACAAGTGCAAGGTAAACAATGAGCTTTGATAACTTCCAAAAGCTATAACTGCGTCGTTTATTTTTGAGTATTTAATTCTTAACCACACACCGCTTACAACAATCTACAATTGTTTTCAGGAAACGATACAATCATATATAATTTTTAACTTCAGAGAATCAAACTACGTGTTTTGCCAAATCTGTCAAATCAAACAGTGTTCAAAGAAAAAGACACCAAATGGCTTTGTTTAAAATTACAATTTTAACCTAAAACTTTAGATATGACAAAGTTTTCCGTTTATACTTTTTAGTCATTCTTATACGACAGATTTAACCTTAATTTCATAGGACCGATGTACTCATTCCCCACCAAGTATCACATGACTCTCAATTACTAAATTTGACGGTGTATTAGCCCACCGACCACACATATCATTTAGAACAGATTTTTTTCTTTTAATTTTTTAGCAATAAATTTTCAATGAAGTATTAATCCTCCCGATGTACTTCATTACAGCTGTAACTAGTCTTCCCCTGCGCGTTTTTAATGTAGTCTTCTAGCCTGTGTATCGACGCTATCTTGAATGCTAGCGAGACCTCTTCCTCCTTCTTTTCTTGACATATACAATCTCTCTACGTCATCACTGGGATTATATCCTAGAGATGACATAGGCCTTATGAATCGTCATGATTTTTCTTGTTCTCTGGTCCATTTGTTAAAGTTCTCTCGTCCCCTTTAAGAATGGTCCCGAGTATCTTACAAGGGATGCAGCCTATGTATTTCTCTCTCTGATGAGATTTCTACAATATAGTTTAGTTTCGAGTAATTTTCTCGTTATCTTGGCGTTTTACTTTTTCTTTCATCTCTGTATGTTTGTATAGAAGTCGCCGCTCTAACGTCCGCTTCTCATAATCCCAAATATTTGTAAGTTTCCTTTTCTCCGAGCGTTCTAATTTTTTCCCTATTTGTTTGTTTTATTGCTTCAGTCATTTATTGTTTTCTGTTTTTGCATGGCACATTTTTCTATGCCAAATTCCATCCCTATACATCTTCACTGTATATCCTCACCGCCAATATTAGGGCTTCCAATTCTTTCTGATTTTTAGTAAACAGTTTGCCATCGTCCATGTACATTTTTAGTAAACAGTTTGCCATCGTCCATGTACATTTTTTCTTACGATCTTTTTTTTTCATCATACAACGTGTGAAAGCACGTGCGATACCCTAGCCTCATCAGCCGCCAACCAGGATGAGAACACAGTTTCGGTAGCTCAAGGCGGACGAAACTGTGTTATCACCTTTCTCTGGATTGTTCCACTTTACCCTTGTTACGTACCTTATATTGCTGAGTGTTAAGCAAGGAGGTATCAAGTAACATTTTTAAAGTCTTTGGTATGACGCGACCTGGGACTGAACCCAGGTCTCCCGGACTTATACTTCCTATTCTTTTGTTTCTTATATATTTTCGTTTTAACATAGTTTATCCCAGTTGGCTGGGGCTGTAGGATACACCGACTGTATCCATGCGGAGGGGTAAGACTAAGCCAATAAGTGCTCTAGATATCACAAAAAACAATCTGATAGTAAACTTTGGGGAATGGGGAATACCCCTTCATTGGCGTCGCTTCCAGGTCCACTCAGGCACCGATTTGTTTGTCTGTTTGGGTTTTATGGCATATCAACGTTTGTAAGGTTATTTAATGTCAAATTCATTTTTATAAAAATAAACAGTTCTAATTCAAACAATTCAGTTGAGCATTTTAATTGTCAAAAGCATTTTAATTGTCAAAAACATTTCAATTTCAAGCTATTCAGTTTAGTCAAACAGTTCTAATTCAAATAATTCGGTTTAGTATAAGTATAGTTTTTGTTTACACACAGTTAAATGTCAAAAATGTTTTATTTCAAACAATTTAGTTTAGCATATAAAAACATTTCCATTTCAAACAATTCAGTTTAGCAAAAGTACGTAGTTTAAATGTCAAAACAGTTCTATTTAGAGTTTAGCATAAGTACACCTTTTAGTTCTATTTGACCCATAGATAGGACCCTATCAGGGGCTACCACTTTGAGCCAGTGTATACCTGGGAGCGTTGGCAATGAATGAGTACTCCACATTCCCCAAAGCTTCAGCATTACTGGAGCCTCACTATTAGATTGTTTAGTGTCATATCTTGCGGGGGAGGTTACCCCTCTGCAGAGATGCAGAGGTGTATTTTATAGCCCCAGCTGAATGGGCACGCTGGACCGGAGTTGTAGCCCTTGATAGGGTCCTTTCTATGGGTCAAATAGAAATAAACTGTACTTATGTTAAACTGAATTCTTTGAAAGAGAAGTTTATATGTATGACAATCGATGTGGCATTAGATAATCTACAATGGCTGATATGCCATAAAACCAACCCAAACTGTAACGTAGTCGGTCATCATAACATTGATTTGAGCTGCCATCAAAAGAGATTCAGTCAATTATTGTTATCATTATTATTTGTATGTTTTATTATAATTGAAAAAAAATCTCTTTTGTTTGTTAGTTATACGTAATCAAACGGTTGGCCTAAAAAATTTTAGCAACAACAGAAAAAACTGAGAATTAACGATTATTGTGTCATCATTTTGCGATACACATTGCCACAAATTTCCTTTGAGGTGAGATGATACCGTTTGTGTCATGTGCAATAAAGCCAGAAGCTCTTTGGCCAGTTTATCAATCACCCCCAAGGAGTGCCCTGTTTATTATATTTACCAAACCCTCCGCTCGGGCAGGTTAGGACACAATGTCAATTTTTTAAGCGGAGTTTTACAGGTTTGAATTCAGAGTTTTCCTTCTCCTAGTCTAGTTGCCTCACTAAGGCTGAAGAACCTAGTCTGTCCTACTATTTACCCATAGCTGGAGGATATTGGTGCTATGTGAAATGCAATCAGTCTCGTCCAGGATTTGAACTCGTGTCACCGTGTCCATTTCCTACGACGGTAACCATTACACCACAGGCACCTCCTATTTATGATACTAAACAATCTGACAGTGAGACTCCAGTCCTAGAGCTTTTGGAGTATGAAGTACTTCTTCATTGCTATTGCCCTCCGGTCTACTCCGACCCGGAGTGGTAGCACCTGATAGAGCTGTTTGACGTTTAAGCTGTGAGCAAACAAATGAGCAAACAAATGACTTAGCCTGAATTGTTAGTGATACATTGCAATACTTAGAACTATTTAATTGTACGCAAACGAAAGTGTAATATTAGATGGAATAATTAATGTTAAATAGCAATTAGTTGTCTGAATTTTTTAGATGAAGCTTGATGATTTTTATCATCAAGGGTTTTCGGACTATTGTCTTCATCTTTTTATTTCCACAACGTTTCGGCTGATGTGTCTTCTGGCCTTCTTCAGTTATTTACCGAACTCGGGAACCTACACGAAACATCGAACTACGTCCTTTATTGAATCCACAGGGGTCGCCTGTTCTGATTCCGTTAGCCATAACCAGGTACTAGTGTTAAGTATTTTTGTATTGTTACTCGCCTGTAGTCAGGATTGAATTTGCAAACATTAGATGATTGTCTCTTTAGAGGCTTAGGGAACCAACATTTATAAGCGATACGCTATGTGTCCCGCTGGATAGTTTAGAGTGAAATTTTTAGGACTTATAAATCTAATGTTCTTGACTGCGTGCAAATTAAGGAATAGTGTTGAATAGAATAATTTGTGTTGATTGTAATACTTGTAACCACTTCACTGTGTGCGAACAAATGTTTCCTATTGAATACAAATAGAAATGTTAGATAGCAATAATTGAAAACATTTAACTATGTTGAAACAATAGCAATACAAGTTTGCCAACAAACTCTTCCCTTACAAATCATATATGTAAACCCATTTAGATGGGTTATAATAAATGATTAACCATCATCATCATCATTATCATCATGTCGTGCCGCTAGCACGGATATCCTTGACCCTCTCTCGCCACTTCTCCCTATCATTCATCGCTTTTGGCAGGTCTTCAGGGCTACATCCCGTATCCGGACATAGCTGCTGTATGTTTGAGCTGGTCGTCCTGCTTTTGCTTGGCCATATGCGGCCGTCCATAGGAGTACATCACTGATGAGTTCATCCTTGCTTCTCCAGCAGTGTCCTGCGTGTCTAGTTCGTCTAACTTGTATAGTTTTCGGGATGGGAGGCAAGTGGCCGTATAGTTGGTGTCTTGTGGGGTGTTGTCGCCAGGACTTGTTCAATATTGCTCTCAACATTCTTGTGTAATTACCGTATAGAATTATTTGTGTTTGATAGAAAACATTGAAACTGTTTAACTGAGCGAAAAAAATGAGGTCAGGCTTTTTAAAATATTATCTACAAAATGTTTACGAATCATATATTCAATATATATATCTATAAAGAGGATTTGGCATTAAATAACCTACAATGGTTGATATGTGATAACACCTAACCAAATCAAATCATATATATTTGATATATATGTATAAACAAGATTTGGCATTAAATAACCTACAATAGTTGATATACCATAAAACCTGACCAAACCAAATCATATGTATTTAATATATATGTATAAAGAGGATTTGGCATTAAATAACCTACAATGGTTGATATGCCATAAAACCCAACTAAACCAAATCAAATATATTTAATATATATCTATAAAAAGGATTTGGCATTAAATAATCTACAATGGTTAATATTTCATAAAACCCAACCAAATCAAATCATGTATATTCAATATATATGTATAAAGAGGATTTGGCATTAAATAACCTAAAATGGTTGATATGCCATAAAACCCAACCAAATTAAATCATATATATTTAATATATACGTATAAAGAAGATTTGGTATTAAATAACCTACAATGGTTGATGTGCCATAAAATCTAACCTAGCCTAATCATATATATTTATTATATATGTATAAAGAGGATTTGGCATTAGATAACCTACAATGGTTGATATGCCATAAAACCCAACCAAACCAAATCATATATATTTAATATATATGTATAAAGAGGATTTGGCATTAGATAACCGACAATAGTTGATATTCCGTAAAACGCAACCAAACTATATCTTACGTATTTAATATATATGTATAAAGAGGATTTGGTATTAAATAACCTACAATGGTTGATGTGCCATTAAACCAAACCCAGCCAAATCATATATATCTAATATATACGTATATGCATGTTTAGTTAAGAGGGATGGATAGGGATGAATGTATTAAGTTTTTCTTGTTTACAAACAGGGAAACGTAATACCAGATTTAAAATATGAAGAAATTAAGTAGCTGTTTATTTCCCAACATATGCGCGCTCAGCGAAACGGTTATCATCGTTGAAATGTAATCGGTGACAGGAGTTCAAATTCTGGACGAAGCTGTTTGTTTTTCACTTTGCGTTGATGCTCCCGGGAAAAGGTATAAATCTATTTCTTCTACTCTTCCTTAGTTATAGTAAATAGTAGGGCAGATATTCGTGAAGAATGATTACATAAAATAAGCTTTTTTTTAAAACTAAAAACAAAGAAAATAAAAATAATATTTCTTGTTAAAAAAAACTTGGTGTTTTTGTAGTATGTGGTTTATTACAATGTTTCTAATGCAGTCTGCACAGTATCTGTCAAAATTGACTGGAGAAATTTTCTTTTAGAAGAACACATTTTCAGTGCATATTCCCAAAAAAGGACAGTTTCGCAAAATTCTTTGGCAAGTGTCTTATTATTTCTGGGGTCTTATATATTTATTTATTTCTTACTTCAAACTAGTTTGAACGCTTGGAACAAGAAACTGAATTTCAATCAGGCGTTACTTCTTAAGATCAATGACATACGGGAAGAATCATGACAGAAATGACTTAAATACGTTGACAGATGAGTAGAGGTGACCAACGATACAAAAGAGGCACCATGACTCCCAGGCAGACTTATGACCTAGATGCAGTCCAGTCGCCTGGGACTGTTGAATACGCCGACTGGATTCTTCGACTTTGGTAAAGCAACCGGTCTGAAAACTCTGAATTCAAGCTGACTTTACTCCGCCGAAAAATCGACCTTGTGTCATATCCCCCTCATAGCTGACGGGATTGGGTAAACTTGAACTCGGCTCACTGCTGTTAGTTTCCACGCCGATAACCACTAAACCGAATACGGTTCTGTTAATAATAAATAGAAATATCTTTTCAGAGATTAGTTGAATTTTTGGATCTAAAAAAAATGTTGTTAAATCAAGCATTAAAAAATCCATAGACACACAAAAAAGAAATTGAACGCCTGCACGGCATGAATTTAAAAAAAAAAAAGAATCTGTCGAAATTCAGTGAATTATTTAAAAATCAATAAAAAAAATTCTGTTATTATTGCATAGATGGTTGGATTTATTCATAAAAATGAATATTCGCAAAAAAAGTCTACCTTGTTAAGGAAGGATAAAATATGGCATCGCGTCCTTTTAATCTACAGGGCCTTCCAAGTTTTTCCAAGTGTCTTTATGATGGTGTCGAGTATCTCGACAACCTCCAGCCTCCTCTTAACTTCTGAATGCAGTCCGTCTACACCTGGAGAATTTCCGTTGCGGAGCACAGATATAACATTATTCTCTTTATCTAGGTTCGGGCATTTAGATATCCACTGCTGGATTGGTCTTTGTTCTATGTTGTCAACTGCATTTTATTTTACTATTGATGTTTCATTGAGCAGTGTGGCAAAGTGGTCTTTCCACCTGATAAGACGCTCGTGCTTCTCTGTAATTATAGTTTTGTTGTCAAGGGCTAACACTTGTTCTGGGCGGTTCACTCTTGACTTCATACACCTCCCATGCTTTGGTAAACAATTTTGGGGTCATTAGAGTTTTAATGTGTCTGGAGTTCTGCTGTTTTTGTCAGCCACCATTAATTTTAAGTTCTCTGGATGTTTGTTGGAAAAGTTGACATTATGTTCTATATCTGGACTTAGTAGACTTGGTGTTGTTACTGATCATGTTATTTCTGATTGATTCCTATTGTTAACAAGCTCTTAGGTTTCTATTGTCAATAACCTCTTAGGTTCCTATTGTTAATAAGCCTTTAGGTTCCTATTGTTAATAAGCTCTTGGGTTCCTATTGTTAATAAGCTCTTGAGTCCCTATTTTAATACGCTCTTGGGTCCCTATTGTTAATAAGCTCTTGGGTTCCTATTGTTAATAAGCTTTTAGGTTCTTATTGTTAATAAACTTTTAGGTCCCCATTGTCAATAAGCTCTTAGGTTCCTATTGTCAATAAGCTCTTGGGTCCCTATTGTTAATAAGCTCTGGGTCCCTATTGTTAATAAGCCTTTAGATTCCTATTGTTAAAAAGCTCTTGGGTTCCTATTGTTAAGAAGCTCTTGAGTCCCTATTGTTAATACGCTCTTGAGTCCCTATTGTTAATAAGCTTTTGGGTTCCTATTGTTAATAAGTTCTTTGGTCCTTATTGTTAATAAACTCTTAGGTTCCTATTGTCAATAAGCTCTTAGGTTCCTATTGTCAATAAGCTCTTGGGTCCCCATTGTCAATAAGCTCTTAGGTTCTTATTGTCAATAAGCTCTTGAGTCCCTATTGTTAATAAGCTCTGGGTCCCTATTGTTATTAAACTCTCAGGTTCCTATTGTTAATAAGCTCTTAGGTCCCTATTGTTAATAAACTCTTCCAGATCTCTGCTATTTCTGTCGAATCAGTCTTCGTGCTTCCTTATTGCAGTACCAAATTTTTCTTTGAATACCTTGTACACGATTGATTTGAAGGCATTCCACTTTTCTTCTACAACACTTGCTGGAATTTCAGTTAGTCTGTTGTTTAGTGAAGTTTACAGGTTATTCCGAACTCTGTTGATCTTGATTGTGCTGGTTGCTAGCTTTCTGGTTGTCATTTTCTCTCTTCATTTTCCGCCTCACTCGTATTTCGGTAGTAGATGCCCATCTTGGTCAAATAGTCTATGACAAGGATGGAGTAGTGGACTGGTGTATTGTCCTGCTGGAAACGCCACTGACCCGATTTGAAGAGTGCTGGCTTCTTGCAACTGAATCTCTTCCTGAACTCCCTTAAAACCTCAACTTAGTAACCCTAACCCAAACCCTTTGGCCAATCAACTCTGGTCTATTGACTTCCTTACTCCTTCCACACCTCTCATCATCCCTCACAGACTCCCTGCCTTCCTTAAATCTCTTATGCTACTCAAAAACTGATGCAAGATGGTCGAAAAACAGTCTGAAACATTCCATATGTTTCTGTGGCATTTTTTCCAAGTTCAAAGCAGAATTTTATTGCATATCGTTCTTCTAAAGTGTCCTCACGTCCAGATTGCATTTTTGAAATTTGATAATTGTGACAATCAGGCTTTAGTCGGGTGTATTCCAATTGCTGCTGCAGGTGTTCATTTGAAGCTGAAATCATAAAAATTGGTCAGTCATCTCGTAAGATATATAGCAATAACATAGTGAATTTTCAAGAGTCTACGACAATTTTAAATGCCTGTACCAAAAACTCTGGAACCTTACTGAATGCACCAGGTATATATGCACACATACACGTACATATATATATTAGTTAACATTGGCCCGGCCTCGAAGTAAGCCAGTTCGAACACTAATCGCTCTATTACATTCACTTGATCATATCATGGCCAGTACGGCAGTTGGCTTCTCTTATCACTTTTGTGTTCAGAAAGTTCGGCAGATCACGCTGTCGCATGATGATGTAGTCGATAAGGTACCAGTGTTTGGATCTTGGGTGTATCTAGGAGTTTTGTGGATTTGCTTGTGTTTTGAAGTAGGCGATGGTCGTGATTAGCTGATATTTTGTGCAGATGAATCGTAGCAGGTTGTCATTGGTATTAGCTTTCCCCTTTCGGCTAGGTATAATGTGATTGTTCCAACTCAAGTTTTAATGTCTCTGAGAAGGATGATTTTGTCTGTATTCTGGATAGCACGAAGTGTCTGGCCACAGCTGACTGGAGAGACGGCTTATTTTTTATTGTGGTTTTGGTCATAGTTGGGGCACAAGCAGTACAATATGTACAGCCAACAAATAGAAACCTCTGTGTGATTGGTCCGTCACTGGTTTGGGATCCTAAGAAACTTAGCAGAAGACCATTCTTGAGTGCAAAAGCTACATCAGATTCACTTCTGTTTGTTGAAGTTTTCCCGCTCCAGTGAAAGGTCTAGTAATCTATCAAGCCTTTTTCTTAGATGTGGCACAAGGCCAATATGAATGGGACACCCAATGAGACTTGAACTCACTTGTAAGGGTTTGCTAGTCAAGCTTGTTTGTCCGTCTCCCACTTTCAGTGAACCTCTTCTGTAAGGATGGCTTTGGCATCAAATAACCCACAAAGGTTGATATGACATTAAACAAAGAAACCGAAGGAGACCAAATCAACATTGGATGCCAAAGCAAACGGAGCTATCGAGTGTTTCACACCATCGTAAGTTGATGGTCTTTCACTGGAGTCTGAGTGACAGCAAGTTTCCTCGATTCCACAGGACTCTTCTCATTATTCGGACTGATCACAATAAGGCTGTAGTCTGGATGGTCTTGATTCTTCTTCTGATTTCCAACTATTTCAATCTCCTTGTTTTTGTTGTTGTTGGTGGTAGTGGCGGTGGTGGTCGTTAAACTAAATTTAATTTTAGAAAATGATTAATCGAGATTTTTTTGCGGGTTTTAAACGTAATTAATCCTGGGAATAGGATCGTTTTTATCAGATGCAACTATTTTCTTAAGGCTAGAATATAATGAGAGAGATTTACTTAAAGTTCTTTGTTTATTATTTCATTGGTTCATTGTCGGACTTTTTATGTTTTTCTCTTCTTCTTTTTTCTCGTGATTAATATTTTCATTCTACTTCTAGCGAGTTTATCATATCAGTGTTAGCTGATGGTCTTTCACTAAAGTCTAAGTGACAACAAGTCTCGTCAGGTCACCAGGACTCTTCTCAGTATTCTGGCCGATCAGATCAATTATTTTACTTTTTTGAGAGTTTTTCACATCGGCGTTAGCTGATGGTTTTCCACTGGAGTTTGAGTGACAACAAGTCTCCTCATGTCTCCAGGACTTTTCTCAGTATTCTGGCCGATCTTGATAATGCTGTAGTTTAAATTGTCTCTCCTTGTCCTCTTATTTCAAAATCTTCCAGTCCTTTTACTAAGCCTATGAGGATTTTTCGAGTGCACAAGGTACAACTGTTATCACTGTCACCTTCATATTCTATAGTTTTTCTTTTAGTTCTCCAGGCAGATCCAGATATTTATCTCGCTTTCTTTCAGTTTTACCTTGTGATCTGCCGAGAGCAAAGTCTACTATTCAGGAGGTTCTCTTTTTTTTGCTGACTATCACTAGGTCTGGTCGTCTGGTTAAGATTAGGTGATCCGTTTATATCTCAAAATCCCAGAGAAGTTTCTGCGTATCGTTCTCTTGGATTGATTCTAGGTTGTACATATACCACTTGTTTTAATGGTCAAATTTTAATTCCTTGCATAATTCCCCGTGAATCACCATGCATCTTATACTCCTTTTGTGTTAATTTGCAGCATTCTCTCTTTGCATGATTGATCGTTTCATTTCTATCATCACCACGCTTATCATTATCCTTATTTACTTCTTGTTTTTCACATCAGTTTTAGCTGATGGTCTTTCACTGCAGTTTCGGTGACAGCAAGTCTCCTTAAGTCTCCAGGATTCTTCTCAGTATTCTGGCTGTTCTTAATAATGTTATATATATTTACCAACCCGTCCGCTCGGGCAGGATATGACACAATGTCAATTTTTTAGCGGAGTTTAACAGGTTTGAATTTAGACTTGTTGCCTCACCAAGAACCTACTCTGTCCTATTTACCCATCGGTGGAGGGAGAATGATTGGATTCATACCTTTCCCAAGGGTATTAGTTCTATGTGAAATGCAATCAATTTCGTCCAGGATTTGAACTCCTGTTGCCGTGTCCATTTCCTACGACGATAACCATTACACCACGGGCACCTCCTTAATAATGTTAATGTTCTCAATAAGTTAAAAACAGAATTTTATTGCATATCATTCTTCTGAAGTGTCCGCACGTCCAAATTGCATTTTTGAAATTCACCAGCTGTGACAATCAGCCTTAGTCGGGTGTATTCCAATTGCTGCTGTAGCTGTTCATTTGAAGCTGAAATCATAAAAATTGGTCAGTCACCTCATAAGATGGATAGCAATAACATACTGAATTTTCAAGAGTCTACGACAATTGTAAATGTCTGTACAAAAAAAAAAAGTCTGGAAACCTTATTGAAGGCACCACGTATGTTAGAATTCGAGACGCCACTCCTAAAAATGACTCAGAATAACTTATAAATCTACGTTAACAGTGACTAAATGAAAAAACTAGATAAATACATCGATATATAAAGTCCCGATGGGTAGTTCATCTTAACAGGTTTTAACATCACTTAATTTAATCAGCGCAGTCGGCTGGGTTGGGGGGACTGTTGAATATACCGACAACATCTCTGCCGAGAGTTTAGACCCCCGGCCAACAAATGTCCAGCATATGACATTAAATAATTTGAAGTTGAGGCTCCAGTAATGCTGACTCTTTGGAAAATGTGGAGTACCCCTTCACTGCCATCACTCCCAGGTCCACTCTGGCCTAGAGAGGTAGGACTTGATAGTGTCCTATCTATGGGTCGAATAGAACCGTTTGACATTTAAGCAGAGTGCAAATAAATGACATGTTAAATTGAATAGTTTGAAATATAATTGAATATTTAACTGTGCATTAACAAATGACTGATGTTTAATTGAATAGTTTGTGATAGATAGCGATAATGGGAATTTTGTTGACTTATGTTTACAAATCATATATAGTAAGTAAAGTTGGCGACCATATTCGTGGGTGACCCGAAGGCTCTCTTTTCGATAGCTACTAGGTGTAGGAGAGGGCGCTAATCCTTTCTCTGGATTGTTCCACTTTAACCTTGATCCCTACCTTCTAATGCTGAGTGTTAGACAAGGATGCATCAAGTACCATTTTTTGAGTCTGTGGTATGTAGATTGAATCTAGGTCTTCTGGGCCATTGGCGAACCTTCTAACCATCATGCCAATGTCCGGTAAATATCATATATATATATATATATATATATATATATATATATATATATATATAAGGCCTTCGTTTGCTTTATTATTTTATTAGAGTTCCCCAACTTTCATTATTGTTTTATTATTTTATTAAAGTTCCCCTACTTTCATTACTAATGGTGTCTTTGCTAATCACTTTATATAAATTTTCCTATGTACTATATATATATATATATATATACCTTTAAGAAAAACAAAAACTGGCCACATTAGGATTATAAATTTATTTCCATCCTGTTATGAGTATTGATATGAATCAATAACACCAAAAATAAGAGGACTTCTTCAGATCTAATAGATAAAATAATTACAGTCAGAATAGACACTGGAGGGAAGTATAAAATGGATTTGGTTTCAAATAATCTCAAAGGTTGACATGCCATAAAACCAACCCAAACCTTAGTTTGATGTTTTTGTGTGCTATAAAAACGTGCAGTGTAATTGTTGCAAAATTTATTTGAGTGAAATTTTCAAAGAACGTAATACAAGAGAAAGATTCAGATAGCGTTTGTAAAAAATGCTAAGCATCTTCGATTCATAAAATCTTATAAAATAAACAAAATAAAATAGATTAGTAGATAAATAAAATGAAGAATAAACAAACAAATAGATAGATAAAGTTCTGTATCTCGAGTTGACAAGCTTATCGAAGTAATTTCCAACAAATTCGTAAATAAACGAATAGCGTCTATAATTTGATTGACTTACTGAGAATAAGATGGAAAAATAAGTAAATAAAATTGATGTATAAATGAATAATAATCACCTTCCTTGTTTATTTATTTAAAAAAAAAATCGCCGTCTTGTTGAGGCGAAAAGACATTCGGTTATCGGCGTTCGATATTTAATAAATAAGAGGAATTTAATAAATTGACATTGGTCTAATGGTTGGAGTGCTCGCCAATGCCCCCGGGAGACCTAGGTTCAATCTCAGGTCGAGTCATACCAAAGACTCAAAAAATGTTACTTGATGCCGCCTTGCGTGTGGAGGTGCCCGTGGTGTAATGGTTATCGTCGTAGGAAATGGACACGGCGACACGAGTTCAAATCCTGGACGAGACTGATTGCATTTCA
This sequence comes from Sepioteuthis lessoniana, assembly GCA_963585895.1. NCBI lineage: Eukaryota > Metazoa > Mollusca > Cephalopoda > Myopsida > Loliginidae > Sepioteuthis > Sepioteuthis lessoniana. Next base: position 20,334,663 of record OY757947.1, read on the forward strand.
CATAGCACTAATACTCTTGGGAAAGGTATGAATCCAATTATTCTCCCTCCAGCTATGGGTAAATAGTAGGACAGACTAGGTTCTTGGTGAGGCAACTAGTCTAGGAGAAGGAAAACTCTGACTTCAAACCTGTTAAACTCCGCTTAAAAAATTGACCTTGTGTCCAGTGGCGACTCTAGCCTATTTTTCCTACTCGTGCCCCCACCGCCCTCTGTCAACTTCAGTTCCCAACCCGTGGTCCGTGGACCCAAAGTAAGTCATCATAGTTGCTATTGCGTGATTCTCCATTGTATAGCACAGATTGACAAACGTACCTTGCATGGTGTTTTTTTTTTGTAAACAATCAAGATACTATATAATTTGTAGTCTTGTTAATACAGTAGATAAGATAATTTTTTTTCCTTTCAAAAGTATAGAAGAAAAGAGATGTTCATTACTATGACGAGAAAAACATGTTTATTAGAAAAAAGAAACTGATGACAATATACACAGACACAGCTAGTAGTTTCAATTTCGCTTAAAATAAAGATTATTTGTTGAAAATGTATTCAAATAAACAAATTTTAGTTACAGAATGTAATATATGCAACATTCATTAAAGAAATAGAGATCTGTTAGTGAAAAAACGAATTAAAACACGTCGTTTAACCAACATTTACCATAGCGATGATGATGACGTCGGCGACGGATCTAATCTGCTATCCCCCCTCTCTCTCTCTCTCTCTCTCTATCGGTCTCTCTCCCTCTTCCCAATACATCTATCAGCAGTCACAACGTGCTAAGATTTTTGAGCACGGTGTTAGGGTTGCTCTTGCTATTGGCTAAAGCCAAAAGCGGATTTCTCTAACATTACTGTTATTATAAGGGTCTAGTGCCTTGCACGGATTGGGCGTTCAACATTATAGCCGATTTTATGGGATGTTCAATGAATCTGACGGTGGCCGGACAAAGACCATCCGTTCAAAACAGCATCGTTGTATTATTCCCAGATATATTTATGAACTTTTGGCTACTTAGTTATCGAAACTTGAATAGATACGTAATTTAATTGAGATCAGACTAAGTATGCTTGCTTGAAATTAATGGATGATTTTTAATCCATTTTGAATAAGATTGACCGAGTTATTGGTCGTGCCGGGCATGAGTAGCACTAGTCCCGTCTCCGCCCCTGCTTGTGTCATATCCTGCTCGAGTGGAGGGGTTGGTAAATATGGATACCAACTTGCATCACTCAGCATTATAAGGTACGGATCAAGGGTAAAGTGGGGTTATCCTGGCAAATAAGTAGCGCCGTCCTCCTACACCTTAGTGTGGTAGCTATCGAAAAGGGATCCTTCGAGTCACCCTCGACTACGGTCGCCAACATTAAATAAATAAATAAAAAGCAAAATTTATTTCTGAATATTTTCCATAAATGTGCACTCAACATTGTTTCTTATTAGAAATGAAAATTAATCTCGCGACAGTATTTATTTTGAGGCTACTCGAAAAGGTGATAAATTAAACAGAGGTCTTTTTTCTAGTATCTGATTGGCTGAAAAGTGCAAACCATGGGAAATTTTCAGAAAAATTTGAGAAGTGTAAAGAGAAGCATATTTTAGTCAAAATGATGTTTTAAAATGGGCTAAACATGAGTTCGCAACGACGAACCTGAGTAGAAAATATCATTTATCGAGTGAAACTCACCGACTCTTTGGTAAAGAAAAAGTTCCGGGCGCAGCAGTCCGGTGATGTTGAGAGTTTTCTGGGACAAGAAAGCACTCATCTCTGATAATTTCCTTGAAAACGGTGCAACTGTAAAAAGCCCTTCCTATTGCCAATTTCTCAAGCAATTGATTGCCCAGTCGGCTGGGGCTGTAAAATACACCGACTGCACCACTGCAGAAGAATAAGACCCCGCCCCCAACGAGTGTCCTGTATATGACACTAAACAATCTAATGGTGAGGTTCCAATGATGCTGGGGCTTTGGGAAATGTAGAGTACCTCTTCATTGTCATTGCTCCTAGGTTCACTCTGTCCCGGAATGGTAGCACCTGATAGGGCCCTATCTATGGATTCAATAGAACTAAACTGCATGCTTATGCTAAACTGAATTGTTCGAATTAGAACTGTTTGATTATACTGAATTGCTTGAAATAGCAATGTTTTTAACCATTAAACTGTGTACTTATATTTAAACTGCGTACTTATGCTAAACTGAATTGTCTGAAATGGAACTGTTTTTGACATTGAAAGTGTTCTTACGCTAAACTGAATTGCTTAATATGGAACTGTTTTGACATTTAACTGTGTGTAAACAAAATATTTACTTAAACTAAACTAAATTAGCGTAATTAGAACTGTTTGAATGAACTGGATACTTTGAAATAGAAATATTCCGTATGTCGCACGTAGGTGTTTGCCGGATTTTCTAGTCCTGATAATTCTAATATATCATTAATTCCTCCATTTAAATAAATATAATATATATATCTTAGAGGAATAACAGAATAAAAATAGCCACCTGAATATTCTGCCTCAGCTAATTAATATTAATTACGCGTCCTACGTAATTCCACTCTAAGAAATAGACGAAATTATATAAATTATTTTGTGTTCAACATAGCCAACTGCTCACGTCTTTAATTCTGAAAATGGTTGTTAGCAAATCGTGATTTGCAAGATTTTTCCTTCATTAAGTCGGCACTTAATCAGCCAAATAAGCTGCAGAAACTGTAACAATGAATACAAAACAGATGAGTTTCATTACTCGCTTAAAGACTGTTTTTGGTGACCATTAAGCTCGATGTCCTCTGTACAGAATGTCAATTGCAATAAACTGCAAACGGAGAATTTTACTCAATGAACCTGTTGGTTATATTCAGCAAGGATACGACAGGCAAGGTGAACATTAACGCGGAGTGCAGCTGATTTAAATTCTTTTGATTTTTTCTTATTTTTTTCCCTTTGTCTCATTTTTCTGTTTAACGCTATGATATATTTATATCTCTATCAATGTCTGTCTGTTCATCTCTCTCTCTCTCTCTCTCTCTCTCTATCTATCTCAGTCTGTTCGCAAATAACTGTTCCCTCTCTCCCCCTATCTATCTATCTATCTATCTATCTATCTATCTATCTCAGTCTGTTTGTAAATAACTATCTTCTCCCCCTCCCATCCATCTATCTCAGTCTGTTCATATCTATCTATCTATCTATCTATCTATCTATCTATCTATCTCAAACTGTTCATATCTTTCTATCTCTTTATATCAGTCTGTTCATATCTATCTATCTATCTATCTATCTATCTATCTATCTCAGTCTATTCATAAATCTCTCTCTTATCTATCTATCTATCTATCTATTTTGTGTGTGTGTATTTACCCAAGTCTTCTTCCAAGAGCAGGATGTGACACAAGGCCAAATTCTAAACGGAGTAATGCTGGTTTGTATACAGAGTTTTCCTTCTCCAATCCTGGTTACCCAATGAAAGCTAAAGAGCCTAGTCTGCCGAACTATTTACCCATAGCTAGTGAAAAAACATGAATTAGTGCCTTTTTCGAAGGGCATTAGCATAACGTTAAAACACACGTAACTTCGTCCAGGATTTGAACCATTTATGGCCGAGTCCATTTCCAACGATAATAACCTTTACACTGTGGGCCTCTAGTCTACAACTGGTTTTCCTTCTCCTAGACCGGTTTCCATACTAAGCTTAAAGTGCCCTGTTTCTTTTACAGTTCACACACCGCCGGAGGAAGAAGAGTTAGGGTCATGCCTTTCCAAAGGTCATTATCAATGTTGGAAATACAAAAAAACTTGTTCAGGATTTGGACTCGGGTTACCGTCTCCATTTGATACGACGATAACCGTGACGTTTCAATTGCCTCCAATGATATTAAAGCTAAGATTTATTAGACGAAATTTTACGCTCTCTAATGATTATATATATACACACACACTTTGGCTAAGATCAAAGTTTGTATATATATTATATATATATATATCATTTTTATACTTTTTCAATAATTCTGACAGCGTGAAAAAATATGATTAATGATCACACACACACACATATATATATATATATGTGTGTGTGTATATATATTATTTTTATAACTACTCTATAATTTTGCCGATGTGAAAAAAAGATGGTCATTATCAAAAATAAAAGACGTTTACTAGTTTTATTAAACCTAAGAATATCTATTCTTATTTAAAAAATGGTTGTGTGTACTTATTTACGCTGCATACACACACACATACACACACACACACACACACATTTATGGAAGTAAATAATGGGAAAAGAATCCGACTCTATGGAGAAAAATAGAAAATCAAAGTAATCGAAAGTGAAAAATTTATTGTGAAAGAAAGTCGATGCTTTAACGTTTCGGTTTTGATAAACCATCTTCAAGACTTTAGAAATGATGATACCAAGTGTTGATGATGGATGTTTTTTTAAACATAACGAAAGATTACTATGTATGAAAGCATATATATATATATATATATATATATATGTACCAAAGGATTACGATGACTATATATATGTGTGTGTATAAGGTATTCTTCAATTCAGTAAATCTGGAGCAGGGAACAATTCCGTCAGGACAAATAAATTATTCAAATTTCCAATATTTAAATATTCCTGGTAAAGAGGTCAATGTAAATAGATTTACCGAACAAATAATATCATTTCAAGAAAAAACTAATATTCGGTCACATTAGGATAATAAATTCATTCCCATCCTGTTAAGAGCATTGATATGAATCAAAGACTCTAAAATAATTTTAACTGGACTTCATCAGATTCAATTGGAAAATCAAATACATTACAAACAGATCGTCAAATACATTACAAACAGATAATCATTACAAACAGATAATCAAATACATTACAAACAGATAATCAAATACATTACAAACAGATAGTCAAAGGAAGGAGGGAGAGGGGGCTTCAGGGAGTATTTCGGTGTAAATATTTCCATAAAGATGTCTGATAATCCGTTTTTTTTGGTAGAATTTTCCTGAAGAGCTCAATTAACGAGGAGCAATTATGAAGTATTCTTCAATCCAGTATATATAAGTAAAGTTGGCGACGACAGTCGAAGGCGACCACAGTCGAAGGCGACTCAAAGGCTTCCTTTTCATTAGCTACTACACCGAGATATAAGGGAGGGCACTACTCCGTTCCCTAGGTTGTTCTACTTTACCTTATTATGTTGAGTATTAAGCAAGGGGGCATCAAGTACTATTTTTGGAGTCGACATTGGACTGAACCACGGTACAATGATTATATATATATATATATATATATATATAACCACAGCAATCTTACGATATATACATATATATCATCATCATCATCATCTCGCGCTGGTAGCACGGATATCCCTGACCCTCTCTCGCTACTCCTCCCTATCGTTCATCGCCCTAGGTAGGTCTTCAGGACAACATCCTGTATCCTCACATAGCTGCTGAATGTACGTTCGAGCTGGTCGTCCTGCTTTTGCGCGGCCATGTGTGGGGATCCATAAGAGTACATCTCTTATGAGTTCATCTCTGCTTCTCCAGCAGTGTCCTGCATGTCTGGTTCGTCTAACTTGAATAGTTTTCGTGATAGGGGGCAGGTGGCCGTACAGTTGGTGTCTTGTGGGGTGCTGCTGCCAGGACTTGTTCAGGATTGCACGCAGCATTCTTGTGTAATTGCCATCCAGTTTCTTCTCCAGCCGTTTTGTTAGCGTCCATGTAGTGCATCCATATAGCAGTATCGATGTGACCGCTGCCTGGAAGAAACTGCGTTTCATTTTATCGGTTAGGTCTGATTTCCATATAATCGATAGCCTATTGATAGCTGTCCATGCTTTCGTTAGCCTCGTTTCGATGTCTTTTCGGTTGATTCGACGCTGCTTCCTAGGTACGTGAATTTGTCTACTAGTTTAAGTGGGGTTCCTTCTAGAGTGGAGATGTCCCCCGTTTGGTTATAGCACATATATTCCGTTTTGTGTGCATTAACATAGAGGCCTATGCTTGCTGCTGCTCGTTCCAAACTATGCAGAAGAGTTTCGGCTTGGTCAGGTGTATTTGCCAGTATCGCTATGTCATCGGCGTAGTCGGCGTCGGTAATTGTTGTTGCGGGGTATCTTCTGCTTCTTTTCTTCGTCAGTTCGAAGCCATTCTCTTTGATTTTGTCAATCGATGTTCTAAGTACGTAGTCTAGACAAATGATAAAGAGGTACGGGGCCAGCGTGTCCCCTTGTAGTACTCCTGCTACAATGTCAAAGTATTCTGTGTCTCCATCCGGTGATCGTACTTTTACTTTAGTGTTTCTATAGAGAATTGTTATTGCCGCTACGGTTTCTTTAGGTATGCCGTACGCTAGTAAGATTTGTTCCATCTTTCCTCTGTGAATGGAGTCGAAAGCCTTGGTAAAGTCGACAAATATTAATGTCGCTTGTAGGTTCTTTGCCCGTACACCTTCAAGGATTCTGCGGATGGTTAATATTTGTGAGGTCGTGGATCTATTTCTTCGGAAGCCATTTTGGTTTTTTCTAAGTATGATGTCGATTTTGGGTTCTATTCGGTTTCGTAGTAGGGCATTGTAGATTTTGGCAGCTATGGATGTAAGTGTTATGCCTCGGTAGTTTTTGGCTAATCCGAGGTCCCCCTTTTTAGGGAAGAAGAGTATGCATCCCTTCATCCATCTATCTATCGGATTTTGATTGTATACTGCGTTGCAGTGTCGGAGCAGTATGTCGTCGAATTGTCTGGTCTTCCATACTTCCGGGGGAATTTCGTCCAGCCCTGCAGCTTTCCTATTTTTAATTTTTTTGAGAACCGAGTCGAGTTCTTCTTGTGTGAACGGTCCTAGTTTAATGTCTAATTGTTTGCTAATTATTCTGGTGATTGGTTCATGTGTTATTTTTGGTGGGTTTCCAAGTAAGTTTTCGAAGTGCTGTTTCCACAGTTTTATTCTTTCTTGTTGGTTTGCTGCTTTAAGTTTTGCTTTGGCTGTGTTCTTTCTTTTGCTCACTTCGTTTATTGTTTGCCAGGCTATTCTAGATTGTCTATCTTCCACCGAGTCTCTGATCTTATCTATCTGATTTTGAATGTATTCTGTCTGTTCCTTTATATATATGCCTGCTAATTGATATTGTGCCGTTTTTAGTTTTAAGGCATTTGTGTTTGTTGGGTTTTTTCGATAGTTTTTGGAGGCTGTTTTCACTAGTGCACGTTTTTCTCTCACAGCTAAAGTTTCCCATGGGACTCTATATTTAGTTTTAAGTTTTGTTGGAATGTATTTTGCTGCTGCCTCGAGGTGTGCATTGACGAAGTTTTCATATTCGTCGTTTGGTGTACTTTTTTCCGTCTTTTCTTGTAGTGTTTTGAATCTGTTTCTTAATTCTAATACGTATTTATCTCTTATATCTTTGTTGTTTAATAGGGCCCAGTCATAGTGTTTGGTGGTCGCTGTTCGTTTGGCGTTTTTTCGTAGGCTTAACCGTATTTTCGCCGTGACTATTCGGTGGTCGGTGGGCACACCCTCGAAAGAGGAGTATGCCTCGCAATTCATTGCACTATTTTTCCATTTCTTGTTTATAAGGACGTAGTCTATCTGAGCTTTAGTATTGTTTGCGTACGTGTATGTCCATAGTTTGCCCTCTCTTTTTTGGTAGTTTGTATTGAGGCATGCTAATCTATTTTCTATCATGAAATCTGTTAGATGTTGCCCATTCCTATTTGACGTGTTGTGGAGGCTGTATTTGTTGTTTTCGTTTTTCCCGATTTGGGCATTCATGTCTCCACCAATGACTAACATGTTGTGTTTCGGGATGCTACGCACTAATGAGGATAACTCATCGTAGAAGGTGACTAGTTCATTTTCTTCACTAACATTGGTGGGGCTGTAGCATGAGATGATTGTTGCTCTGGGGTTTCCGTTGAATGTAGCTGCCATCATTCTAGGTTGTATTTTCTCAACGCTATTAAGTGTTTTTAATGCTCTAGGTCCTATAAGTAATCCTACCCCTCCTACTGCGGCGTTGACAGAGTTTTTCCATGCGGATACAGTGGCGAGCGACCAGCCATTGCCAGTTTCGTGATATTTGATATCTTCGGAGTGCGTGTATCTGTGTTCTTGTATGCATATTATGTCTATCTTATGTTCTTTGGCCGATGCGATTAGCTCTGGGAGTTGTCCTATTCTATTTAGGGTTCAAACGTTAAATGTGGCTATTTGTAGTGTTTGCTTGCATTTTAGTAGTTTTGATTGTTTGAGCTCTGTAGCTGATTTTTCGAACACCGAGGCCAGGGCTCCAACCTCAGCAGGACGCGCCCCTTTTTTACCCGCGCGAAGAGCGATGTGGTTTGTGTAAGTGGTTTGAGTGTGGGTCATGGTTATCTTTCGATGGCTGTTTTATTCTCTTCTATAGAAGCCACTCTTATAGAAGAGCAGCAGTAGTTCCCCGATCGAACTAGCGATCCTGAGTGTAAAGTCGTCAAACTCACGTCCAGGACCCGTTTAGGTATTGAGTTTGGTCGTCCATGGGTTTATTCAAATACCTTTACGTACATCATGCTGCTTCCCATGTGTACGCAAAAAAAAGGGGGGGGTAATTTTGGTTTAAGTTTTCTTAAGTTTTAACTTAGTTAAAGTCCAAGGTTAAGGTACTTTCGTATGACTTTCACTGGTACTGACTTGTGCTTTTTTTTTTTTTGCTGTATTGGGACTTTTCCTAGGTTTTTCATTTTTTTTTTTTTACTACAGTTGGGAACCTAGCAGGCTTCAGGAATTATAGAGCTTAAAAATTTCCCCTTTCTCTTGGGGGGGGGCGCTATGGTAGCATTAGGTGTTTTAGGCTTTTTCTTTTAAACTACTGTTAGGGCTTTTTTTTTTTTTTACGAATTTTTAAATTATTCGATAGAAGACATTCAAAAACATTCTGCCTTGTTCGCTGACATTGGAATGACTAACATCAATTTGGCTCAAGAGGTTTTTGTTAAAGACGATAGATTATTTCTAATTTTATTTTTTCAAGACTCCTCGTTATTTTTCTAATGTCGGGATCTAGATGATAAAGGAATTGTCCCATATCTTTTGCCCAAGCGCTTTCGACCATACTTTTGATCGTCATCAGGGGTAGTGTAATTTTGAGTAGACTGTTGAGTTTTTACTGTTTTGATAATTGGTAGCATTTTGTTTTGAAATTTTCGGTTGGAACTTTTTCACAATAATTATATGCTTCCAACAACTTCAAAACAAAACGCTACAAATATTTACAACAGTAAAAACTCAACAGTCAACAAAAATCTACTCCACTCCTGATGACGACCAAAAGTATGGTCGAAAGCGCTAGAAAAATAACAAGAAGTCTTGAAAAGATAAGATTAAGAATGATAAACAAACAGTATTTCATTGTCTTAAAAAAACTTGCTTTAGTAATAACTTGCTGCCTAAAGAGTGTATACTCTTCAATATGTATATATATATATATATATATATATATTATGCATAGCTTCTTTTTACAGAACAAGAGGAAAATAAATTTAGATAGATTGTCCGATGCCAGAAAATTTATATTCAAAATCCAGTATTTTTTCAGGACTTGAATCACAACCCCTGGCACCCAGAAGAGAGAAAAAGGAATTATACAAGTCACGAAACGAAATGATCAATCAAGCCGCAGATAATATTAGTATTTAATTATTTATTCATTTAAAGAATTCCCCCACTTTTTTCTCGTGATTCCATTTCATCAGCAGAAGTACGTTAATTCCAGTAAAATAAAAAAAGAAAAAGAAAAAGAAAAAGAAAAAAAAATCAGGGACACAAAGGAATATCACAATAATCCCAAATCACTGTCGGATCCTCAGTAAAACACCATGGTGTTCCTTGCTTAAATGGATCCCTACAGAAATTCTTCGCCAGGGAAATGTTCCCCTCGGGGAAGTGTAAATTGACGATTCCCTCGTGAGCCGTCAGTACCTCATCCCACCGTCTGCATTTATAACCTGAGCTGCTACATATTCTTCTGCCTTCGTAGTACGTGGGTGGGTTGATACAATCGAGATCTGAAAATAAAAGCACAAAGGATTTTAAAAAATTATTCCAGTTGAAAAGATCTTTCATTTCTATAAGTCACAGTTGTAGGTTTTGCACTATTCTTCCCATTAGATATGCTATAAGTAGTTTTTAAACATCATGCCACAAGTCAAACTCAATATTTGATTTGTTTTCTTTGTTTAAAGGTATATCAACTCTTCATGGGTCATTTAATATCAAATCCACCTCCGCAGAAGGACAGTAGTAGTACATCTCCACTTTTAGCTGAGGTATAAGAGAGTTCATACCTTTTCCAAAGGCAGGAGTTCAAAAGGGACTAGAGTTCGAACTCACTACAATGTCGAGCTCGCTAACTCCTGTGCCTCAAAGACTCGCCCAAACTTAATGTGAATGAAAGTATTTTGTAATTTGCTCGAAGCATTGTGTTGTATAGTCCCAACCATATATATAAATATACATAATATACGCGGAAACATAGTCAACAATAATATACGTTGTATGATGAAAATTTGAACACTAAGACTCTCTGGAAAGCAAGATGACTCTTTGGAAAGACAAAGTGACTCTTCAGAAAGTTGGAGTGACATCCTGGAAAGACAGGAATTTTAACAAATATGGATAATACAATGAAAGAAAAATGCCCTCAGGGTGTCTGCAGCGGGGAGGGAGAATAGATCACCCATCTTACTTGCTCCTACGGTAACGATCTGGATATGTACCCGGCTACAACGTGTGATTGCGGTAGAAAATTCAACAGCTTGCGAGGAACACGAATCCACAAGGCGCGCTGGTGCGAAGAACGTAATTCTCCTGCCGGAGAATGTAAATCGATTGATGGGCCTATGAGTCAGGTTTACCCCCACAGTATTCACGAGCCCATTGCTGACCATCAGCGTCCTGGAGACATTTTTTTGCAAGCCATGAATTTAGTGGCCCAAGGGTAATCAGATAGCTACCTGGACTAACTTAGACCAGGAGCTTTCTTTTTAGTCATCACCCATCTTGAGGGCCCATTGATCAACAAATAAAATCTTTTAGCGGAATTATATATAACGTTTGTCTCGAGTGCTTTTGGGAAGTAACGCATAAATTAAAGAAAACGAATCGAAAAGATAACGGATATAGAAAGGATTTCAACACGAATGTTATACACGTGTAACCACCATTCTCGTGTAATTACGCAAAATCAAGAAACGGTTGCTATGACATCTAACGGCCGTAAGTAAACGCTTTTTTAAATCACAAACTGCACGAAAATGAAGATGAACGAACGTCTAATGTAATGTCCGCTTTTAGTCGATCTTGTGTATACATAGATTTTTTTTTTAAATACCATATCCGGTGGCAAAAGCTGCTCGGTAGTGCAAGGAGTGGCAGTTCCGCCTTGAGCTACCGAAACTGTGTTATCACCCTGGTTGGCGGCTGATGAGGCTAGGGTATCGCACGTGCTTCCACACGTTGTATGATGAAAATACGAACTTCAATGAAGAACGAACACACTTCTTTATAAAAATATACCTCTCACACTTTATTCTCGAAAGGGTTGCGAAATGGTTGATGTTGGTTATGTGAGAGAGGTGAGTTGGAGACGGGGACAGACTGCTAAATATTGCCCCAAACCATAGCAGCACTTCTTCCGCATTCTGGCTGGGCTGCTCAACCGTGGGTCACTGAGGGCCGCAAGCCCTCAGTCTGCAAGCTGATTCTCTCGCTGGCATCTTGTCCCCAACTGACTCCAACTGCAACTCGAACTGGAACTCGAACTGGAACTGCTTCAAGCCGTCTGTGGCACCTGGTTATATAATTGTTTGTCGTCCACCTGCTTCCTGTGAGTGTACGCATCGGCACCGAATTCAACCACGTCCACAGGTCAAGGTGATATTCCGATATCTTCGACCGGATGCACCTGTTTCGCTGTTCTTCCACTTATTTACTCAGGTGCATCTCTTGATTGACGGCTCGGTCGAGGGTCAATATGTTACAATTGCACAAATTATTTTATTGTATAGTATTAGATTAATTTAGAGGGCTATTGCAATACGAAATAATAATTATTTGAGTCTAATTAATTTCGAATACATATTTAAATTTAAAGTAAAAGAAAATAAAACAAAATAAAATAAAAAGTTAAAAAAAATAAGATAAAATAAAATAAAATGAAATTGATTAGGACAATTGAAGTCACGTCAATTCCGCATGGCGTTTAAACACCCCACGTGGCACCATGGTTACAACACCCAACATGGGTTCTAACACCCCACGTAACATAATGTTTACAACGTTCAAAAAAAAAAAAAAAATGGAACCTCCAACATTGTGTTAATTTATAAATCCTCGGGGTGTGGTTCGTGCCTGACCTCAAACTGGAGCAAAATTCGTCGGAGGTATAGCCTAGGGTGAATGCCCAGGTGGGAACTTGGCTTCCAAGGAAGCTGTCCTTAAAGGTCAGGGTGGAGGTGTGCGCTGTGTACATCTTCCCTTTGACCATCTACCGATTGTCTACACTTCCTCTGTCTCGGGATCGTCGGCTGGCGCTACAACAATCTCTCACCAGATTATTATAGGGAGCTCGAAGGCCGATGGTCCGTAGACAGATCTGCATTCAATGTACAAGCAATGGGAGTCTGGGTACGCCCGATTTGGAGATCCACGCTGAAAGACTCGCATACTTGGGCCGATCCTTGTCGGGGGACACGGTATGGAGACGAAAGGCAAGTGGGAATTTTCCTCGCCTTCAGTCAGACCCAAAGCCCGAAAGTCGGCGTAGGTCGATGGGTGAAACACCGTTTGTCCGCGAATGCCATGAGGCTCTTCGTAACCTTCCCGAGTCTAGTAACCTTTCACAGTCCCGGAAAGAACTGTACTGGGAACTAGTGGTGAGCTCCGTTTCGGACCCTCTTAGTGAGCGGCACGGCAGGACGGCGGTGGAGGTCCGCTCCCATTGGAATTGGGCGCCAGGTTCGGACTTCTTGAACAATTCCGAGTTCTTTCTTTCCTGACGGCTTGCACGGAACGCGTTGCCTCTTCTCGGCTTGAACTTCAGAGCGGGCCTGGCAGGCATGCCTGATTGCGCTCGCTGCGACAGTGGCTTGGAAGAAACGGCTGAGTACGTTTTCTACTACTGCGAGCGGGTTCGCCCGTTCTGAGATCACGTCGGGGAGTGGACGGCTTGCATCGAACCCAAACAGCTCGTGCTGCTCGACGTTGGTTACGTCGTGGACAACGTTTTATCTTTGTTTCAGGGTGAGAAGTGTGTGGTGTTTCTCCCGATCCTAGCTGTAACCAGAATGTTGATTTGTACGACGCGAGAGAATGAATTGTATGACGATGCAAGCTTTTCTCATTGTGATTTGATATTGTTCTTCAGGTATCAGCTTAGGGTCAAGAACAGATGTGATAGAAAACGCTTGGACCGCATAACATTCGACAAAAGGTGGTTGAATGCAGCGAGCCAGGTCGTACGAAAGGGGCCATATTGGAGTCATCCTTACCTCCTCTTCCTGCGTATGGCGTCTACGGTCCGGGTCCTTCGAGACCCCATCCCGGGGAAGTAGGTTTTTTGCCCTTCAACCCTACTAACCACTATGTATGAGTCATCATCCCCGTCACCTAATTGTTAGTCTCCAAGATCTTCCTCCATCCCTATTGTTTTTATACCCTAACCCTTATTCCAGCCTGCTTTTTCTGAAGATCGTGGAATCTCACTTGTACAAATTCATGCTACCAGTCCTCACCGCGCCCAACCCTGTCTTTTTCTTTTTGTCCCAGTATTAGATCCCTCTCCCATTTAGCGTAGATTCAGCTTGTTTTCGGTGTTCTTGGACACCAAAAAACAGTCGGCCTCCATATCGTAGAAGGGAGGGTAACCAAATGGGTAATGTTTTCACGGTTTTTCTCCTATCCCCATCTCACATCACATTTTTGTATGTAAAATCATGTTTTGTAAATAAAATCATACATTCTATTCGGGGTTTTAAGTAGGTCTTTTAACAGAGCGAGTGTGGTATTTTGGTGGTTGCAGCGCGCTCGATGAAGAATGGTTGATTATATATTGTACTTTTGAATGGGTCAGTGAATGTGGGTAGCTAGGGCTCCTTAGACAATATAGTTATGGCATGACCACTCTCTTCCTCTCCTCCACAAAACCATTGGGCCTCGTTCCCACTATTTTTGTATAAAATGGAAATAAAGTGTTCGTTTATTAAAAAAAGTCTCGGACGATGAAGTTTTACTTCAAAATTAATAAGATTCAAATAATTATTATTTCGCATTGCAATAGCCCTCTAAATTAATTCAATACAATAAAATAAAATTAATGTGAATAATTTTCTTTAAATGACTATATAATCTTGAGTGTGTGTATTTAGGATGTCAGTATCTATAAAGTCAATATTGGTGCTCAGTAGATGCAAAGACGGTCTTAAATTCAGTTTTCATAAACCCAGAAATTAGATTTAGTATTAATTAACTGTTTTTATAAACTCAGTATTTAAATTCAGTGTTAATAAACACAGCATTTCAACTCAGTGAATATACAAACCTCTATTTGTCAACGCAGTATTGTAACATATTGACCCTCGATCGAGCCGACAGTCAAGAGATGCACCTGAGTAAATAAGCGGAAGAACAGCGAAACAGGTGCATCTGGTCGAAGATGTCGGAATATCACCTTGACCTGTGGACGTGGTTGAATTCGGTAATGGTGGCAGATGCGTACGCCACCGTCAGACAATTATATAACCAGGTGCCACAGACGGCTTGGGCAGTCAGCTCATGTTCCAGTTGGAGATAGGATGCCAGCGGAGTGAGAACCAGCTCCAGACAGAGGGCTTGCGGCCCTCAGTGACCCACGGTTGAGCAGCCCAACTAGAATGCGAAAGAAGTACTGCTATGGTCAGAAGAACTTTGGGTCAATATGTAGCAGTCTGTCCCCGTCTCCAACTCACCTCTCACACACAACCAACATCAACCTTTTTGAGAATAAAAAGTAAGAGGTATATTTTTATAAAGAAGTGTGTTTGTTCGTTCATTGAAGTCATTAATGTTGACTATGTTTCAGCTTATATTCTGTATATGTATACGTATAATTATGGCTGTGAGTTTACAACAGTATAAAAATTCATGATTATAAATTCAATAAATAAAACCAGTCTATTGGTTTGATACTTTAGTAAATGTGTTATTAGTAAATACACAACAATCTTTAAAATAACAAAAACTGAAATTCTTTTTTGCGCTAAAATAATATTACTACACCAATAGAATCTTGCTAATAACACACACACACACACACTCACATATATATATAAACTCAACTCGATATCATTAATAAAATGTACCCTCAAGAAAATCTGGCCTTTAAACACTATATATATATATATATATATATAGAGAGAGAGAGGGCGAGAAAGAGTGTATTAAGAAATCATTGTAGATATGAAAGCATTTAACCAGACAGGTAACCAAAAAATCACCATCCTGATTTTATATATATATATATAAATATATATATATATATATACTTTCTTTAAAGAAAAAACCAAAGACCGGTTATTTTACGATTATAAATTTATTTCCATCCTGTTTTGCGTTTCTGATGTAAACGAAAAACACGAAGAAAAATATATCAGAACTTCTTCAGATCTTATGGATAAAATAAAACAGAATAGACACGGGGGTGGAGAGGAAGAGAGGTGAAGAGTTACCTCCCCATTTTATTAAACTTCCGTTTTTTTATTTACTCATTTATTTTATTTATTTTCCAAATTTTACCGTCGGTTGGAATGATTTTCTTGTCCCGAAGGAATTACTCCCAACTCTGGTTTAACTGGACCGAATACTACTATATATATATATATATATATATATATATATTTCAAAAGTTGAATTGTTTCGCAACGAGATTATTTTAAAAAAATGTTTATTTCATGAATGTTTGTATCATAAAATGTTTATTGTATTCCTTATTTTATTTTATCATATTTTATTATTTCATTTCCTTCTAATGCGTTTCAGAGAAGGATCAAAATTTTTTCTAGGTACTTTTTTCCCCAAAAATTTCCCCATCCTTCAACATAACTTTCCTTTTGTATTTTAATTTCTTTTCTTTGAAAATGTGTTTGTACTGATGTTTTTCGAATTTTTTTTTGTTTTGTTTTATGTGCTTTTGTTTTCGTTTGTCTTGTTTCAAATTTTCACGTGGTATTGTTTTTGTTTTTCACGCGTTTGTGCGTATATGTGTGTGTGTGTGTGTATATGTGTATGTGTGTGTGTGTTCATTTATTAATTTACTTATTTGAGTGTTTGTATGTTTTAAGTTTTATTTAATGCGGTTTTGTATTTTTCAATAAAATCTTTTTCTTTGATTTGTAGTAAATTTGTACCATAGGACCAACGTTTTGTGCTGTAAAGAAAGAAGTCCGCAGAAAAAGAAATGCTCAAACTTGAAGGTAAAGGAAGAAAATATAGCAGTCGTTTTTATTCAGCTATGATCGCTGCAACTCGAAAAGTTCATTTTAGTTGCGTCCTTCTTCTCCCTTCCTCTCGGTGGTGACGGGGCGTGGGTGAGAGCTGGCTGTTTGACACACGCCTGTCATAGCAGACTGGGTAGGACGGATAGGGGCCTCGGAACCTTTGACTTACTTGTTTTGAAAGCTGCCTTCAACTCTCTCAAAATCCCGTTACTTGTTTTCTTATATAGAGATTTTGGAGAACAAATCGAAGATCCTCGAATGTTCTATTGTCACTTGTGAAACACGTGATAATACATCTGTGATTATTTCAAAATCACGTCTAACTTTGCTGGTCATTCTGCCCGCACGCGCTAGTCTCGTGACACCTTCACTGATTGACGACAGTGCCCGTTCGTAATATTACAAATTGTAATTGTCTTTTTGAAATATAGGCATTGTTTTAAATAATCCATGACTACATTCATAAATATGTTTGGACACAAATAATTTTTGTTATTAATCTCTATTTTGATATTACTCTTATGTAGCGATATTCTGTTATTAAAATCTTTAGTACAGCCTGTGAATGTTTGCTTACAATTTTCATTTTTTATTAAGTATATTACATTTTTTGAATTGCATCTAAAATTTTTATTTATAATGGAAGTTTTTTTTAGAGTCTTTGAAAGTATATGATTGTCCTTCCATTATTATATTGTAAAGCCCACATCTTTTATTTTTGTATTTAATGACCCCATTAATGTGTTTGTCCCCGAATTTGGAGTGAGTATTTTTTAAAGGTTTTTGGGTTGTCGATGGCTTTTGATAATTTTAGTTGTCTAGTATTTCTTTGATTTTGTCATTATGTTTAAGTTTCTCGAGATTTTTTTGTTATTTCTCTGAATAGTTCAGGGTTGTTTTTATTATAGTTACGTATGTTAAGAGTTTTTCGTTGTAATATTTTTTATGGGATCTTAGTATTTTTAATGGTGTTTTTTCTGCTATTTCTATTCCCTTATTTATAAGAGTTATTGGGTATCCTCTTTGGTGGAGGTTTATATAGAGTTCTTTAAGGCGAAATTTTCTAAGTTTCTTATTTGTTACTATTGTATATATTCTCCGTGCTAGAGTATAAAGGATGGATTTTAAGCAGTTTTTGGGGTGATGACTGTTAAAATGGAGATATTGTTGGACGTCTGTTGGTTTGTGGTTGATGTCTGTTATTATTTCACCATTTTCATTTTTGATGAGTATGTCTAAAAATGGCAGTTCTTTGAAGCTATATTCCATTGTAGATCTTATTCTAGGGTGTAGGTTTTGGAGTATATTGTGCAAGTCATTAATGTTTCCCCATGTATAATTCCGGAATATGAAACAATCATCTAAGTTCCTCTTCCATTATTTAGTGAATTCTCTTTTTATATTTTCATTGTATTTTTTACCTATGATTTCATTTAAATTTTCTTCCAGAAATGCTAAGGTAAGAGTAGCATATGTGGGAGCCATTTTCGTTCCCATCGCTGTTCCTAGGGTCTGGATGTAATTTCTGTCGTCAAAATGGAAAGAGTTATTATTTAGGATTAATTCTATATCCACTGTGATAAATTTGTTGTTAAATCATTGATATAGTATTTCAGGGTATTTATCAATCCAAAATGAGATGTCATTATTGGGAATCCTTTTGGGATGAGGCTTCTTAATCTGAGAATTAATTGATCGCCTTTCGGGGCCCGTGGTGCAGTGGATAGAGGCGTTGAGTCTCTACGGTTCCAGGTGTGCATTGTCAGAAGATAGCGGTTTCAATTCCTACCCAAGCTGGCCAGAGGTTTACTTGTTCAAAACGTAGTGCGATAGACAACAACTATTGAAGGCAGTAATTACTGGGTATACGGTTACAAGACTCAGCATTCCTATCCGAGGTCGCGGTTAATCACCTGAAGAAGGCCAGAGGTGAAATTTGGCCGAAACGTAGTGACAAAACAAAACAAAACAAAAAATACCAGGATGAGGACCAAAGTCCGCAATATAAAAAAAATTAATTCTCTTTTATTCCTAATTCATGGGGTATATTGCTTTATAAGTTCGTAATGTCAAATGTACCTATGAGAGTGTTGAAATCAATTTTTATGGGTGTGGAGTTAAAGAATTGTATATTATCACTTATATAGCTTTTTATTTTATTTAGGAATGATTGTAGTAAACTGTCTATAAGTTTACTGAGTTTGTTTGTTAGGCATGGCGGGCCAGCTACTATGGGTCTATATTTGAGGTCATTAGAGTTTGCTGTCTAGACTACGTGCTGAGAACATCTATTAATAAAATCAAAGAAAACGGTTTCAAGCTAACAAAGGAAAGAAGCAGAAGGTACTATTTACCAACCCCTCCGCTCGGGCAGGATATGACACAAGGTCAATTTTTAAGCGGAGTTTAACAGGTTTTGAATTCAGAGTTTTCCTTCTCCTAGACTAGTTGCCTCACCAAGGCTGAAGAACCTAGTCCATCCTACTATTTACCCATAGCTGGAGGGAGAATAAGGGGTTTCATACCTTTCCCAAGGGTATTTGCCCGAAAGTGAACGTAATAGCGCGACTGGAGTACGAACTCGCGTACTACGATTCCGCAGTTCATCGCTTTAACCATTACACCACAAGCAGAAGGTACCCCTCAAAAACAATCACCGACGCCGACTACGCCGATGATATAGCGCTTCTGGCAAATGTACCCGCCCAAGCCGAAAACCTGCTACACAGTCTAGAACGAGCCGCTGCAGGCATAGGCCTCCATGTCGATGCACACAAGACGGAATATATGTGCCTTAATCAAACAGGCGACATCTCCACACTAAACGGTAGCTCTCTTAAACTAGTAGACATGTTCACCTACCTAGGAAGCAGTGTCCCATCAACTGCGACAGTCATCAGTACGCGACTAGCAAAGGCATAGACAGCTATCGATTGCCTATCGGTCATATGGAAGTCACACCTGACCGATAAAATAAATAGCATTTTTTTCAAAGCAGCGGTCGTGTCGATACTGCTATATGGATACACTATATGGACGCTAACTAAACGTATGGAGAAAAGGCTTGACGGCAATTACTCAAGAATACTGCGAGCAATATTGAACAAGTCCTGGAGGTAGCAACCCACAAAGCAGCAACTGTACGGCCACCTACCACCTATCACGAAAGCTATCAAAGTTAGACGAGGCAGACATGCGGGACACTGCTGGAGAAGCAGGGACGAGCTCATAAGCGATGTACTTCAGTGAACTTCTTCACATGGACGAGCAAAGGCAGGACGACCAGCTCGAACCTGCATACAGCAGCTCTGTGCCGATACGGGATGTTGTCCTGAAGACCTGCCGGAAGCAATGGACGATAGGGAGGGTTGGCAAGAGAGGGTCAGGGATATCCGTGCTGATAGTTCGACATGAATATAATGATGATGTGTTTCTATTGGTTTTATTTTATTTCTTTAGATTTGTGTACTTTCGAAAGTCCATAGAAGAAGTTTTTTGGGGCATATTATCTGTTAGGAAATTTTTTTGTCTTTTTAGTTAGTGATTTGTTGATTCTGCAGAATTTTGTAATTTTTGATAGGATTTTGTTGTCAATGTTTGCATCAAGTAGTCTATAGTTAGTTACATCGCTTAGTATTTTAAAAATTTTTTGTTCTGTTGTATGTTTTGTCTCAAATAATTACTGTGCTCCCCTTGTTCGCTTTTTTTATAATAATACTATTTTCTTTTCGTGTAAATTTTTTAAGACTTGTTTTTGTTTGTATGAAAGGCTGTTTTTAGTTGTTTTTTCTTTTAAGGGAATGTTCCATAATTTATCGATGAATGTATTAAGTCTGGAAAGAATATATATATATATATATATATATAGTAAGTAAAGTTGCGACCCGAAGGCTCCCTTTTCAATAGCTACTACACCGAAGTGTAGGCAAGGGCGCTACCCCTTTCCCTGGATTGCTCTAATTTACCTTTGATCCTCACCTTATATTGCGGAGTGTTAAGCAAGGAGGTATCAAGTACCATTTTAAAAGTCTTTGGTATGACGTGACCTGGGATTGAACCCATATATATATATATATATATATACTCTTCAAAATCATTTCAAAGTCAATAGTTCTTATATCATTTTCTGTAGTGTAAAGTATTTTTCTATCATATAATGTCTTTTTCTATGGGTCATCATCATCATCATGTCATACTATTAGCACGGATTTTCCTGAATCTCTCTCGCCACTCGTCCCTATCGTCCATCGCTCCCGGTAAATCTTCCATGCTTCATCCCGTATCAATAAAGCTGTTGTAGATAGGTTCTAGCTGGTCGTCCATGTGAAGGGGTCCACAGGGGTACATCGCTTATGAGCTCGCCCTTACTTCTCCAGCAGTATCCCGCATGTGTGGTTCATATCATTTGGATGGTTTTCGAGATGCGTGGTAGGTGGCCGTACAGCTGCAGTTTCATGGGATGTTGCCTCCAGGACTTGTTCAATACAGCTAGCAGCATTCTTGTGCTATTGCCGTCAAGTTTTTCTCCATACATTTAGTCAACGTTCAAGTGGTGCATCCATATAGTAGTATTGATACGACCGCTGCTTGGAAAAAAAAAACTGCGTTTTATCTAAGATAGGACTGACTTCCATATGACCGATAGCCTATTGATAGCTGTCCATGGCTTCGTTTGTCGCATGTTGATGTCATTTTCTGTGGATGAGATGCTGCTTCCAAGGTAGGTGAACTTGTCCACTAATTTCAGAGAACCACCATAAAAGATTGCCCAGTCGGCTGGAGCTGTAGAATACACTGACTGCACCTCTGCAGATGGGGTAAGACCCCCCCAATGAGTATCCTGGATATGACATTAACAATCTCATGGGGAGGTTCCAGTAATGCTGGGGCATTGGGGAATACGGAGCACCCCCTCATTACCATTTCTTCCAGGTCCACTCTGGTCCGGCGTGGAAGCACCTGATAGGGCCCTACCTATGGGTTAAATAGAACTAACGGCATACTTATGCTAAACTGAATTGTTTGATTAAACTGAATAGCTTGAAATAGAAATGTTTGACAATTAAACCGTACTTACATTTAAACTGCGTGCTTATGCTAAACTGAATTATTTTAAATAGAACCGGTTTTTGACATTAAAACTGTATTTACACTAAACTGAATTGTTATATATAACTGCTTGAATAAACTGAATAATTTGAAATAGCAATGTTTTTGACACACTGTGTACTCATGCTAAACTGAATTGTTTTAAATAGAACTGATTATTTACATAAAAATAGATTTGGCGTTGAATAACCTATAAAGGTTGATATGCCATAAAACCTAACCAACCAACCAACCACCTTAAAAGTACATGATCTCTGTTTTGTCTGCGTTCACGTGGAAGCCAATACCACCTGCTGCCTATTATGGGTATCTTTGGCGAAATATTTAGTCTCTTGTGAAATTATCGACCGTAGGTATATTTTGATTAGTTTTAGTTTCGATAAACTTCATTTGCCTATGTGCGAGGCCCAATTTGAACAAATCTGTCAAATTAGCTTAAACCGGTCCTGTTTATCTTCATACCCTAACAAGTGACAAAATCTGCTGGTGATGCCAGTGGTGGCAGTACCACCTTCGCCACCGAAACTATGTCATAACCTCTGGTTGGTGGCTGATGAGAACAGGGTATCGCACGTGTTTTTTTTAATGAAAAATTTGCATACAAACGTTTAATGTTTTCTCAAAGGACACTTCAAATTACAATTCTTATAAAATTACGAACTGCTACACAATAGAGTATTAAACAAAATAAAAGAAAGGAAGACGAAGAAAAGGAAAAAATAGGAA
>OY757947.1:20362019-20372019 GCA_963585895.1 Sepioteuthis lessoniana
ACTCAAGACTCACAATAACTCCAACTGACTGCCACCCTCACTCGGGCATCTGCATATATCATTTCATAATGCCCGCGACTTCCGATCAACCACGTGACTGCTTCTACTTATTTATACTGCTATGTTCAGTTTAGAGAAATCTCTGATTGACGGTTCGGTCAATATGCAACATTTGCAGACGACAATATTCTGACTTGCCGTAAAAGTTTGAAAGATCAAAACCCAAAATAATTTTTTGAAATCTTTTCCCTCCAAAGATTGTTAAAATTACATTTAGAATCAATATCATGAATAAAACATTAAATTTCTTAAAAATCTAACTTCGAACTTGCCTAAATAAGTCAAAAAATGAACATGTTTTTCGGGAGGAAAGATTTATGTCATGTGTAGTCAACCTTTCGTTTATTTCTTTGGAGTAAAAATAAAGATTCTTTTCCTTTAAGAATTTATATAATTTCAACATCGCTTAATTGAACGAATATTTTTGTTTTCATTTTTATTGTATTGAAATATTCGTTCTATCTTTCAGTCTGTTTGTTCCCTGCTGATGAAAATTTTTGATGCTGGCCTAAACATGTTAACGCATAAATATATTTTCCCATAACATAGTGACACAAGATGTTTTACACACCCAAAATATGCCCATTTAGATTAAGAGTAATAAAAACTACTGTATTTCATACATGAATCTTCACTTTCTCTCTTGAAAAATATTTACGCTCAGACTAATATCAGGTTTGCTTACAAGAAAAGACTTCGTAACTGCTGTTTATCAACTTTTCACTTATTTTACAGAAATATCCTGTTAATTTGTAGATCGGTGTTTTATTTAATCATTTATACCTTTCTCCGATATATATATATATATATATATATATATATATATATTGTTTGTGTGTATCAAATAATTGCACTTACCTCGTACACCAACTCTTGCATTGACATCAGCTCGTATCACTCCTCGATGACGCAAATGGGACGGTTCTTTTATGTATTTTGACTTTAAAACATTATCGAACGTCTTCTGTAACGGATAGTTTTCGGTATTATTCTCCTTATTCTTTCCGTTGATTGTAGCGTTGTGGATAGCTGAGCCATTATAACGCCCCGGAATCTTCATGTCGTCCGAAATACCTGTTTTGTTTCTGCTTATGACATCCTGAGACGTAAGGTTTTTTTTCCGCTCTGATCCCGAACTTTTAGAATCGAGATTCGAACTACTCTTTGCTGCACCCTGAAGGGTTTTATTGTTGTGAGTTATATTGGTTCTTCCAACAGGGTGATGTTTTATTGTATCGTTTGAGGCACCCTGTTTTGCTGTCAGATTTTGCCCAGCGGACTTACCTGAAAGAGAGATGCTTTGGCTTGAATTAAAACTGTTAGGCGTTTTCTTAGTTATGTTAGGATTTTTTAACTTAGTATTTATTTTGCGGGGTCTTTGGGTAAAGATTAAACCTATGTCACTAGTTTTTTTATTTTTACGGGGAGATTTTTTAATTTTTGCTTTGTTTCTTTTGGTGAGTTTTTGACCAACTTGCGATGAGTTTTTATGATACACAAAGGAAGATAGCTTTTCGCTATTGTTTTTTCGGGGTTTTATCGGATTTTTGGTAATCGATCTTTTAAGGTTAATGCTCTTTTTTACCTTTAATGATGATTTGGTTTGAGGACTATCGGGGTGCGTTTTGGGGACATTGACTTTTGCTTTATTGGCAGTCCGTTTGGAAGATTTGGTGTCCTGAGAATGTTTCTTATTCTTCGAATCACCGGTTGATTTTTTACCATCTTCGCTTTCGAGAACATCTAAATTCTTTAAACGTTTCTGGAGATGCACCAGTCCATTTAGCGTTTTGGATGCTCTATTTTGTTTTACGGTTTTGTCAACTATTCTTCGATTTTTCGTCTTGGAAAACTTCCGGTTTTTCATGTCAGGAATTTTCCAAGATGAAGTTTTGTTTCCTGAAGTGAGAAAAAGATTGTTCGTTATTCAAATAATATCAAGTAAGTGTAAATTTTTAGTCGTTTTTAGGAATAAAAGAACTGCTTGAGACCATCGAATTACATATCGAACGAAGTTTTGAGCTTGGAACTAGGCATGTATCTACTGTCTGATGATCGTTATACAACGTGAAACTTTGTGTCACTGGTCTATTCATTTCAGTATTACAGCGATTTCATTTTGCATATCCCTCAATCGGCAAATAAAAATGTTACTGCGAAGGCTGTTATATCACAGACACGGAGATTTGATAAATTTTATTTAGAAAAAAATTATATATTCAAAATTCTAATACTAAATTATGCTACATACTAAGTAAAGTTGTCTCCCTTTAGTCGAGGGTGACCCGAAGGCTCCCTTTTCGATAACTACTACACAAAGGTGTAGGGGAGGGCGCAACTCCTTTCCCAGGATTGCTCCACTTTACCCTTGATCCTTACCTTATATGGCTGAGTGTTAAGCAAGGTAGCATCAAGTGCCATTTTTTGAGTCTTTGGTATGAAGCCAGGTCTCCCAGACCATTGGCGAACACTCAAACCGTTATGCCAAAGTCCGGTATGCTAAATTTCAATCATACATCCTAGATGCATCAAGGTAGGTCCTCAGTGATGCACTGTCTTAATCGCCGATTTCGGGCTTTTGCATCATATCGGCTCCGACAGCAACCCTGACATGACTCTGGAAGAGCCAAGCCGCCTCCTTGATCGCGACGTGCTATTCTCGTGCCTCTGTCAAAGCAATAAAATCGTAAGGCCGGACTTCGGCCGTTCTTTATAGACATCTGTCGTTCAGTAACAGCCAATGAAAAACATAAATACTAAATTATGTAAAAAATTCAGGTCTCAATAATATTGATGACCTATAGTCACCACTGATATATATATATATATATACGAAATTAATAGATATTTAATTATTCCAAATAGTATAAAGAATATTATTAAAACCAGAAATTAATTGTATCATAAAATTGATTTTTAAATACATTTTCTACTTAACTTACAAAAATACGCGTAAAATATGGGATGGATTTTTGGCTTTTTTGTTTTATTATCATCTTTACGGCTTTTTTTTAGATAAGCTATTTTTTTTTTATCAATGAAACATTTTGATTAAAAGATACTTTACAATAAAAATCAACTAATTTAAACCTGTTTTTTGATGTTAGTTATTTGTTCTTGCAAATTGCAGAATTCAAATTAATTTAGAATAGATGTATAATAGAACACATTTCTTATTATTGGGTTATATTTGATATCATTCTCCACAACCAGGCAACGACGGGTATCCCTTCTATTCCAAACAAAATCTACAAATATAAAAAAGGATAAAGTTAAATGACAGAAATTTCAATGCCCACTCCACCTTCCCATTTGGATTGATTTCTGCCCGGAATTTGTATTTTTGTCAGGCGAATTACTAATTAGGAAAGAGGACATTTTATTTCATTTTATCTTGATTGATAGGAGTGTCATACCATGAGAAATGGTTACCTACAGTTATCAAATAAAAAGAAAAAAAAGGCAATAAAGTATAGAGAATGATAGATAGGAACGGGAGGAGATAGATATATTGAGTGGAACACACACACACACACACACACACACACACACACACACACACACATACACACACACACATATATATAGAGAGAGATATGAAAAGACCGAAACAGAAACAGAGGATGATTGATGAAAAATCTGAGATATATATGAACAGACTGAGATAGATAGATATGAACATATACATATATATACAGAGAGAGAGAGAAAGAGAGAGAGAGAGAGAGAGAGAGAGAGAGAGAGAGAGAGAGATTCATATGAACTGTGATAGATAGATATGAACAGACCGAAAAAGACCTTTTATTTCACTTCATTTACTTGTTAGGTGTATTTACACACACACACACACACACCCACACCCACACACACATATATATATATATAGAGAGAGAGAGAGACAGATATAGATAGATAGATAGATAGATAGATAGATATGAAAAGACCGAAACAGAAACAGAGAGAGATTGATGAAAAATCTGAGATATATATGAACAGACCGAGATAGATATGAACATATATATATATATATATACGCACATACAGAGAGAGAGAGAGAGAGAGAGAGAGAGAGAGAGAGAGAGAGAGAGAGAGAGACACACAGACAGACAGACAGACAGACAGAAATTCATATGAACCGTGATAGATAGATAGATATGAACAGAACGAAAAAGACCTTTTATTTCACTTTATTTACTTGGTAGGTGTATTTACACACACACACACACACACACACACACACACACACACACACACACACACACACACATATATATATATATATATATTCTTTTTTTACTTGTCTTTTGTCATCTTTTACATATTTACATTAACGTATTTCCCATTGATGAATCAGCATCATTCGCACTTTTATTTTTAATGGTAACACGGTTTGTACAATGTGACGTCAAGAGCGTTAAGGTCGTCATAGCATTTACTGTCAATGAAATCGGTCGGTGCAGATTTTTTGACTTTCGAAAAATAATTCTAAATATGCTTCGAACTTAACATCTTTGACGTCACATTGTACAAACCGTGTAACCACTAAAAAAAAAAAAAGGGGTAAATGATGCTGATTCATCAATCTTAAATACGTACAAAGAACTAGAAAGTACTCGAAATATTGATCCACAAAGTTTAAAACATCAGCAACGTCAGTGGGACGAAATGTGTCTCGTTAGTTATGTCCTGTGTGTGAAGAGACATCAGATGGAAGCGACACCCTATACAGCAGGACAATTAGCACATTACCCATACATTTAATATCCAAGGACACTTGAATATGACTCGATGAAGGAAGACGAATTGAAAGAAAATGTAAGAAACGAATATTTTAAATATAAACTTGATAAAAAGGATGAACACCTGGGTAGTATTGATTGTGAAATAAACAGGATTCTTCTTCCGCTGGACAAAAGAGGAAATCGAATGAATTGACTGTTGAACAAGGGAATTTATGATAATTTCCAAAACTCTATATCACGAAGACAACACAGACAGTAAAGAAGGCGGTAAAAGAAATCACCAATATTAAAAGTGATCAAATAACGAAAAATAGGATTGAAAAAATATCCACAGCAAGCGGAGGAAATCTTACGAAAAACGCTGGAAATAATGAATTAAAAAAAAAGAAAACCAAATATGTATATGGTGACGGAAGGCCTCGGCTCTTCTGTGCATCTATTCCTTGCATCGCGTGACCCATAGTTGTGTTTATTACACAGAACTCAAGGTTGTGACACAAAAAGTCAAAAAAAAAAGAAGAAAAAGCTAAACTCAAGAGTTGATGGACTGGACTCTCTCACAGAGGATGACGTGTGTGTTACGTCGTACCTTCTTTTGGCTCGGTTCCCCCCCCACCTGCACATGAACCCGGAACGACTTTTACTAAGTTAGATTCCAGCTGATCACCCCAACTTTAGAGAGTCAGCAGATTCTAAGAATATCTGACTCTTGTCGTTTTCTCGGAGCAACTAACTCTTGTCCCGTCGGCTGGGGCTGTAAATTGCACCGACTGCTTTTCTGTTAAGGAGTAAGACTCCCTCCTCCCAACGAGTGTTTTGGATATGATACTAAACAATCAGATGGTGAGGTTCCAATAATGCTTAAGGTTTTGGGGAATGCGGTGTACGCCTTCATTGCTATCACTCTCAGGGGCACTCAGGCCCGGGGGGTAGCTCCTAATAGGGTCCTATCTATGGGTCAAATAGAACTAAACTGTGTACTTATACTAAACCGAATTGTTTGAAATGGAATTGTTTCTGTATGCTAAACTGAATGGCTCGAAATAGTTTTGATATTCAACTAAGTGTCAATAAAAAACTATACTTAAACTGAACTGTTTGAAATAGATCTGTATAAAAATGGATTTGGCATTAAATAACCTACAATAGTTGATATGCCATAAAACCCAACCATATCAAATCATATATATTTAATATATATGTATAAAGAGGATTTGGCTTTAAATAACCTACAATGGTTGATATACCATAAAACCCAACCAAACCAAATCATATAGGTTTAATATATATAAAGAGGATTTGGCATTAAATAACCTACAATGGTTGATATGCCATAAAACCCAACCAAACCAAATCATATAGGTTTAATATATATAAAGAGGATTTGGCATTAAATAACCTACAATGGTTGATATACCATAAAACCCAACCAAACCAAATCCTATAGGTTTAATATATATAAAGAGGATTTGGCATTAAATAACCTACAATGGTTGATATACCATAAAACCCGACCAAACCAAATCATATATATTTAATATATATGTATAAAGAGGATTTGGCATTAAATAACCTACAATGGTTGATATGCCATAAAACACAACCAAACCAAATTATATATATTTAATATATATGTATAATGAGGATTTGGCATTAAATAACCTACAATGGTTGATATGGCATAAAACCCAACGAAACCAAACCATTCATATTTAATATATATGTATAAAGAGGATTTGGCATGAAATAACCTACAATGGTTGATATACCATAAAACCAAACCAAACCAGACCAGACCAACTAACTCCGACGGATTCCTCCGACCAACTACTTTCACTCTGGACTCCCCCTCTTTATTATTTTTTTAAAAAGCAGGAAATGCTTGGTCATTTTCTGTTTCTTTGTTCCATTTTCCCGCGGGTTGTTGAGTACCAATTTTATTCAAGCTTCCTTCAAACTTACGCTGATCTACTGGACGGCCTGACTGGTGGTGGGTAGGTGAACTACCCCCACCTTCATCGTCTTCACATATACGGTGTAGATACATCTACACACGTTTATACACAGATATACATGTATAGGTTTACCTACACCTACCTATATGTTCACCTTGATATGCATAAACACGCACATATGTAACTACCATGCCAAAGATCCATAGTGTCACAATATATATATGTAACTATACGTATATATGTAAATATACATGTGTGTGTGTTAGTGTATGAGGGTGGGCTGAAAAGTTTACTAGCAGAAAAGTTTATACGAAAACGTCATATCTGCCGTTAATCGCTAATGAGATCCAAGCACTGCAACATGAAAGAAGTTTGTGAACTGCATAGGAAACTGTTCGAAAGTAAGCCTCATTTAATCACATCTCAGCCTCCATATGCATACACGCATCGTTTGGTTAGGTTCCTTTGTTTAAAGGCATATCAACCTTCGTGTTTTATTAAATGCCAAAGCCATACTCGTTGAAACAGTGATACTATTTAACTCACGTCAATAGAACAATCTTGAAAATGGCTACACAGAGAGCACTGTAACAGAGAAACGCATCTGGACAAACTACACTACGGGGAATCTCCCATTAATTTGTTGATAACACTACAAAAATAGAAAAAAAGATGACAATAGAACAATCTTGAAAATGGGAAAACTACACTACAGGGACTCCCCCATTCATTTGGTGATTACGCTACAAAAATAAAAAAATATGTCAATAGAACAATCTTGAAAATAGCTACGCAGAGAACACTCTAACAGAGAAACGCATCTGGACAAACTACACTACGAGGACTCACCCATTCAATTGATGATAATGCTACAAGAACATAAAAAGAAAAACATGTCAATAGAAAAATCTTATTTAGAAATAATACAAAAATATATAACAAAAAGTTCGAAGACATGCTTTCTTTAGATAGAGGATTTATATTACAAACTTGAACTACCATGACCGCAAATCCGCAAGCACTGCGCGTGAGATACAGAACTACTTGACAGCTGTTTCGATTTTATTAGGTCTCATTGGCAGTGTATACCATGATATCCTCACTGAAGATCGAACAAGCAACCACAGAACTGAAACTCTACCACTGAGCCACTTGGTCACATCGCACACAAGCGATGTCAAATTAACTAGTCAGAGTAGATGCACAGCCAATTAACCTGGTGTATCCTGCAAGTTACATCCGTTGTCTTTACAGAGGACACGGTCACCTCCTGGGCTACGCCTTCCTAAGAGGAGTGGAGATACACATGGACAAGGATGTAGCCCGATAACATACCGCATATCAGCAACAGACACAACGTAAGTTAGGGAATTTAACGTATATGTACTAAATTCCGTTTTTTTTTTTTTTTACATTTTACGCGATCGGATACTGATATGCTCAATTGCTTAGAAGAGCTTTGCATTGCGTGAGTGGTAACCGTTAATTCCTTCCTCAAAGGGCTCAACCACCCCGGGGATATATATATATATACATATATATATAAAGTTGGCGACCAAAGTCGAGGGTGACTCGAAGGTTCCCTTTTCAATAGTTACTAGAGTGGGTGGGCGCAACTCCTTTTCTTGGATTGTCCCACTTTAGCCTTGATACGTATCTTATAATGCTGAGTAATAAGCAAACGGCATCAAATAGCATTTTTTAAGTATTTGTATGATTCGACCTGAGATTAAACCCCGGTCTGCCAGACCATTGGCGAACACTCTAACCACACACACACACACACATACATATATATATATAACCTTTTTTTTCCTCTGTACTGCTATGGGTTTGAATTAAGGGTTTTTATTTCTCAAAGACGAGTTTCCTAACCAAGGCTAAAGAGCAATTCTACACTTCAGTTTATCCATAGCTTGGCAGGTAAAGCAAATTGATTCATGCCTTTCTTATGGGCATTAGCGTTGAGTAAACGCAACAGCTACGTCCAGGTTTTAAATTCGAGTTGACGATCCTATTTTCTACGACTATAACAGTTACCCTGAGCATATCCATAAAAAACGAGAAAATCCACTGAAAATAGATTGATCTGGAGGAAATGATATTGATCGATATATATATATATATATATATAGATAGATGTTATATGAAGAAAATGAGGAATGTTCGATGAAGCTAGAAAGTTTAATTCTCAAAATAAGTTCATTTTTCCTCGAATCAAAATATTTTTCAAGAGGTTAAATATACATATATATATATATATATATATATCGGCACATTGGTCTAGTGGGTAAAGTGTGCGCCATATATAAGTGCGTGTGCATGATTGTGGGTAGGTAGGATAGATAGATTGATAGATAAGCTTAGAAAGAAAGAAGTCACGAAAAAGTAAGGAAGGAAGAGTAGAAAGAAAGAAAGAAAGAAAGAAAGAAAGAAAGAAAGAAAGTAAGAACATATTGAAAAACGAAAAAGACAAAAAAGGAAAGTAGCGGGAAATTAAATATCAGATAAAAACAAAAAAGAAAGAGAGAGGGAGAGAAAGAATTAATAAAGGAATAAATAAATAAATAAATAATAGATGTAATAAAAAAAGAAACTAAAAAGAAAATTGCTTAAAGTTTAAATCATCTTGCTGTCACTTAATCCCCTCTGATGAACACCGTTTATCTGATGTGTAAAGAAGCAAATGTTTTATTGTTAATACCGACGATAATAGTATCAATCAATGTTTAACTTCTTTTGTTAACTTGACAGCACAATCGAAAATAAAATGCCGACAGAAAATAAAATCTATGCCTCCAGGAGACGCAGATGTTCTTTGAAAGCCTAAAAATATGGAGCCAATTTTGTCTATGTCTTTTCAGATGTTGATTTTCCAAATACTTGATAAAGGCGGCAAAAATTACAATACAGCAAGAAGAAGAAGAAGAAGAAGAAGAAGAAGAAGAAGAAAAAGAAGAAGAAGAAGGTACATCAAGTGAAAGAAAGAAGAGAAAGAGAAGCCTAAAATGATTGGAGAAGAAGAAGAAGAAGAAGAAGAAGAAGAAGAAGAAGAAGAAGAAGAAGAAGAAGGTACATCAAGTGAAAGAAAGAAAAGAAAGAGAAGCCTAAAATGATTGAAGAAGAAGAAGAAGAAGAAGAAGAAGAAGAAGGTACATCAAGTGAAAGAAAGAAGAGAAAGAGAAGCCTAAAATGATTGGAGAAGAAGAAGAAGAAGAAGAAGAAGAAGGTACATCAAGTGAA
>OY757947.1:20374519-20422019 GCA_963585895.1 Sepioteuthis lessoniana
ATATATATATATATATACTTACTAATTTATAAAAAAAAGCATACAATCTTGAAGCGTCTCGTTGGTCAAGCCACAATGAGGAGTTGTGATACAACGAAACAGTCTGTGGAAGCCAATTAAGTCGTACTGATAGCATGGAATAATTTTACTCCCTCTGTCTGTCTGCCTCTCTCGCTCTCTCTCTTTCTCATCATTCCTCACAATTATCCATGACATTAAGTCGTGCAGATAGCACGGAAATCTTTATACTCTCTCTCTCTCTCTACCTCTCACTTTTTTTTCTCTCTCTCTCGTCATTCGCTCCTACCATCCATGTCAATTAAGACGAGCTGATAGCACAGAATCCTTTAATTCACTCTCACTCTCTACCTCTCATTCTTCCTCTCTCTCTCTCTCGCCATTCGTCCCTATCATCCATTAAGTCGTGTTGATAGCGCAGAATCTTTTTACTCTCTCTCTCTCTACCTATCAATCTCTCTCTCTCTCTCTCTCTCTCTCTCGTTATTTGTCCCTATCATCTAATATAATTATGTCGTGCTAATAGCACAGAATTCTTTAAATCTCTCTCTCTCACACACACTCTCTCTCTCGTCATTCGTCCCTATCATCCATGACAATTAAGTCGTGTTGATAGCGCAGAATCTTTTTACTCTCTCTCTCTCTCTCTCTCTCTCTCTCTCTCTCTCTACCTCTCACTTTTTTTTCTCTCTCTCTCGTCATTCGCTCCTACCATCCATGTCAATTAAGTCGTGTTGATAGCGTAGAATTCTTTAACTCTACCTAACTCTATCTACCTCTCACTCTAACTCTCTCTCTCTCTCTCTCTCTCTCTCTCTCGTCATTCGTTCATATCATCCATGACAATTAAGTCGAATTGATATCATGGAATCCTTTAACTCTCTCTCTCACTATCTCTCACTCTCACTTTCTCTATCCCCCCTCTCTCTTTCTCTCTTTCTTTCTCTCCTGTGAATCGAATTACCGTACGAATACCTACGCACGACATAAGGAAACACTGGACAGCTGTTTCGACCTTATTATCTCATTAGCTGTGTATACCGTGATCTTCACTACGTCTTTCCAAGAGGATTAGAGATACGCATCCGCGTAATTATTATGACCTCAAGGGCAAGGATATAGATCTACATTTTTCTTTTTTAAGTATGGGAATTATATTGTGAATCGAATTATCACGACCAGAAAATCCGGCGAACACCTACGTACGACATACGGAAACACGATTTTTCGACCTTATTATCATCAGCAGTCTTGGCTCTGCAATCTGTGGTCGCTTCTTCAATCTCCAGTGGTGGAGATCACGGTACACACTTTCCATATGTCGTATGTAGTTGTTCGCCAGATTTTCTTTTCATGGTAATTCAATTCACAATATAATTCCTCTACTTAAAAAAGAAAAAGGTAGATCTATATCCTTGCCCTTGAGGTCATAATAATTACGGGGATGCGTATTTCTAATCCTCTTGGGAAGACATTGCCCTGGAGGTGACCGTGTCCTCTGCAAAGAGTACGGATGTAACTTGCCAGACATTCAGGTCAATTTGGCCACAGAATTACCATGACTATTTGGCGTCACTTGTGTGCGATATGGACTGTGGTTTAGTTTTAGAGTTTCGGCTCTGCAATCTGTGGTCACTGGTTCGATATCCAGTGGTGGAGATCACGATATACACTGCTGATGAGATCTAATAAGGTCGAAACAGCTGTCCAGTGTTTCCGTATGTCGTGCGTAAGTGTTCGCCTGATTTTCTGGTCATGGTAATTCAATTCACTATATAATTCCTCTAATTAAAGAAAACTGTAGATCTCTCTCTGTCTGTCTGTCTCTCTGTCTCGTTATTCGTCCCTATCATCCTTGACAATCAAGTCATAATGATAGCTCAGAATCCTTTAACTCTCTCTTTCTCTCTACCCCTCTCTCTCTCTTTCTCATCATGCGTCTCTGTCATTCACAACTTATAAGTCGTGCTGATCGCACGGAATCCTTTACTCCCCCCCTCTCTCTCTCTCTTGTCATTCGTCCCGATCATCCATGACAATTAAGTCGTGCTGATAGCACGTAAGCCTTTAACTCTCCCTCTCTCTCTCTCTCTCTCTACCTTTCTCTCTTTCTTGCCATTCGCCCTTATCATCCCTGATAGTTAAGTCGAGTTGATAGCAATGAATCTTTTAACTCTCTCTCTCTCTACCTCATACCCTTTCTCTCTCTCTTGTCATTCGTCCCGATCATCCAAGATTAATAAGTAGTGCTGATAGCACGGAATCTTTTGACTCTCTCTTTCTCTCTCTCTCTCTCTCTCTCTCTTCATTCATCCCTATCATCCATCGCTCCTGACAGGTCCTCTAAACTGCATCGAGTGTCCTCACAGTGTTTTTGT
Organism: Sepioteuthis lessoniana; assembly: GCA_963585895.1. NCBI lineage: Eukaryota > Metazoa > Mollusca > Cephalopoda > Myopsida > Loliginidae > Sepioteuthis > Sepioteuthis lessoniana. The sequence continues at coordinate 20,376,916 of OY757947.1, forward strand.
ATAAAACAATTTGCTCCTCAGCTAACACTATTGTGTCCGTATGTAGGAGTCCAAGTGTGTGTGAGCGTGCGTCTGTGCGCGCGCGTGTGTGTGCCTGTGTGTACGGGTAAAGTCACACTGTGTTTTATGAATAAGTAAACATTACTCGTCAAGAAAATTCATCGTTATAGAGAGACTGCAGCAGGATGATATCTTCAATTTAAAATTGCCGCCGCGAAGACGCCAGTAATTATAACTGGATTGGAAAAAATCAAATGGCGTTAGGTCTGTAGACTTTATACGTCATTCAAGTGGACCCTGACTTCTAATCCAACCATTTCGGAGCAACTTGTCTCCCTTAGAAGAGAAGATTGAAACTCTTATGACGGTTTACAACTCTGTCAGTCGACTGGGGCTGTAGAATACGCCGACTGCATTTCTGCAGAGAAGTAAACTCCCAACGAGTGTCTTTAACTGTATCTTACGATGAGGCTCCAGTTCTGGAGCTTTGGGGAATGCAGTGTACCTCCTCATTATCATTGTTATCAGGTTCATTCGAACTTGAAATGGTGGTACTTGTAAGGGGGGGGGTCAAATAGAACTATTTAATCACCTCCAATTCTTGAAATAATTTAACTAAGGACAAAGAAACTATTAATGTTAATTAGAATTATCAGTATTCGATAGTATTACTAAAACCTTTCAATTAATAGAATTATTAGTACTGGATAGCAATACTTTAAACCATTTAACTGTAAGCGAACAAGGGAATGATATTAAATAGAATTGTTAGTGTTAGATTGCAATACTTGAAACCATTTAACTATGTGTATGGAAATCAGACCTAACCGATAAAATGAAACGCAGTTTCTTCCAGGCGGCGGTCGTATCGATACTGCTATATGGATGCACTACATGGACTCTAACAAAACGGCTCGAGAAGAAGATAGACGACAATTACACAAGAATGCTGCGAGCAATCTTGAACAAGTCCTGGCGGCAACACTCCACAAGACACCAACTGTACGGCCACCTGCCTCCTATCACGAAAACTATTCAAGTTAGACGAACCAGACATGCAGGACACTGCTGGAGAAGCAGGGACGAACTCATAAGTGATGTACTCTTATGGACCCCCACACATGGCCGTGCAAAAGCAGGACGACCAGCACGAACATACATTCAGCAACTATGTGAGGATACGGGATGTAGTCCAGAAGACCTGCCAGAGGCGATGAACGATAGGGAAAAGTGGCGATAGAGGGTCAGGGATATCCGTGCTAATAGCACGACATGATGATGATGATGACTTGATAAATAGATAGACTAATGTTGAATAGCAATACTTGAAACCATTTAACTGTGTGCAAACAAATGATTAATATTAAAAAGAATTATTTTGAGATGTACTTGAAATCAGTTAGCTGTTTTAACAAATGGTTAATATTAACTGTGTTCAAACAAATAATTAATATTTGATTAGAAAGGGATACTAGGTAAATAGAATTAATAAGGTTAAATACTTGCAACCGTTTTACTTTGTACAAACAAATGAGCTCTCATTCATTTTGAAATATCGTTATGTCAAAACTATTTTTATCATTCAGGGTTTTCATACAATTGTTTTCATATTTATTGCTATATTCACAACGTATCGCCCAATGTATCCTCCGGCCTTCCTCAGCTGTTTCTAGTTGAACTCAGGAGCCTTCATGAAACTTCGAACCACGTCCTTTATTTAATCCACGGAGGTCGCTTGATCTGAATCCGTTAACCATAACTGGGTACAAGCATTAAGTATTCCTGTATTGTTACTCGCCTGCTGTCAGGATTGAATCTGCGACCTCCAGGTGATTGTCACTTAGAAGCTTAGGGAATCAACGCCTATAACCGTGACGCTATGTGTCCTCCTGGACAAGGATATTTACCTAACCCCTCCGCTCCGCTCGATTTTTTTAAGCGGAGTTTAACAGGTTTTCCTTCTCCTAGACTAGTTGCCTCACCAAGGCTGAAGAACATAGTCTGCCCTACTATTTACCCATCGGTGGAGGGAGAATAATTGGATTCATACCTTTCCCAAGGGTATTAGTGCTATGTGAAATGCAATCAGTCTCGTCCAGGATTTGAACTCGTATCGCCGTGTCCAATTCCTACGACGATAACCATTACTCCACGGGCACCTCCTGCTGGACAATAGTCCGAAAACACGGAATGATAAAAGTCATCAAGCTTCATTTCAGAAATTCAGACGTCTAAACTATTCGCTTACAAATCATATATAAAAATATATGTATGTATCAAATATATGTATGTATCAGTTAAATAACCCACAAGGGTTGATATGCCATAAAACACAACCAAATCAAAGGTTCTTGAGATAATCGAAAATCGTAAGTTAAATTCGTGAACGAACGGACTTACCCCGGCGTTTTTGGCTACAGTCGAGTTCCACGTGACTCCAAGTTCCATCACGCGGGTCGCAGAATGATATCTTTGTCTCATGAGGAGGAAACATACATTCATATTTGATCGTTTCGTTCCCGTCCACCTCAGAAAAATGCATCCGGGCACTCGGAATCGTTGGAGGGATTTTACAAGTTGATTTTGCTGGGTTGACGGAATAATAATAATAATAATAATAATGATTATAATAATAATAAAAGAGTATAAGACTAGACACGACTGGGTGGGTCATGGAATCCGCTGGGAATTGTGTAAAAATTTAACATTTGATCATACGAACAAATGGTATATGCACAACGCAGTATCTGTCCTGGAGAATGAGACACACAAACTCCTCAGGGATTTTGACATACAAACGGATCACCTAATCTCGGCCAGATGACAAGACTTTATAATAATCAACAAAAAAAAAAGAAAAAGGGAGAAGTTGCAGAATTGTGGAATTTGCTGTCCTGGATGACCACTGAGTAAAATTGAAAGAAAGCGAAAAGAAGGATAAGTACCTGGACCTTACATGAGAACTGAAAAAATTATGGAACGTGAAAGTGACAATTATACCAATTGTAACTGGTGCTCTTGGTACAGTCACCAAAGAATTAATACAAGGACAAGAGGACTTGGAAGAAAGAGCATGAGTGGAGACTATCCAAACTACTGCATCATTGAGATTGGTCAGAATACTGAGAAGAGTCCTGAAGACTTGAGGAGATTGCTCTCACTCAAACTTCAGTGAAAGACCATCAGCAAACGCTGATGTGATAAACTCTCAGGAAGTAAAATAAAGAAAGAAAAATTTAATAAGTGTCTCTCAAGAGAATGAGAAAGCTACTCGAAACAAAACTATATAACAGGAACCTTATAAAAAGAATTAGTACCGGAGATGTTTTTCTCGAATGATATTCGGGACTATTCTTGAAGAGGGCCAGAGAAGAACTTACACAAATGGACAAGAGAATAAGAAAACTAATGACTATGCATAAGGCCTTACATCCCAGAGATGACGTTGACGGATTATATGTGTCAAGAAAAGAAGGAGGATGAGGAACTGCCAGCATTGAAGAAAGTGTTGACGCGTCGATATAACGGCTCGAAAACTACATAGAAAAGCGCGGTGGAAGATTTATTTCAGCCACCAGAAACAATACTGACAACACGAGGATCAGCACAACGAAAATAACCTGATTGAGAAGAAAAACAACTCTATGGACGTTTTAAACGACTAACAAGTGACATTTCATACGAGAAAATGTGGACGTGGCTAAAAAAGGGGAACCTTAAGAGAGAGAAACTGAATCTCTTCTAATATTAGCACACAAAAAAAACAAAAACAAAAAACGTCATAAGGACCAATCATATCAAAACAAGAATAGTTAAGACACAACAAAACCGCAGATGTAGGTCATGTGGTGATAAAGACGAAACGATCAATCATTTGATAAGCAAATGCAGCAAATTAGCATTGAAAGAGTATAGGACAAGACACGACTGGGTAGGCAAGGGAATCCACTAGATATTGTGCAAGAAACTGATGTTCGAACATACGAACAAATGGTATATGCACAACCCAGAATCTGTACTGAAGAATGAGAAACACAAACTCCTCTGGGATTTTGACATACAAACGGATCGCCTAATCCTGGCCAGTCGACCAGAACTTGTAATAATAATAAAAAAATAGGACTTGGCCAATGATGAACTTTGCTCTTGGTACCGTCACCAAATGATTGGTACAGGGACTGGAGGACTTGGAAATAAGAGGACGAGTGGAGACCATCCAAACTACAGCATTATCGCGACCGGCCAGAATATTGAGAAGAGTCCTGGGACTTGATGAGGTTGCTGTCATTCCAGTGAGAAACAACCGGCTAACGCTGGTGTGAAAAACTTGCCTTTTAAGATTTTAGTGTCATACATTTCTTTTGCCTGTGGTATTATGAAATGGAAAAAGTATAAAGTAAATTAGGAATCCTGCGCGAAAAATATGAATAATTCCGATTGCCTGAAAATATAAAAAATAACTGCTCCCCGGTATCAAGCTAAAAATTTAAAAAATGTATTGTGGACTTCTACTGGGTAAAAACAAATACTGGTTTGAACGGTGTAAGTATATTTTGGTTGGTTATTTAGTTGTATCTGATGGCATATCAACCTTTATGGGATATTTAATGCCAAATCTAACCCTGTGAGGTTATGTTTATCGTCGTCGGAAATGGACACAATGAACAGAGTTCAAATCCTCGATAAGTCTGTTTGCCTTTCCCATAGCGCTAATACTCATCGGAAAGATATGAATCCAACAATTTTCCCTTCATCTAAGAGTAAATAGTAGAGAAGGCTGATTTCTATTTTCTTCGTATAGCAACCGCTCTAGGAGAACGAATCTCTGTATTCAGACCTGTTAAATATATATATATATATAATTGAGAAATAAGAAAATCAATGTTTCTCAATGATATTTTCCTCTCCATAAGCTAATTCATATATATCTACATAAATTATATACTTTACATTGAGCGCTCAATTTGGATAATCCCGTTTAAGTATATCTATAGGATCAATTGATATAATAATAATAATAATAATAATAATAATGAATTTGACCATACGAACAAATTGTATATGCACAGCCTAGCAGCTGTCCTTGAGAATGACACACACAAACTCCTTTGGGACTTTGACATACAAAAGGATCTCCTAATCTCGGCCAGAAAACCAGACCTTATAATATTAAAAAATAAACAAAAAACAAAAACAAAAAAAAACAAAACAGAGAACTTGCAAAATTGTGGACTTTGCTGTACTGGTTGATCACAGAATAAAACTGAAAGAAAGTGAAAAGAAGTATAAGTACCTGGATCTTGCTCGAAATTGAAAAAACTATGGAACATGAAAGTGAAGATTATACCAATCGTGATTGGTGCTTTTGGTACAGTGACCAGAGGATTTTAAAGGGACTGGAGGACTTGGAGGTAGGAGGGCGAGTGGAGACCATCCAAACTACAGCATTGTTTAGAACGGCCAGAATACTGAGAAGAGTCCTGGTGACTAGAGGAGATTTGCTGTCACTCAAACTCCAGTGAAAAACCATCAGCGTTAGCTGATGGGAAAAACTCTCAAAGAGTAATACTAATCGTAATATGCATATGTATATATATATATATATATATATGAGATTTATAAGTGAATAATTTGTAGGAAAATAATTTTCAAACGAACCAGAGCTCATTTGTTTGCCCACAGTTCTATGATTTCAAGTATTGCTATTAAACATTTATAGTTCTATTTAGTATAGATCATTTCTTTCTAAACGATTAAATGGTTTCAAGTATGTAAATGAATAGTTCTATTCGACCCCTATATGGGATCCTAACAGGTACAACTACTATAAATCAGAGTAGACCTGGGAGTAATGGCAATGAAGGGGTACTTCACATTCCCCCAAAGTCGTAAACTGGAGCCTCAACATCAGATGCAGTTTGGTGTCATTCCCAGGACACTAGTTCTATTTGACCCATAGATGGGACCCTAATAGGTACTACCACTCCGTGTCAGAGTGAACCTGGGAGTAATGGCAATGAATGGGCACTCCACATTCACCAAAAGTCGTAGACTGGAACCTCAACATCAGATGCAGTTTAGTGCCATACCTCGGATACTTTTTGCACAGATTCAGTGAGCGTATAGTTAGAGCCGCCCTCAAGCTGACAGGTTGCTGGTTTTGCATTGTAAATGATGGTGAAGGCCCATACTGGGTAAACGGAATTATATAAATCTTATTTATATCTTACTAAAAAACTAATGATTAGTATTAGTACAAAGTGCGTAGAAAAATGGAATGCTGACTATGTAGGAAAATAACGTTTTGTAGTTGAAAACTTGCTCTATCCAAAAGTGTTATTGTGCTAAGTGTATCTGCTGTTACGTCAGTCAAAATAGATAAGTGGCATTACTTTCGGATCGACTCCTTTACGAGTGAACCAATGGCTGTGACTATATTGGAAAGTAATGTTTTGTAGCTGAAAAATTGCTCTATCCAAAAGTTTTATTGTGCTAAAGGTATCTATTCTAGTTTCTGTCAAAATAAGTAAAAGGCATTACTTTCGGAGCATTCTCATCATACTCATCTTGGTCAATAAGATTTAATCATTAACTCCAACGCTATTTTCCCCATTGGCCGACTGAGTAGAGTATTTACCAATGGACGGAGGGACCGGGGTTCAATCCCAAGTCGAATCATACCAATGACTCAAAAAAGTGGTACTTGATTCCTACCTGCTTACCACTCAGCATTATAAGCTACGTATCAAGGGTAAAGTGGTGCAATCCAAAGAAATGAGTAGTGCCCTCCTATACATCTCAGTTTTATTGAAAAGGGAACCTGCGGGTCACACCTGGCGAAGGTCACCAACTTTACAATTACTTATTTTCCCACACCACTCACCATTGTCTCTTGACAAGAGACCAGAGATGAACAAAAGGTTGCATGCTGCAGTCTTAAATATCTGTATCCGGCAGAGGTTAGCACCTTTTTTTCACACCAACAATAACAGCGAAAATCAGGAAAATTGTTTGATTCGTAGTCCATCTTTCATCGGCTCGATCAAAACAGAGGGCTTTATTGTATCCTATGCCAAACCTACCAGAGTTTAGACCTACATTTCTTTTTTTGTTTTATCTACTTGATAGTTTCTCGCCAAAGAAAAAAACATAGCATTTGCATTCGTTGGTTGGGTGTTTTGTTTTACGGCGTATCAAAACTTTTCGTGTCATTTAACGCCGAATTTGATTTCAAACAATTCAGTTTAATATAAGTATAGTTTTTGTTTACAAACAGTTAAATGTCAAAACTGTTCTATTTCAAACAGTTCTGTTTAGAATAAGTACGCAGTTTCGATCTATTTAACCCATAGATAGGATCCTATCAGATGCTACCATTCCGAGCCAGAGTGGACTTGGGAGCGATGGCAGTGAAGGGGTACTCCGCATTCCCCAAAGCTCCAGCATTACTGGAACCTCACCATCAGATTGTTTAGTGTCTTATCCAGGACACTTGTTGGGGCAGGGGAGTCTCACCCCTCTGCAGGGAAGCAGTCAGTGTATTTTACAGCCCCCCCTGCCGTTTAGGCAACAGACCATTCGAGAAAGATAACTCACCTTTCTATATTTTTTCCGCAATTCTTCTTGCCAGCATTGCAAAATCCGATTTCGATGTCACATCAAACTGTTCATTAGAAACCCCGAAATTATTACCTCCATTCACAGATCGATATTTGACGTGAGAAGGAACTGTCGTCACGCGAGAACTTCGCAAGATTACGCCATATTGTCCGATTCTGTTGGCACGAAATACTATTTTCCTATCTGAGGTAACCGGCTTTGCCCGGGAATAACTAATGAACCTTTAAAGGTTATTGAGTAAATTTAAATTAACTGGATACTTCACCACCTCGCTCCCAAAACTGGGTCCAGAGGCAAATATTTTTTTCAGTTTTATTACTGTCATCGTTCAAAATGTTACGTATTGACCTTTGACAGACCAATTAGTAAGTGATTTCAAAACAGGATATTGTATATGTGTAAGCAAGGGACAGTGGAAATAAATCACGTGGATTTAGAGTCGAAAGGAAAAATGTGTGGGCGTTGAGAATATTATATAACGACAAAGAAGTCACGAGGTCAGTGTTTCGGTCAGATTCGGTAAGCAGCGAAGCGATTAAATAAGACGCGCCGTCTTGAGCGCCATCCGATGGTGGGAGCTCTGTGTTGAGAAGCACGAAGAAGAAAGGACCTGAAATATGTATCTCAACGTGGACATCATAGCAGTCCGACTGGTAATAAAGAAGAGAGCTCTATTTTTTTTTAAACAAAAAGTGATGTTGTTCCTTCCTTCTGCGATACCCAACAACAATGGCGGTTTTGAACTTTGCAGAACTTGGGTGTTCCTCCAGTGAAGAAACATTGAAAAATGTCTTAGATATAATAGAACTGATCTTTATGCATATTGAGATGATTTCCTCTTTTCGTGAAAGACTCTTCCGAACTACAGGGAATCGCCGTAGCGTAGAGACTAACACGCCGGAATGGGATATCGTTGTTAAAGAGATTGAACTCTAGTCGGGCTATTACGCTCATGTTCGGACTAATACTCTTCAGAAAGGTACGATACCTTTATCCTCCTTCTCCTCAGTTATTGTTTAAATAGTACCACTGCCGTTGTTTTACAAAGAAAGGCTTTGGTATCAAATAACTCACGAAAGTTGATGTGCCATTGAACAAAGAAACCTAAACCAAAACAATCTTCTGAGCCGATCTCGATGGGGATATGACCTCAGATGACTTCACCCCTAAAAAATCAAGTTGTATTGGGGTTAGAGACCTAAACGGCCTTTGCTGTCTGATCCAAATTTTGGTAAGTTTTTTTTTTTTAATCTCACTACAATAGCAATTTTTAGATAAGGAAACAATCTCAATAGATTCAAATTTTTAAAATATCCTATATATATACACACACACACACACACACACACATATATATATATTTGTGTGTGTGTGTGTGTGTGTGTGTGTAAAGTCTCACTAAAATGATAAAATCCGTATATCTTCAGTTTAGAAAAAAATTTACTTTTTATTTTCACATTTTTTAGAGATGTACCTATGCGTGATGTTGTAGTATAAGTACCCCTCTCTGTCTTCCCCTCTCTCTCTCTCTCTATATATATATATATATATATCGGCTTGAAGCATCTCGCTTATCTAGCCATACTGAAGAGTTGTGATACAATAAAACAGTCTGTCTGCCGATGACGATATATATATATATATATATATATATATAGTAATAATGTAGTTTTCTATATTCATAAATATTGTTCAATATCAGTGATAGAACAAAAATGTATATCAACATTAGGACAGTAAATCTTGTAAGTAAGTCCTCTTCAGAAGATTAATAATAGTTTGGGCAATTTTCCTTGACTAATTTTATTGTGAAGATTGTTTTGATAGGGATGTGATCCTTGTTACATCCAGAATCTATGTTTGTGAATGTCGTTTTGGAGTTCATTGTTCGTGAAGACCTCTGGTCTCAGTAAATGTCTTTTTTTTCTGTATATTTAAAAGCATATATATCTTTCAAGTATATATGCATATATATATATATTCTCTTAGTGAGTATGTGTACAGGCGCATTCATGTATTATGCCCATGTACACACATACACATCCGTACACAGATTTTCAGTGTTGTTTTTCCTCTCTCTCTCTCTATATATATATTTACGCATTCAAATAAAGGTACACTGATATATATATATATATATATATATATATATATATATGTGTGTGTGTGTGTGTGTGTGTGTGTGTGTGTGTGTGTGTGTGTGTTTTATCAATTTCCTGGGGTGAGTATAATGCGTGTAAGAATAAATTGAATTCCACATATTGATATATTCCAAGATATATTTTAAGCTAGTCAGTGATTGTATATGTACGTGCAAAGTGAATCTCTATTTAATGTTGATTGAAATTTATCTATTTTAAAGTCTCCTTTGTTACATTCTTGAAGGTGATAATAAAGTTTTCTATTTTCTTGTTATTTAATGTTGCTTTTATATAAAGAGACTCAATTGTTCAGTCCTTGAGTGTATCTTGTGTATACCTCTTTACGGTTAGCTTTTTAGAAAAAAACATATGTATATATTGGTCTGTATTCATGAGAAGGTACCTATACACGAATAGAGAGACTAACTTCAGAGGACAACCATTTAGAGTGGAGAAGGCTAATTCTGGATCGAAACTCCTGTACTCAGTCAAAATACACTAAAACTTAACTATAGCTGCGTATTGTTACACGCCAAATGGACGGTTGTAACCTTACATGTCACAAATAAAAGTTTGCAATGTTACAGTGTTCAAACGAAAGCTTGTGCTGGTCCGGTCTCAATGGACGCTACAAATAGTACTACACATGGATATTTGCATCACCAAGTGTCGAACGGGTTTATGTGTCAGTCGGACCTCGAGATAACCTCCACGCGAGAAAAAGTGACGAACACACAAAAGCCATGTCTTGGTTCACTAATACAGAGGTTTATTCGCTACTACACTTTTTAGTTGTCGTCGGGAAGAGAGAAAGAGCACATGAAAACCCAATCGACCGCGTTAGCTAGACAAAGAGAAACAAAAATCTCATGAGGAAAGAGAGGTCAAACACAGACGTTGAATTATCGTTCTCGGTTTAATTGTAGTTCTAACCATGCTTGTTCACAGGTTTTGTCTTCACAGCTTTGCATCTGATGTGAGACTCATTTTCGGTGGTCATCCTAAAATGGGGGCAGCAACTTTCGGCTGTCTTCATCTCGTCGTGTTTGGAGTCTAACTGAGTGTCATTACCTCTTTGCATCTGGACGTTAACTCTTTTATGGTTTTCTATCCCGCGCCCACGCTTAACAACTCTCAGCAAATCAGAACTCGTGGTAGATTCACTGCTGATATATTTCTATTTTTAACCCTGGCTTCCCTAATTATTCTGCTGCTACACTGAAAACATACTGTAAATATTAGAAAATAACAATAAGATGTTTAAACACTGTAAATGAATAGATAAATAAATAAAATCAACTGCAAAATCAAACAGGAATGCCCTTAAATAGAAATTGCCAAGAAAGAAACGTTGTCTACCTGGACACAGTAAGATCTAAAGAAGCCACAAAAGAAAAAAAATATTGGAATAAGGAAGGCACTTGGAAACAGAGGATCTTCACTTAGAAAATGTTGGTTAACCCCCCCCCCCAAAAAAAAAACAATGCCGCAAAGCTTTCTAGACATTTGGGATCCCCAAAAATCAAACCAAAAATACAAAAAAAAAACGCTAATGTAAAAAAGTACCAGTAGCTTTTAGCAATACCTCAAAACAAATCTTTTGCCTAGAAAACATTTTGAAAAGCCATAAACACCTTCCCAGAACAAAACAACTGGGATTATGGTCGGAAACAAGTGACAGTAAGTAATAGTTGTCTCTTTAATAGATTGTTTCTGTTGCTGATTTGCTTCTCCCAGCCACACGACAACAAACTGACAATTAGCCCTTGATATTTCCCACTATAATCCACTGTCTATGTAATAAATTGGCGTAATCTTGCGGTATTCTTGCGTGACATCAATTCTTTCTCGCAGAAATATCGATCTGTGAACAAGGAAATAATTTCGGAGTTTCTAATGAGTATTTTGATGTGACATAGAAATCGGATTTTGCGACGCCGGCCAGAAAAATGACTGGAAATTTAACTATAGCTGCTTGACATCCAAAAATCGAAACGAGAGTCAACTCTCCCAATTAGCATCTACATTCTGGTGGGAAACTCTCGAAAAGGTTAAAAAAAAACCCAAAGAGAACGGAAGATCTCAGTTCTGCTTAGCCTGACACAAGGCTCGAATACAACACATTTACACAGGAAATATGGACTACGAAAACAACAGTTCTGCTTAGCCTGACACAAGGCTCGAATACAACACATTTACACATGAAATATGGACTACGAAAACAACAGTTCTGCTTAGCCTGACACAAGGCTCGAATACAACACATTTACACATGAAATATGGACTACGAAAACAACAGTTCTGCTTAGCCTGACACAAGGCTCGAATACAACACATTTACACATGAAATATGGACTACGAAAACAACATTTTTTGACAATGACGCCATAATCGGCGTTGTGAAAAAAGGGGTCACTTTAGCAAGATAAAGATTTTTCAATGGTTGCATGGAGGATCTTGTTCATCTCCGGTGAAAATACTTAGCCGATGAGAAAGACCCGTACGAGGAAGGTGTTCTGAAAGTAATGCCTCCAATTCATTTCGATGAAAACTACAACAGACAGAGACAGATAAAAAAAAAAACAGCGTTGAATAGAACAAGTTTTCCGCAACAAAACATTGTTTTGCCACATTGTCACCTCAATTAGTCATCTTGCAAGGGAGGTTTTTCTAAACAAATGCTTTCAATTTAATTCCACGAAAATTACAAAAGACTGACAAATAACACTATTATATAGAGCAAGTTTTCTGCAACAAAATTAATTTTTCCACATATTCACCACTATTGCTCTTCATTGACACGGTCAAACGCTTTAATCCCACGGGCTCGACACCCGATTTTCCGGGGTTTCGCTTCAAGTTGTTATAAAATAGCCGAGGGATTTCGGTTCATGCCTTTGAGTTTAGTTATGCTGAGAACCTTTCGGCTCAGCACATGGGTTAGTTAGGTGCAACATTGAAGCAGGTGTTAACGCGGGTGCGCGCGGGTGGATGGAGCTGTCACTCAGATGTCATAATAGTCCGAGACGATACTGGCTGACAGGGTGCGGGTGACGTCACGCACCGGAAGCGCGCGGAGGTTTGTGTGAGAATTTGAAGAGAGAAAGAGTCGGGTACTAGACGCCAAACGAGAAGGATCGACTTTTGGAGCTAGCAGGCGCGAGGCGAACGTGCGCCCTATGGGGGCCGCTCGAGTTGAGGGCCAAATGAATAAGACAGCATAGAAGATTGTGTCTCTCCTCCTTACGTCGAAACCTTTAACTCAAAGTTAATAAAAAGGTTTCGTACCTGAACAAGAAGTCGTTACGTGTTTTCGAATTCCGAGATTCCTATGTTCTATCGTTATGAACATTATATGTCCATTTCGCACATAGCGTTAATTGTGAATATGGTACAAAGTGAGTGATATTGTGCAAACCGCCTGGTCCCAGGAAGCCTCCTACCAGGCAATACCTGTTTGACAAGGCTGGGTTTGTCGCCTGAGGCGCCCAAAAATGGGGAACAGTGATGGCATCAAGCATTTTTTCTGTGACAGGCACGCATGAGTCTCGATACGTTATTTCCCCCCACCCAACCCCACAATAAAATAACCCTGTGTCAGATTCAGCTTGATAGGTGGTCAGAAAAATATCTCACAATCATTGATCGGCTTGTAAGAGAATCGGTCGAAAAGTAATGACTTCTATTCATTTCTAAGCCATCTATAAAAGATAATGGTGACTTTGAGGGAAAATAATGTTTCCTGTAATTGTTGCTGAAATAAACGCATTGCTTTCGGATCTTCTCTGTAACCCGAGAGTAAATGGTCAAGTCGGCTGGGGCTGAAGAACACACCGACTGCTTCTCTGCAAAGGGGTAAGACTCCCTCAACGAGTATCCTCGATATGACACGAAACAATCTTAGGGAGAGGCTTCAGTAATGCTGGAGCTTTGGGGAATGCGGAGTACCCCTTCATTGCCATCGCTCCCAGGTCCACTCTGGTCCCGAGTGATAGCACCCGATAGGGTCCTATTAATATGTCAAATAGAATTAAACTGTGTACTTATGCTAAACTGAATTACTGGAAATAGAACTGTTTTTACATTTAACTGTAGGTAAAAAAAAACTGTACTTAGCTAAGCTGAATTGTTTGAAATAGAACTGTTTCTTTGTATAAGAATAGATTTGGCATTAAATAACCTAAAATGGCTAATATGACATAAAACCAACCAACCAACCAACCAACCAACCAACCAACCGAGAGTAAATGGTGGTGACTATGTCAAAAAATAATAGTTTGAGGTTGAAAACTTGCTTTACCCGAGGGTATTAATGAACATGCTATATCTGTTTGAGTTTGTTAAGAAATAAATAGGAGGCATTATTTTCAGATTGATTCTTTTAAGAACGCTCCGACGGAAAATAATGTTTTGTAGCTGAAAACTTGCTCTATCTTAAAGTCTAATTGTGCTCCCTTTATCTCTATCAGTTCCCGTTAGAAATAAATTGGAGGCATTACTTTCGGGTAGACCCTCTTACGAAAAATTGTGGTGACGATGTAGAAGAAAAAATATTATCTATAGCTTCCTCTATCCAACAACGTCATTATGCTCCTTTTATCTGTAGAATACGTCGACTGAAACTCTGCAGAGGAGTAAGACCCTCCCCCCCCGATCCAACGATTTTCCTGGATATGACACTAAACAATCCTATGGTGAGGCTCCTGTACTAGAGCTTTAAGGGAATGCAGGACGCTCCCCACATCCAACGATTTTCCTTGATATGACACTAAACAATCCTATGGTGAGGCTCCAGTCCTATAGCATTAAGGGAATGCAGGAGGCCCCCTACACACATCCAACGATTGTCCTGGATAGGGTACTAAACAATCCGATGGTGAGGTTCCAGACCTGGAGCTTTAAGGGAATGCAGAATATCCCTTCATTGACGTTACTCTCAGGTGTCTGCAAACAAATGACTGATACTGAATTGAATTGTTAATGTTAAGTAGCAATACTTGAAACCATTTAACTGTGTGCCAACAAATAATTAATACTAAATGTAGGTATTCGTGTAAGATAGGACTACTTGAAACCATTTAGCTGTGTGCAGACAAATGATTAATACCAAATAGAAGTATTCGAGTTAGATATGAATTCTTAAAATCATTTAACTAAATGCAAACAACTTATCAAGATTTAATAAAATTATTAGCAATACTTGAAACCATTTACCTGTATGAAAAGAAATGTACTCTGGCTCGTTTAAACACTATTTGTTTACAAATCATATTTAGTATATATATAAACAGGATTTGGCTTTAAATAGCCTACAAGGATCGATATGCCATAAAAATACAACCCATCAATCAACCAATCAACCTCTCGAAGTAAGCAAGTTCGAACTCCAGTCGCGATATTAGATTCACTTTCGGACTACCACCCTTGGATAAAGTATGAACCCCCTTGTCCCCCCTGCTATTTTTCTACGAGGATGGTTTAGGCATTAAATAACCCACGAAGTTTGATATGCCATTAAGCCTAGAAACCAAATTGATACAGATTCTGTCGAAATAGATAGAGCTAGGATTACTTTCGGAGTGGACCTCATAATTTCAAGTATAATCATTTGTAAAAAGTGCTTACGGACACAGTGAAACTTTGGCTGGCTCCATTTGCCGTTTGATTGGCAGAAGATCGTTGACTGAGTAGTGTGGGTCCTGATTCCTTCTTCGCAAAAATAGGTGGCCATTGAACCGAGATGAGTCGTCGTGTACAAGGACAACGCTTTTGGTAATTCAGGAGGGAAGCCGCAATCGACTTTCGATTGCTTTTTTGTTTGCCTGCGTTTCAACTGGCCGCTCTGTTGACTTAGACTTCTTTTTTTCCTCACCAGTCCAGATCTTTGGATTACATCTGGAAAAAATAAGACAAACGAAATATGAAATTAGAAAGGAGAGATAAAATGTAAATCTTACACAGTCGGTTGCATCTCTGCAGAAGAAGTAAGCACCCCCACCGACGAGTATCCAGTGGTCCAGTCGGCTGGGGCTGTAGAATACACCGACTACTTCTCTGCAGAGGGGTAAGACCCCCTCGCAACGAATGTCCTGGTATGATATTAAACAATCCGATGGAGGGGTTTCAGTAATACTGGAGTTTTGCGGAATGCGGAGTACCCCTTCATTGCCATCGCTCCCAGGTCCACTCTGGCCTGGAGTGGTAGCACCTGATAGGATCCTATCTATGGGGTCACATAGAACTAAACTGCGTACTTATCCTAAACTGAATTACTTCAAATAGAACTGTTTTGAAATTTAAACTACGTACTTATGCTAAGCTGAACTGTTTGAAATAGAACTGGTTTTGACATTGAAACTGTACTTACGATGAAATGAATTCTTTAAAATAGAACTGTTTTGACAAAAAGTATACTTATACTAAACTGAAGTGCTTGAATTAGAACAGTTTGTAAAACTGAATTGCGTGAAAGAAATGTTTTTGACAATTAAACTCTATACTTATGCTAAACTAAATTGTTTGAAATAGAACTGTTTAATTGTATAAAAATGGATTAAGCATTAAATAACCTACAAAGGTTGATATGCCATAAAACCCAAACAAACAAACAAACAAACAAACAAACAAACAAATGTAAATCGTTAATAATCCAAAAAAACAAAGTAGCCCTGTCAGCTGTACCTCTGTAGACGGGTAAGACACTCCTCTCCAATGAGTAACCCTTGATATGACAGTAAACTGCATCCGATGTTAAGGCTAATCTCCTGGAGCTTTAAGGAACGTGGAGTACCTCTTCATCCTATTTACCTAACCCCTCCGCTCAGGCAGGATATGACACAAGGTCAATTTTTAAGCGGAGTTTAACAGGTTTTAATTCAGAGTTTTCCTTCTCCTAGACTAGTTGCCTCACCAAGGTTGAAGAACCTACTCTGCCCTACTATTTACCCATAGCTGGAGGGAGAATAATTGGATTCATACCTTTCCCGAGGGTATTAGTGCAATGTGAAATGTAATCAGGCTCGTCCAGAATTTGAACTCGTGTCGTCGTGTCCACATCCTGCGACGATAACCATTACACCACGGGCACCTCCATAAAAGTGGAATGTGGAGTACCTCTTCATTGCCATTACTTCCAGGTCTACTCAGACCTGGAGTGGTGGTACCTGTAAGGATCCATCTATAGGTCAAATAGAACTATTGATTCTTGAACTTGGGGATAATTTTCAATTATAAATAGAATTATTACTATTAAATAGCAATACTTGAAACACTTTAACTGTGTACAAGCAATATATAGTAACACGTAAAACCATTTAATTGTACAGAAACAAATGATAAATATTAAATAGAATTACGTGTGCTAAATATCAATGACTGAAACTATTTAACAATATGCTAATAAATGAGGTCTTATAAAGGTTTGTTGGGTTTTATGGCATATCAACCTTTGTAAGTTATTTAATGCCAAATCCATTTTTATGTGAATAATCTGTTCTATTTAAAACAATTCAGTTAAGCGTAAGTACACAGTTTGTCTAAAACATTCCTATTTCAAACTATTCAAGCAGTTATATGTAACAATTCAGTTAATTGTAAATACAGTTTTAATGTCGAAAAACAGCTCTATTTCAAATAATTCAGTTAAGCATAATCACGTAGTTTAAATGTAAGTACGGTTTAATTGTCAAAAACATTTCTATTTCAAGCTATTCAGTTTACTCAAACAATTCATTTTAGCATAAGTATGCTGTTCGTTCTATTTAACCCATAGATAGGATCCTATCAGGTGCTACCACTCGGGCCAGAGTGGACCTGGGAGCAATGGCAATGAAGGGGTACTCCGCATTCCCCAAAGCTCCAGCATTGCTGGAACCTCACCATCTGATTGTTTAGTGTCATATGCAGGACACTCGTTAGGGGGGGGGGGTCTTACCCCTCTGCAGAGAAGCAGTCGGTGTATTCTACAACCCCAGCCGACTGGGCAAGTTTAGTTTTATAAAGAATATATATATATATATATATATGTTCAAGTATTAAATAACAAATTTTTGTCTCTCGATTTATAGGTGTGCGCGCAAAAAACCTTGAGGCTTGGCTCCATAAACAGAGGGAAGATGGAGCAAATACTTCTCGCCTACGGCCTACCCAAATTATGCTATATAAAAACACGAAAGTAAAAGTTTGCTCTCCGGATGGAGACACAGACTATTTCGACATTGTAGCAGGTGTGCTACAAGGAAACACATTAGCCCCATAGCCGTTTATCATCTGCCTAGACTACGTTATAGAACATCTATTGATTTAATGAAAGAAATTAGTTTCAAGCTGGCAAAGGAAAGAAGCAGAAGATACCTCGCAAAAATAATGATGGACGCAGACTACACCGATGACATAGCGATTCAGGCAAATACAACCGCCCAGGCCAAAAACCTGCTACATAGTCTGGAACGAGCAACTGCTGGCATAGGCCTCCATGTCAATACAGAAAAGACGGAATACATGTGCATTAATCAAAGAGACGACATCTCAACACTGGAGGATGGGTCTTTGAAACTAGTGGACAAGTTCACCTACACAGGAAGCAGTGTCTCATCAACCGAGAAAGACGTCAACACGCGACTAACGAAGGCATGGACAGCTAATGATAGTCTATCAGTCAGACCTGACCGATAAAATAGAACGCAGGTTTTTTCCAAGTAGCAGTCGTGTCAATACTGCTATATGGATGCACTACATGGACGTTAACAAAACGTCTGGAGAAAAAGCTTGACGGCAATTACACAAGAATGCTGCGAGCAATATTGAACAAGTCCTGGAGGCAACACCCCGCAAAACAGCAGCTGTACGGTCACCTACCATCCATCACGAAAACTATCAACGTTAGACGAACTAGACATGCGGGGATACTGCTGGAGAAGTAAGGGCGAACTCATAAGCGATATACTCCAGTGGACCCCCTCACATGGACGAACAAAGGCAGGACGACCAGCTAGAACCTATATACTACAGCACTGTGCGGATATAGGATGTAGCCTTGAAGACCTACCGAGAGCGATGGATGATTGAGACGGGTGGCGAGAGAGAGTCAGGGAGATCCGTGCTGATAGCGCGACATGATGATGATGATGATGATTAAATAACACACAAACGTTGAGAAGCTACAAAACCACAATCAAATAAACCGATACGAAGTTGGGACCCAAAGGATTAGGTTTTGTTTCCTCGAATACAAACCTTCATAGGGGGGTGTCCTCGTGGTGTAATGGCTAAAGCGATGGACTGCGGAATCGTAGAACACGAGTTCGTACTACAGTCGCGCTATTACGTTCACTTTCGGGCAAATACGCTTGGGAAAGGTATAGAATCCCTTTATCCTCCCAGCAATGGGTTAAATAGTACAACTACTGTTCTTCAAGGAGAATAGCTTTGGCATTAAATAACCTACAAAGGTTGATATGCCATTAAACAAAGAAACCAAACCAAACAAACCTTCATGGGTGATTTAGTACCAAAACCAACTTTGTAAAAGAACACTAGAAATACCATTTAACCTATAGCAGGGAGGGATAAAAAGGTTCATGCCTTTCCCAATATGTATTCTTTCTTTCTTTTGTTTGTTTAATGGCATATCAACCTTTGTAGGTTATTTAATGCCAAAGCTATTCTCCTAGAAGAACAGTAGTGGTACTATTTAACCCATAGCTGGGAGGATAAGAGGGTTCATGCCTTTGCCTGAAATTGAACGTAATAGCGCAACTGGAGTACGAACTCGCTTACTACGCTTTAACCATTACACCACGAGGACACCCCCAATGAGTGTTCGTTCGAAAGTGAACGTAATAGCGTGACTTGGGTTCGAACTCACTTCAAGGCCAGAGTTCAGCATTTTAGGGATGACGTCACGGGGATTCATCACGATTTTTCACCTTTGAAAGGTTCATAAAAAAAGCAATGTAAATCTTATTCAGTTTTTATATGAATCTTTGATGAAATGTCCTTGGTAAAAATCGAATTGATTGATAAGTTGATTTAACGGCGTATCAACCCTTCCTGTGTTATTTAATATTAAAGAGAAGCAAGAAAGATTTCAACTAACAAATACTAATTTGCGTCAAGTAACTATACTTATACAAATACTTTCTATTCAGTCACGTGGTTTCAAGTATTCTTATCTAATAGGAATAATTTATAAGGAGTCATATAGTTTCCAGTAACTAATGATAATAACCATTTGTAAACAATTCTAGCTTCAAGTAACTATTTTTAATACAATTAATTTCTACTCAGCTATATGGTTTCAAGTATTCTTATCTAATATAAATAATTTGCAAGCATGGCTTAATGAGTAGAGTGCTCGCCACTAGTCCAGGAGACCAGGGTTCAATCCCAGGTCGAGTCATACCAAAGACTAAAAAATGGAATTTGATGCCGCCTTGCTTAGCACTCAGCATTATAAGGTAAGGATCAAGGGTAAAGTGGAGCAATCCATGGAAAGAAGTAGCGCCCTCCCCTACACCTCGGTGTAGTAGCTATTGAAAAGGGAGCCTTCGGGTCACCCTCGACTAAGGTCACCAACTTTACTTTTATATAGTTTCCAGTAACTAATGAAGATAACCATTTGTAAACAATTCTAGCTCAAGTAACTATTTTTAATGCAAATAATTTCTACCCAGTTATATGGTTTCAAGTATTTTTATCTCATACTAATAATTTGAAAGCAATTATATAGTTTCAAGTAACAAAAGATAATTATCTTTAATTAATTCAATTATAACTTTAAGTAACGATTCTTAATATAACATCAAGCAGAATAAGCTTCCGGTGACTGATTGAATTTAATGGCATGTCAATTCGGCCAGGGTTATTTTATGCATAGAGGTTTTTTTCTGTGGTTGTTTCTTAATTGAATAATTTTCAAACAGCTTTATTTAGTCGCTCGAAAATGTCATCGACTTTCTCCAACCAACTGCCCTTTCTAACTTAAATCTCAAATTCCCCTGCTCATATAATACCTTAATTATTCTCCTCGATGATGATGAAAACACGTTTTTTTTTTACTTTTATTGTTACGTCATCTTAAATCAGTCGACGTTGCATTCAATTTGTTTATTTTTTGTTCCCTCAGCGGATTTCAAAGCAGAACTTTTGTTATGACAGGTTGACTGTCGTATTATGAATCCAAGTCACACCATTTGACCTCCACATGCGACTTACACTTCAACTCAAAGATTTTCGCTTTCTCACAATTTGTCATTGAGAATAGAACGATTAACTAATATAATTAATTACCATCTTTAATCATATTACCTTACTCCTTTGTAAAGGATACTGAGAGGGGTCCAAGCAGGATGATTTCAAATAACTAATATTCATTTGTAAATAATTATTGCGTCAAGTATTTACCCAACCTCTCTACCGCAGGCAGGATGTGGCAAACAATCATTTTTTGAGTAGAGTACAGCTGGGTTAAATTCAGTTTCCTTCTCCTAGACTGGTTGCCTAACGAAGAATAAAGAAACCAGTCTGTCCGACTACTCATCTATTGATCGGAGCGGATCAGATGGATTTATGCCTTTCATCAACCGCATTATAGCTTCATATATTAGTGTGTGTGCATGTGTGTGTGTGTATGTGTGTGTATGTTTGTGTGTGTGTGTGTGTATGTTTGTGTGTATGTGTGTGTATGTTTGTGTGTGTGTGTGTGTGTGCGTGTTTGTGTGTATGTGTGTGTATATGTTTGTGTGTGTATGATTGTGTGTGTATGTGTGTGTACAGGGTACGGAAACAAAATTTGGAATATTCTAGTATGATAAAAAATGACTCTATTATAAAACAAGATTAATTTTGATTTAAAAGAAATAAGCAACAAAATAAGAAGATAGGCATAAAACAGTAAATTTACTTAATATGGCCAACATTTAAAGTTATTGTATCAACATGCCTTCAAAATAAATTCTTCAGACATTTTATTCCATTCCTCCTCAATAGCAGTCTTAAGCGAAACAAAATTTGGATGGGAAGTTGCATTTGTTTTGTTTTCTAAAACGCCCCATATAGCGTAATTAAGGGGATTAAGGTCTTGGTTAAAATCTTGTTTAATTGCTGTCCCCACAGTTTTCTTGTGGACTTTCAATTCATTAGCATGCTTTTTTATTGATGTTGGGGAGTTCCTCTTAATTTCCGTAACGCGATTAGTTAAAAAGCCTTCTTTATGTTTTTGTTCAATCCTCCACTTCTCCTTTTCATTAACAAGCTCTTTTTCTGTAAAGAAATTTTCTTTGCTTTGTGTACGATAGACAAAGAACCTTTGGGTTAGTTTCAGCGTTAAGCAAACCATAGGTTCTTTGTTGTTTCGTTTGGTTGAATTTTGATTTTAAAAAATGTGCTTGAATAATAGAGCTAATGATGAAAATTTAGATTTATCATGTTCTTTTCAAAAATTGAACTGATCAGACTAAAAAGAAAGAAATGAAAACTATTCCATATTTTGCTTCTGCACTCCGTAAAATAATTTGTTTAGAATACAATGTTTTTAAATGATTTCTTTCGAGATAATATTATATGTGCCGTTAACGACGCCGAAAAGATCCGGTCATAGTGCTATATATTGACCTTTGGCAGGCTGGTTAGTTTGTTGATTTAAAACAGAATGTGCTGCTGTGTCTAAAGGTAAACAAGGGACAGCAGAAATGCCACAAAAATTGGGTTGGAAGAATGCGTGGGTGTCCGAAAAATATATGTCAAGTTTTCAACTCCGAGAGTTGGCGGTCAGTAAATAGAGAGAGAGAGAGAGAGAGAGAGAGAGAGAGAGTGAGAGAGAGAGAGAGAGCAGTCAGTCGGCAGACAGCAGAGTTACGCTGTTTTGGATGTTAAGAAGCTGCCCAGTATCAATCTCCCGTAAAAGAAACACGAAGAAGAAAGGCTCTTTGAAGATCTATCCCAACCTGACGACATAGTGTAAATGTAAAGATGTGTCATAACCTAGCGTTTCCCTAGCAGTATTGACTCTGTCTCTGTCTCTGTCTCTCACACACACACACACAAAATTTCGCGAGATTTCGTAAATAAAAAAGAGAGTTTATATTTATATGTATAAGCGTTGTTGCCATCTTCATTCCAGTTATACAATATCAGATCTTTCATTAATTTAAATGACCTGTATGTTTTGAATGGATCGTACGTGAATGACACATTACTAGAGGTCACCACAACCAATCAGCCATTCTGTTAGGTGAACGATATCCGGCAACTAATCAACATGATCCAACAATTATTGTTCTTCTATTACAAAAATTCAAACTAGTAAAATCACCCCTTGCGAATCCTTATGCTTTCATACATTCTGTCCATATTTTATTCTCTCGAAGGGGTTTATATGGACTACATTGAGAAGCTCTGATTTAAATGTTTTGAGGTGTCCTATATCTGCCCACCCTATTTCAAATAAGTGTTCCGAAGATAATTCAATTTGATGTTAAAGCCATTTTGGGTCAGTGTTTAGAGACGTTTTATACATTTATTTTTATGTTGTTTTTTTTTATAATCGCTGTAATACGGTTTGATGTGTTGTTTTTTTGGGTTTTTTTTCCTTTTTTAAATTTTTTCTATGACAATGAAATTTGAATCCTGGTTAAAATTGAAGTCGTTTAAGCGGAAATGTTTTTTAACAAGTGATAGTTTATCATAATCCATAAATTTTATTCTGTGTTTGTAACTGAGATATATATAAATATATATATATATAAAAATTTACTTCGCAGCTAATGGCTTCTCGTGGCTGGATGGTTAGAAGTTTTGCTTGACGTTTGAGTCAACCGGGTTTCGATCCCAGCTACGGGAGGCTAATGTCTAACCACACTTGTTCAGGTACGAAACCTTTTTATTAACTTTGAACTAATAAGGAGAGAGACACAATCTTTTTATGTTGGCTTCTTCATCTGGCCCCAATCTCGTGCGGCACCCATGGCGCGCAAAATCGTCTCGCCGCTGCGAGCCCAAAAGTCGGCCGTCTGCGTCCGGTGTCTAATTTCCAACTCTCTAACTTTTTTCAAATCTCCTCAAACCTCCGCGCGCTTCCGGTGCGTGACGCCACTCGCACTCCGTCACCCGTTTCGTCTCGGACTATTGTGACATCTCTGAGTGACACCTTCGTCTGCCCGCGCGTGCCCGCGTTAACACCTACATCAATGTTTGCACCTAACTAACCCATGTGCTGAGCCGAAAGGTTCTCAGCCTAACTAAACCCAAAGGCATGAACTAAAATCCCTCGGCCATTACGTTACACTGGGATTTGTGCAAGAGATTAAAATTTAACCAAACTGTCAAATGGTATATACATAAACCAGTAAGCAGGCTTGATCTAACTAGAAAAGACCAAAAAAAAAAAAAAAAAAAAAAAAAAAAACGACTGTATGATTAAATAAATACCTAGACAATCCAACAGACCGGTTGCTAACAGTTCGTAAACACACACGAGAAGCAAAAGAAATAATATTCAATTAATAAAGAAAGCAATAAATTTTCTAAACAACTCGATCTCAGACTGAAAGAAATAGACAAAAAAATAAAGTAATAAAGACGACAAAACATAAAGAAAGAAGCAAAAACATTAGGACTAAATTAAAAACAATTGAAAAAAAAATCAGTCCAGATATAAACATAGAAATTACAAAGTTAAAACAGAATAAAACTAATAAATATTTAGAAACTAATGAAATAAATGGTATCAGTCATGCTATAATAATAATAAAAAACTAAGAAAAGAATTCTGTTGGAGAATAAGAGCCATATTAAGAACATAATTTAATTTAAAAATAAAGTTACAGCAATTAACTCCCTAGCAATGCTAGTAGTGACATATAGTTTTAATATAATAAACTGGACGTAATCTGAAATAAAAGAAGAATGGGGAAGAGCCACATTAAAAACAGAACTGATTGCACATAAGAAAGTTACAACAATTAACACTTTAGCAATGCCAGTAACGATATTTTAACATCGCTACTGGCATTACTTTAATAAACTGGACGTTATCGCTACTGGCATTAATATAAAAAACTGGACGTAATCTGAAATAAAAGAATGGGGAAGAGCCACATTAAAAACAGAACTGATTGCACAAAAGAAAGATATCGCATTTAACACTTTAGCAATGCCCGTAACGATACATAGTTTTAAAATAATAAACAGGACGTTAGCTGAAAAAAAAATTAATGAGCTGTCATAGAATGCATCACCCAAGAACGTCTTTCCACCTGCAGTCAGGATTGAACCTGCAAACGCCAGATGATTATCTCTTTAGAAGATTTGGGAATCAACGCCTATATCCGTTACACTATGTATCCGGCTAGATAGTTTAGAGTGAATTTTTGGGGACTTATAAACTTAATGTTCTTACTTGACTCCTGAAGAAGGCCGGAGGACACATCGGCCGAAACGTTGTAGAAATAACAATAAAGACAATAGTTCGAAAACCCTTAACGATAAAAATCATCAAGCTTCGTCTCAGAAATTCAGACAACTACTGTGCCATCAACCGTGGAATCCCTGCGTATGATCCAGGTTCGGTTTCTTGGCATATCAACATTCGTGGGTACTTTAATGCCAAAGCCATCGTTCTGAAGAACAGTAGTGGTGCTATTTGATCCATAGGTGGGAGGATAAGGGGGTTCATACCTTTGTCCGAAAGTGAAAGTAATAGCGCGATTGAAGTTCGAATTCGCTAACTGCAGTTCGGTAGTCCATCGCTTTAACCATTACACCACGAGGACACCCAAGGAAGAGGCAGACAAACACATTAACAAGACAGTCCGAGACTATATGAAAATTCTAAAACATTGTACTTTACGGAAATTATTATCTCCTACGGAGAGTACTATCAATGTCAGTGGAAAAGTAACACGGAAACGAGGCAGCAAAAAATATAGAGCATATAAATATTATCTTCTCTCAAGCTAGGTCTTAGGTAAATAGCCAGTGAAGCATTGCAAGAAACTGAAAATTAAATAATACAAATAATATATTGGGAAATGTGCCTGGGACTAAAACTGAGAAGGGGTATAGGCCCAAACCAGCATCTGCCCGGGAAAATACGACTCATAAAATTCTCACGGATTTTGGTCAACTCAGCTGGGGCTGTAGAGGGGTGAGACTCTCCGAACGAGTGTCCTGGATATGGCACTAAACAATCTCATGGTGAGGCTCCATTAATGCTGGAGCTTTGGGGAATGCAGGGTACTTCTTCATTGACATCGTCCCTAGGTCTACACTGGCCCGGAGTAGTAGCACCGGATAGGGTCCTATCTATGGGTCAAATAGAATTAAATTGTGTACTTGAACTAAACTGAATTGTTTGAAATAGAACTATTTTGACATTTAAACTGCGTACTCATGCTAAACTGAATCGTTTGAAATAGAACTGTTCATATGTATAAAATTGATTTGGCATTAAATAACCTACAATGTGTCATAAACCCAAACCAAACCTCTCGGATTATGAGATAAAAACAGATCACCCCATCCCAGCGAGATGACCACATGTGGTTGAAACCAACAAGAAGAAATGAACGTGTCCGCTCATTTCAGTGGATCACCGAGTTATAGTAAAGAAAAGAAAACTGCATAATACCTAGACCTTGCTAGAGAGCTGAATTAAATTGCTTAATTTGAAAGTGACAGTAATACTGAAATAAAATCATACACCAAATCGCAAGGTTTGTTTCACAGCGTCTCTTTCAATCCCAGGTCTTTGGTTTATTTTGGGAATTCATTAATTGATGCAGTTAAGATTAAATATGTACGCTCCGTCAACTGGGCTGTAAGAAACGCCGACTTCACCTCTGCAGCAGAGGGGGACAAGAAAACCCCACCCCTCTTCAACCCAACGCGGCTACCTGTTACTTGTGAGAGCCCTAACACCAATAGGATTAAGTTCTGACTGTATTTTTCAGATTGCTCTTATAGCAAACAAACATCAAACCGTTTTTATATTAAAGGTGCTAGAAGACAGTGGCTTACGATCAGTTGCTCTGAGATGGCAATATCTGAAACCATTTTAAATGTGGGCGAACAAATTATTAATATCAAATAAAATTATTTCGGTTAGATAACAATACTTGAAACCGTGTCCAAAACATCTGATAGTGATGCCCTTGTCTTTGATTTTGGGGAAATTGGAGTAACCTTTCCTTAACATTACTCCCATGCCTACTCTGACCATAGTGATTATATCAATTAGGATCTTATTTTGGGGTCAAATAGAACTGTTCATTCAATAAAGATTATGATTATTAGATTTTTTAAATCATGTGATTGTATGCAAACAATCAGGATGTGGAATTAAATAACACATAAGGGTTGACATGCCATAGAATACCAACCAACCAACCAACCTTTACAAATTTAATATATGAATAAAGAGGAGTTGGCTTTAAATAACCCCACAGGGTTGATATACAATAAAAAACAACCAAATAACCTTTACAAATTATATGTAATCATATGTAAAAATAAGATTTGGCTTTAAATAACCTGCAAGGGTTGATATGCCATAAACACTAACCAACCACAAACCAATCAATCAACCAAACAAGATAAATTATGTGCTCAAAGCATCTCAAATACCCACAATCGTAATTGCTCAAATTCTTTGGCTTTCCGGATAATCTTCATCCTCGTATAAACTTTAGACCCCTCTGACAGCCCAAGAATAAAACCTATTAACTTAATCTTTCGTGCCCACATTCGCAACCAATATCCAAACACCCACGAGATAAACCAAGTTAATTGGTGGGGGGTTTACTTTTTTATTTGAGCCAGTCTAAATTTGGCAATTCTCCATATTTTAGCATTTTGCACGAGTGTTCTGATTTTTAGACATTTTGGGTGTGGAACACATCGTGCAACTTTTTTGACTAACAACCAAGCCTAAAACACGATTGTCTCATTTTAGAATAATAATGAAGTTCCAAATGACTAGGAATAGCCCACGGCCTTCAAGTTAAGCTTCCCTGTTTTTAAGATTTAAATATTGGTTCTTGAAGAAATGCTTAAAATGACTGCAAATTTCTCAGGAAATTTAAAAAAAAATAAAAAATGAAAATAAAAACTCATACCAGATGTTTTATTGGATATTTCAAATAAAACTTTTTTCATGAATGCAACCTTTTTTAAAATCTGCTTTTCAGGGTTTAGAATGGACTTTAAAATGTATTACTTTCGTAGTACCCCCCCCCCCCAATCACTTATGACGTCAACGTGCCATCTTAAAAAGGTCGACACATTCATCCATAACGTCTAACCTACAATCTAATAGATTATCCACAATAGCTGTAGCCGCAAAAGGCTGAATCATTTTTAAAAATACGTTCCTCCAATTTAATCAAAATTAGTCAAAATTGACACTCAGTAATTTTAGCTTTGTATATATATATATATATATACCAACCCCTCAGAACGAACGAGATACGACGGAACATGATTTTTTTCGGTAGAGTTTAACAGGTTTCAATTCAGAATTTTCCATCTAGGCCGGTTACCATATCAAAAGCTCAATCTGCCCTACCATTTAAGCATCGCTGTCGGAAAAATTGGGGGATTTCCCAAGGGTGTTAGTGCTATGTGAATTGCTGACTGTCTCGCAAAGGATTTTAACTCGGGTCCCCACGTCCATTTCTTACGGTAATAGCTATAACACCACGAGCGCCCCGAAAACACTACGAGCTTCTTCATATATATATATATATATATATATATATATATACGAAATACAGGGCCCAGAAGCAAAATATGGAGTAGTTTTTAAAAAGTTTTTTTTCGTCTTATTAGACTAACTAAAAAAACACGATGAATCGGAATTTTCATGACTAACTCTATTATTCAAGCACTTTTTTAAAAATAAAAAAAATTCAGCCCAAATATGAGCAAGAAAAGAGACGACAAAGAATCTATGATTTGCTTAACGCCGAAACTAAGCGAAAGTTTCTTTGTCTACCATACACAAAGCAAAGAAAAAATGTAACCGAAAAAGAGTTTTTGAATGAAAAGGGAGAGTGGAGGATTGAACAAAAAAACAAAAAGAAGGCCCTTTAACTGCTCTCACTGTGGCGATTAAGAAGGACCTCACAATGTTAATAAGAAAGCACATTAATGAATTGAAAGTCCCCGAGGAAACTGTGCGCCCAGATCTTAACACCTTTAATTATCATATTTACCAACCCCTCCGCTCAGGCAGGATATGACACAAGGTCAATTTTTAAGCGGAGTTTAACAGGTTTGAATTCAGAGTTTTCCTTCTCCTAGACTAGTTGCCTCACCAAGGCTGAAGAACTCAGTCTGCCCTACTATTTACCCATTGCTGTAGGGAGAATAATTGGATTCATACCTTTCCCAAGAGGTATTAGTGCTATGTGAAATGCAGTCAGTCTCGTCCAGGATTTGAACTCGCGTCATCGTGTCCATTTCCTAAATATTGGTTCGTTTAACACTTATTGAGAAGGAATGGAACAAAATATCCGAAGAATTTATTTTGAAGGCATGCAAATCGTTTCAAAAGCGTGTTGATACAAAAACTGGAAAAAAAATGGTGGCCATATTGAGGAAATTTACTGTTTTGTGTCTGTCTTCTTATTTTGTTTTTTATTTTTGTAAATATAGAATTAATCTTGTTTTATGATAGTCATCAATTATTATACTAGTATATTCCTAATTTTGTTTTTGCACCCTATAAATATTTACATATGCGTAGATGTGTTTGTGTCCGTGTGTGTGTGTGTGTGTCTGTGTGTGTGGGCGTGTGACCTAAAATATACAAAGATATTTTCTTGAAAGAGGAGAAAGAGTGGCTAGTAAGCCATGAGGTGACGACTTATAACACTTGTCACGTGGTATGAGATTCATGTCACATGATACACGGACACACAAAATGATAATTATTATTGATCAACTTTTGCGATATAAAGTAAAGTTGGTGACCGTAGTCGAGGGTGACCCTAAGGCCCCCTTTTCAATAGCTACTACACCAAGGTGTAAGAGAGGGCCCTACTCCATTCACAGAATTGCTCCACTTTACCCTTACCTTATAATGCTGAATGTTAAGAAATGCGGCATCAAGTACCATTTTTTTGAGTCTTTGGTATGACACGACCTGGGATTGAACACCATTCGACCGGATCATTCGCGAACAATACTCATTAAGCCACTGATAACAGTTAGAAATACGTTAGAATATACACGCCCATATGCATGGAAACACTGGTCCAGTCGGCTTGTACTGTTGAATACACCGATTGGATCTCTACTGAGGGGCGAGACTCCCCCAGCAACGAGTGTCCTAGATATGACACTAAACAATCTGGTGGTGGGACTTCAGTAATACTGGGAAGGCAAAGTATCCCTTCATTGCCACTGCTCCCAGGTTCACTCTGACCTGGAGTGGTAACACCTAATAGGGTCCTATCTATGGATCAAATAGAACTAAACTGTGTAATGTTAAACTGAATTGTTTGAAATAGAATTGTTTAAATGTATAAGAATGGATTTGGCTTTAAATAACCTACAATGGTTGATATGTCATAAAACCAAACCAAACCAAACCAAATCATATATATTTAATGTATATGTATAAAGAGGATTTGGCATTAAATAACCTAAAATGGTTGATATGTCATAAAACCCAACCAAACCAAGCCAAGCCAAACAGGGCAAAAGATTTGGTAGTATGGAAAGTTCTGCATTAGCACAATCTTGTGTGTTGCTAGAAACTGCCGATTAAAAAGTATCAAGAATAGGAATTGAATTTTCTCGATGTCTAGATGTCAACACTTTTAATGTCCTCCATATCCTCAAATTTTACCGTCATGATGAATTCTCAGTTTATGAAAAACAAAAAGGTCTAGTGAGTATGATGCACTTCACAGTCTTGTGTTTCTTTAAAAACATTTCTGTTAAAAAGGAACTGGCCTTATTTTTTTTTCTAATTGGCATTGACTTATCTCGATAGCAGGTTCAGTCTCGATAATCTATCTATCTATCTATCTATCTATCTCCGTCTGTCGTATCTCTATCTTCGTCTGTCGTATCTCTCTATATCTCCGTCTGTCGTATCTATCTATCTATCAGAGGATGTAAAAGCTAAAGTGCTAGACTGTGGCTTCGAGAGAAGCGAGTTCGATCTCCAGTCGCTCTATTACGTTAACATTCAAACTAATACCCTTGGGAAAGGCATGAACCCCCTAATTCCCCCAGCTATGAGTTAAATAGTATCACTTCTGTTCTTCTACAAGGAGGCTTGGGTATTTAATAACCCCAGAAGGTTGATATGACATTAATCAAAGAAACCAAAATCTCTATCTCTCTTAACAGTTATCTATCGATCTCTCAACCCGTTTTAACAATCTACATTCCATATCTATCTATCTATCTATCTATCTATCTATCTATCTATCTCACATTCTGTTCACGTCAGTCTTCATAGCTGTCTAATTCTGTCCATATCTATCTTTCTTTTTGTCTCTATCTCTCTAACTGTCTCTATATATCTACCTGTCCGTCTACGTCTGGATGGGCGTGGCAGTATCTATGCCTACATGCAATTATTTACACCTACGTTGCCTTTAAATGATTAAGTCAGTCCCTTCTAATAAAAGCAAAGATGTAAGTTGAATATCCTGTACTCGTTTGAAAGTTCTCTTACTAGTGGTGTTAATTGATTCTCTAAGAGTCTCAGCACAGAAACAACAAAACAAACGTTGACTTCTACTCCAACACAAAAGAGAAAAGAATGAAAATAAAACAAATGGAATTACATTCATAGGGTCAGCCACCCCGCCCTATCTCACAACCATGTTTTTTTCTGTTGGGAATTCGTAATTAGCATATAGGAAGTTAATGGCACGTATATACCTGACAATGTGTGGGACTTGATTAATAAGTAAGTTCTACTGAGTGACGTCTCTTAATAATAGATAGATACATAGATAGATAGATCAAAATATACTGATATATATATATATACATATATATACCAGCCCCCAAAATACACTTCTTATATATATATATATATATATATATATATATATATATATATATATATATGTATGAATTTAATAATAGACAGATCGAAATATACTGAGATATATACAATGTACTGAGATAGATAGATAGATAGATAGATAGATCAAAATATACTGATATATATATATATATATATATATATATATACCAGCCCCCAAAATACACTTCTTATATATATATGTATATATATATATATATATATATGAATTTAATAATAGACAGATCGAATTATACTGAGATATATACAATGTACTGAGATAGATAGATAGATCAAAATATATACAAATATACTGATATATATATATATATATATATATATATATATATATATATATATACCAGCCCCAAAAGTACACTTCTTATATATATATATATATATATATATATATATATATATATATATATATATGAATTTAATAATAGATTGAAATATACTGAGATATATACAATGTACTGAGATAGATAGATAGATAGATAGATCAAAATATACTGATATATATATATATATATATATACCAGCCCCAAAAGTACACTTCTTATATATATATATATATATATACATACATATATATATATATATATATATATATATATATGAATTTAATAATAGATTGAAATATACTGAGATATATACAAATGTACTGAGATAGATAGATAGATAGATATGTACCAGCCCACAAAGTACACTTCTTATATATATAGATTTATCGCTAAAAGCTTTTGAATCTGTAAGATACAGTGCATTATTGGAAAATACAAAGAGAGAGAGAGAGAGAGAGAGAGGGAGAGAGAGAGAGAGACTCTCCGTTGTGTAGTACTGGACTGCGATACCTTAGTAAGCGAGTTCGAATTCCAGTCGCGCTATTACATTCACTTTTGTACAAATACCCTCGGGAAAGTAATGAAGCCCCTTATTCCCCAACCTATAGATGAAATTGTACTGTTATGGTTTTTCAACAATGATAGATTTGGCATTAAATAACCTATAAAAATTGATATGCCATTAAAGAAAGAAACCGAAACAAAACTCGGAGAACTATCAGACTATTCCAACTAAAATAAATAAGAAAACAAGATAAAAACTCAATTGAGTGAGTATCGACGCGTGAAACTAAGAGTAGTGAGTTTTTAACCTTTTTAATGTCATTCTAGCGTTGAAATGTCATATGTGCGCGTGCATACGTGCGTGAGTGCGTGCGTGTGCGTGTGCATGTGTGCTTGTGTGTGTTTGAGTATGTGTGTATGCGTGTTTGAGTATGTGTTTGTATATGCGTATGTGTGTGTGTGTGTGTGTTTGTGTATGTGTGCGTATATATGTGTGCGTGTGTGTGTGTGTGTGGTAAATGAAGACTCATACACACAAGCGCACGCTCACACACACACACACAGAGGCACGAACACATGCGCACACACACACACACACACAGACGTGCATGCACACACACACACACACACGCGCGCGCACATAATGCATATATGCATATATACACACACGCACTTATATACACACACACACGCACGCGCGCACACACACGCACACATTTATATATATAGGTATGAAAGCAAATTTCATCTTTAATTTACGTTTTGACTAATCTTACGTCCTGTAATTATAATGGTGTCACTGAAGTAGAAAATTCAATTTTAGCCAAATCCCCTTAGACAGTGATCTTGTTCCAGACTCCGTTAGATCTTGACAACCGATAAGGGTCATCGACTAACGTAAGGTCAAATAAGCCATAAAGAACAGATTTTTCACGTCTCTAAAGTTAAGCAATTACGAGCATATTC
Source organism: Sepioteuthis lessoniana (assembly GCA_963585895.1). NCBI lineage: Eukaryota > Metazoa > Mollusca > Cephalopoda > Myopsida > Loliginidae > Sepioteuthis > Sepioteuthis lessoniana. The sequence goes on from OY757947.1 coordinate 20,410,539, forward strand.
AATAGTGAAATGGGTGATCATTGTAAGCAATATTAGGCCTCTTTGACTGATTAGACAATTCAGAGTAAATAACATGAGCCTCCAGTCGTGCTTAAGGCCTTAATACCCTCTCGACCACCGAAGTTGAGCAGCGGTAATCTTGTTCAGAACTTAGATGGGTGACTACTTAGGAAGAACAAAACAGCTTAACCAATCGAAAACCTATTTGCATGTTTAACCAAAGCTTATTAAATTTCTCCTGGTGTCATTACGTTCCCATAATACTGACCTTGTGCCAAACTAATGTAAGCTTATTTAAATGATTAAAACTACCTCACGTATTATAGTGGTTTAGAATCTAGATTTGCTGAACATCTCGAATAAGTTCGTTTCTCACTAGGTGCCTCTTTCTTGTGACGTTGTGTCAAAGTAAGCAAACCTTACTAAATAACTAATAGCACTTCGCACCATGCTTAATGGTTAACGAGTTAAACTCGCAGAACATAGTTAGTAAGTTTATTTCTCACCGGGGGCCCCATACTTCTGGGCTTGTCCCAAAATAATCTAACTTTAGAAGGAAAAGCACCTCGAGTATTATAATAGTTAGTGAGTTAAATTTGCAGACCTTTGCTAATGAGTTCGCTTCTCACTGGGTGACTCATACTTTTGCTGGACTAAACAAAGTTTAGTAAATGACAACTCGAGGCATCGCATCAGTGCCTACCGTTGTGCAACGATAAGCAACTATTCGACGATAGATTCTGAAATAAAATTTTATATCAATTCGAAATATTTTTCTGATTTTTAGGGGTTTTCCGGACAAACCTGAAGCTGTTTTCCGAACGCCTCGTTCGGTGTAAACAAAGTTCGCTTCTATTGAAGATGTGGTAGAGCCATTTTTGGAGGTTGACTCACGTCTCCCATATCTCCCAGCCATCAGAAATCCTGTTGAAAAACAGGATAATTAGGAATTGAAATGACTCAGAACAACAAGCTTGTATTTCACGTTAAAAAAGACGTCAGAGATGTATTCATAGGCAATTATTAAAAATTTACAACACTGAAATTAATCAAGCTTTTCCCACCATCTATCTATCTATCTCATAGCTAATATTACCTCAAATAAAACGGATGTTGTTAGGTATTACTTTTTATTAAAATGTGCTGTATTAGAAACTGTAACCAAAAATATGAAAAGGTAGACATCCAAAAATAAGAAGACTATATATATATATATATATGTGTGTGTGTGTGTGTGTGTGTGTGAGTGAGTGTTTCATGGTTACAGAGTATCAATGCCGTAGATTTTGGTTATCGTTAGTACCAAATAATATACGTTTTAATTGTATCACTGCCAACCATAAATAGTTATATATTTCACTCCAGCGTCAACTCGTATTCTTTCACTGGAGTCTGAGTGACATCAAGTTTCCTCAGGTCTCCAGGGCTAGTCTCAGTATTCTAACCAATCTTAACAATGAATGGCTTCTGGGATTGTCCCAAGTGCCAACAATCTTTGGTATAATCGTCTTCTGTATATTCTTCTACCTTTTTAGATATAAGCAAGTGTTTGTTTAATTCTTGTTTTTTTTCCCCCCTCAACGATCAGCCAAATCATTTCTTTTTTGTATATTAACACTGTGACTTCTTGTTCATTTTTTTTTCTAATGCTGCGAGCAATATTGAACTAGTCCTGGAGGCAGCACCCCACAAAACAGCAGCTTTACGGCCAACGACCACCCATCACAAAAATTATCAAAATTACAACAACCAGACATGCAGGACACTGCTGGAGAAGTAGGGACGAGCTCATAAGCGATGTACTCCTGTGGAGCCCCTCACATGGATGAGCAAAGGCAGGACAACCAGCACGGACCTACATACAGCAGCTCAGTGCCGATACGGGATGTAGCCTTGAAGACCTGTCGGAAGCAATGGACGATAGGGATGGGTGGCGAGAGAGGGTCAGGAATATCCGTGCTGATGGCGTGACATGGTGATGATGATGATGAACACTATGACTAGTCTTCTGGCCGGATTTGAGTGATCTTTTCAACTCAAAGTCTCCAGAAAATCTTATGCATTTCATTTTCTAGAACAGATTCTGGTTTGTGCACATACCATTTGTTAGTATAGTAAAAATTTAATCATTTGCACTATTCTCTGTAGTTCACCTTTCCCACCCAGTCATACCTAGTCTTGTACTTCTTTTGTGATAGTTTACTGCATTCGCTTATTATTTGATTAACTGTTACATCGCTGTCTCCACATAACCTACACTTGCCATTCTGCTCTTTACTAATTTTCGCTTTCGTTATTCTTTTTAAGGTGTTATTTTGTGCCGCTATTTAAAGAGATTCAATTTCTATGTTCCAGCTTTCACTTTCTTAGCCGTGTCCTGGTCCTCTCATGTGCGATCTTGCCTGTTTGTTGCTTGAAATATCCATAGAGTTGCTTCTTCTCCCATTGCTGGTTTTTATTTTTTCGTTGTTTTTATATTACCATTGCTGCTGCTGTTGCTGCTGGCTATTGTAATTAGTCTTTTTCATTTTCGCTTTCGTTATTCTTTTTAAGGTGTTATTTTGTGCCGCTATTTAAAGAGATTCAATTTCTATGTTCCAGCTTTCGATTTCTTAGCCGTGTCCAGGTCCTCTCATGTGCGATCTTGCCAGTTTGTTGCTTGAAATATCCATAGAGTTGCTTCTTCTCCCATTGCTGGTTTTTATTTTTTCGTTGTTTTTATATTACCATTGCTGCTGCTGCTGCTGCTGGCTATTGTAATTAGTCTTTTTTTGCTCTTTTTAATGTAGTTCTCGAGTCCTTGCATTGTTGCATCTACGCAGTACTGCTGAGTCTTCCCCTCCTTCCTTTTTTTTTTTTTTTTTTCACACATATAGTCTAAGTCATCAATTTCCTTGTCCTCCCGTCCACTTGTCTGAGTTCCTTTTCTGTCCATTTTAAGAATGGTACTATTTACCAACCCCTCCGCTCGGGCAGGATATGACACAAGGTCAATTTTTTTAAGCGGAGTTTAACAGGTTTGAATTCAGAGTTTTCCTTCTCCTAGACTAGTTGCCTCAACAAGGCTGAAGAACCTAGTCCGTCCTACTATTTACCCATAGCTGGAGGGAGAATAAGGGGGTTCATACCTTTCCCAAGGGTATTTGCCCGAAAGTGAACATAATAGCGCGACTGGAGTACGAACTCGCGTACTACGATTCCGCAGTTCATCGCTTTAACCATTACACCACGAGGACACCCGAAATTTACAAAGCTCTTTGCTTTGATGTGGCACAAGGCCGAATGAATGAGACTCGAACTCACTCGTGTAGGTTTGCTAGTCTAGCTTGCTAACCGTTACACCACCAGAGGTGCCCATTTTAAGAATGGTACAGAGTATCTTACAAAGGGTACTGTCCATCTGATGATTCTTTTGATGAGATTTCTGCTGCAGAATTTGGTTTCGTGCAGTTTTCTGGTTCCTCTGAGGTACTCTCCTCTTTTTTCTTTTTCCTTTTCTTTTATTTTTCATCTCTACGTAAAAGAAATCGTCCTTCTCTTCTATTTGTCTCAGGATCTCAAGTTCTTTTTCATCTTGTTGCAAATATCTTTATATTATCCATATTTATAAGGTGGGTTATTTTTTTTCTCCGATTTTATAAATTTGTAGTTCCCTGTGCGTTTCGTAAATATATAATTTTGTGACATCTTTGCTATGATAAATTGCAATAGGAATAGTGAATTTTATTAGAAGAGGCCTCTTTGGGTTTTTACCTCTCTAAAAGTTTGTCTTCCTGCTGTTAATTTCACCTTCCAGTTTTCCATGGCTTTCGTCATGAAGTTATTTTGCACATTTTAAAACTTTCTATTATTCAAGCTTGCGGGACCCTATAAATACTTATTTACCAACCCCACTGCCCGAGCAGACACAAGGTCAATTTTTAAGCGGAGTTTAACAGGTTTGGGTTTAGAGTCTTCTTTCTCTTTGACTGGCTGCCTGTCCAAGGTTGAAGAACCCAGTCTGTCCTACGATTTATTCGTAGCTGGTGGGAGAATTAGAAGATTCATATCTTTTCCAATGGTATTAGGGTTTAGTGAAATACAATCAGCCCCGTCCAGGATCTGAACTCGTGTTGCCGTGTCCATTTCCTAAGACGATAACTATTACACCACGGGCATCTCCACTGGGGGCCCTATTATAAAGAGGACTGTTTCGGTATCAAACCGCTGTAGTCCGCTTCAAACCTACCTTGTGTCACACCCATGATGTGGAACATGAGTTGAATATTTATTCAACTTTTTGTCAGATTCAGTTCTCCACTAAAAGAACTAAAAACGACACACCAATTAAAAAGAAAAAAGAACTTTTTTTTTTGGCTGTCTCAAAATAAAAATAATCTTGAGGCCGTTAATAAGATGACTTGCTCATTTGGATTAAAAACGAAATAAACTATCGGTTTGATAAGATGGACAAAACTGATTAGATAAAAAGGAAAACTTTGTAGTTAACATTTTTTTTTTCATTTTCAGGAAAAAAGTTTTTGTGAACAAATGCTTTTTAGATTTTTTGTTTAAAAGAATTGATATCACAAAAGAAGCGACGAAAAATAAACAGGTAATGTAGCATATCATATTCGTTGAATATATATATATATATATATATAATTCTAATCATACATCTTAAATTACAAACCGCTACATATGTTTTTATAGTCAATTGGTTACTCATTAAAATGGTTGGTTTGGTTTGGTTTGTTGGGTTTTATGGCATATCAACCTTTGTAGGTTATTTAACGCCAAATCCATTTTTATGTAAATAATCTGTTCTATTTAAAACAATTCAGTTTAGCATAAGTACACAGTTTAATTGTCAAAAACATTTCCATTTCAAACTATTCAGGCAGTTATATGTATCAATTCAGTTAAGTGTAAATACAGTTTTAACGTCGAAAAACAGTTCTATATCAAATAATTCAGTTAAGCATAAGCACGCAGTTTAAACGTAAGTACGGTTTAATTGTCAAAAACATTTCTATTTCAAGCTATTCAGTTTACTCAAACAATTCATTTTAGCATAGGTATGCTGTTAGTTCTATTTAATCCATAGATAGGGCCCTATCAGGTGCTACCACTCCGGGCCAGAGTGGACCTGGGAGCGATGGCAATAAAGGGGTACTCCGCATTCCCCAAAGCTCCAGCACTGCTGGAACCTCACCATCAGATTGTTTCGTGTCATATATCAGGACACTCGTTAGGGGGGTGTCTTACCCCTCTGCAGAGGTGCAGTCAGTGTATTCTACAGTCCCAGCAGACTGGGCAATCATTAAGATGAATTTCAAACACTAATTACGTCACATAAATTTGAAACTGAACGCTATTACCGATAATAGAATGATAAGATTTTTCTTTCTCATTTCATTTTAAAATTGAATATAATTCCGAAAATGAATCACATATTAGTATTGCCCTGGTGATGGTTTCATAAAAAAACAAAACCCTACAAATTGGCAAATAATTCAACTATAAATAAAATTCATCCTAACGATAACGTATTTTTTCATATTTGTATATGAACACACACACACACACACACACACACACACATATATATATATATGCATACATATATATATATATATATATATGAACACACACACACACACACACACACACACACATATATATATATATATATATATATATGTGTGTGTGTGTGTGTGTTCATATATATATATATATATATATATATGTATGCATATATATATATGTGTGTGTGTGTGTGTGTGTTCATATACAAATATGAAAAAATACGTTATATATATATATATATATATATATATATATCCCAGTGGTAGAGTTTTGGCTTCTGCATACTGTGGTTGTTGGTTCGATCTCAAGTGTGCACTGCTGATGATACCCAATAAGGTCGAAACAGCTGTTCAGTGCTCCGTATGTTGCATGTAGGTGTTTACTGGATTTTCTTGTCATGGTAATTCTATGATAATATCAATTCCTCCATTTAAAAATTATATATCCGGCCCATAAGGCTTATGTTATGAGGACTCGTAACTCCGACTTGGGAAGACGTAGCCCCGGAAACACATTATGTCAAAGTGGTCGCGCAATTCATCATGACTTGTTAATTCGGCATGGCTTATATGCAGTATGAGCCAGTGGCCCAGTGGTAGAGTTTCGGTGTCTGCTTACTGTTGATGTTGGTTCGAACTCCAGTGGTGGAGATCATGGTATGCACTGCTGATGAGGCCAAATAAGGTCGAAACAGCTGTTCAGGGCTCAGTATGTCGCATGTAGGTGTTTGCCGGATTTTCATGCTTATTCTAAGATAACGTCAATTCCTCTATTTAAAAAAAATTGTATATATATTTATGTATATATATACATAAACGTGTCTATGTATATATTAGTAAATATGTATATTCATATATATATATACGTACACATATTAACATGGATATATATATTTAGGTATATATATACTTTCTTCCAGGCAGCGGTTGTGTCGATACTGCTATATGGATGCACTACATGGACGCTAACTAAACGGCTGGAGAAGAAACTAGACGGAAACTACACAAGAATGTTGAGAGCAGTATTGAACAAGTCCCGGCGAAAACACCCCACGAGACACCAACTATACGGACACTTGCCCCCCATCACGAAAACTATACAAGTTAGACGAACCAGACACGCGGGACACTGCTGGAGAAGCAAGGACGAGCTCATAAGCGATGTACTCCTGTGGACCCCAACATATGGATGTGCAAAAGCAGGACGACCAGCTCGAACTTACATACAGCAACTATGTGAGGACACAGGATGTAACGCTGAAGACCTGCCGGAGGCGATGAGTGATAGGGAGAAGTGGCGAGAGAGGGTCAGGGATATCCGTGCTGACGGCACGACATGCTGATGATGATGATGATGACACATATATAACGGACGTATATATCAGTGTGTGTGTGTTCAGAGTGAGAACATGTGAGAGAGAAAGAGAGAGACACAAAGAGAGAGGTATCAAACCGTAGTTGAAATTACTCGGAAAGAATAGCAATTTAAACTCTGGTCTTGATATTACACATTAGTGATTCTATTGCCGAAGAAAATGTATTGATGCTTTACTTCATATCTTAAATACAGGATGTCTTAATATATATGCAACCCATTTATATGATAAGGATTTATTACTACGATAAGAGCAATGGCGGTCATTTGGAACATGTCAGAGAAAATAAGCATCCTTTAATCTGGAGACATCAAATTTTTATTTTCTATTGTTATTATATCAGCTCTCAGGGCATGTAATCTTTTTTTGAGTTTCTTATCTCGCTTATAAATCATTCTCATATTAATGGGTTGCATCTAATTCGAGACAGTTTTTAATGATTTTTGCCTCTAAATTAATAGTGACACAGAATATTCTTGCCCCTCTTGTCCCAGACATTGAGTTCGAGAATTAATAGTTGTTATAGTATACTATTTTCAAATCTGAAACAAAAAAGAACACAGCATCATTATTTGTAGAGTTCCACATATACTGAGACACCCTATATAACCAAGTATATTGAGACAACCTATACAAACATGTATATTGAGACACCCTATTTAAGCATGTATAATGAGACACCTTATATAACCAGGTATATTTAGACAACCTATTCAAATATGTATATTGAGACACCCTATATCACCATGTATATTTAGACAACCTATACAAACATGTATATTGAGACACCCTATATAACTATGTCTATTGAGACAACCTATACAAATATCTATTTTGAGACACCCGATATAACCATGTATATTGAGACACCCTATATAACCATGTATATCGATGGTTTGGTTTGGTTTGGTTTCTTTGTTTAATGGCATATCAACCTTTGTAGGTTATTTAATGACAAAGCCATTCTCCTAGAAGAACAGTAGTGGTACTATTTAACCCATAGCGGGGAGGATATGGGGGTTCATACTTTTCCAAAGGGTATTTGTACGAAAGTGAACGTGATAGCGCGATTGGAGTTCGAACTCACTTACTACGATTTTGCAGCCTAAATATATATATATATATATATATATATATATATATATATATATATATATATATATACGGACGTAAAAGAAAATTACAATATCTTAAATCTAAATGTTTGCTACTACTTTTGACCAGGTTACAGAATGTCAGATCGGTTCGATTACAGCACGTTAGCCACAACACGATGAGGACTCAGCTACCTTTAAAATAGAGTATGAAACCAGTATAAGTCCAGAGTTACAGAATTAGAAGGTGCAAAAAAGTGGAATATAGTTTTTTATTGGAAGGTTTTAAGATAAATGTAAATCGAGAAGAAGAAGAAGAAGAAGAAGAAGAAGAAGAAGAAGAAGAAGAAGAAGAACAACAACAACAACAACAACAACAGCAACAACAACAACAACAACAACAAATAATAATAATAATAATTGAGTCCTGGAGACTTGAGGAGACTTGCTGTCACTCAAACTCCAGTGAAAAACCATCAGCTAACGCTGATGTGAAAACTCAAAAGGAGTAAATACTACTACTACTACTACTACTACTACTAATAATAATAATAATAAAAATAATAATCATTATTATTATTATTATTATTATTATTATTATTATTATGAAAACAGGTAAAACTGAATCAAAAGAAAAAGAACATGAAGAACACGAGGAGGTCGACTACTGCTACTAATGATACTACTACAACTACTACAACAATGAATTATAATAATAATAAAGTAGATTGACAATAAAGAAGAAGAAGAAGAAGAAGAAGAAGAAGAAGAAGAAGAAGAAGAAGAAGAAGAAGAAGGTAGAGGTAATAAAGATGGAATCAGAAGAGTCGAAAATGAAACGAATATATATATATATATATATATATAAAGTGAGAGAGTGGGAAAGAGGAAGAGAGAGAGTGTGTGTGTGTGTGTGAGAGAGAGAGAGAGAGAGAGAGAGAGAGAGAGAGAGAGAGAGAGAGAGAGCGACAGGTAGATAGGGAGTAGCGTGTATGTCACGCTTTGCTGGTGCGCAGTTTCGCATTTCAGCATCACAGAGACGACCCAATCGAAGCGGAGGGGGGGGGGCATTTGAGATACAGAGTCGGCGCCTTTTGTGGGTCGAGAGAATTGCCGAAAACGGAACGCTGTTGTGTACTCGACATCAATTAGCACGAACAGCCTGACCCTTTTATATTATATGGACAACTCGCTGTACGTCATCGGGATGCATATCTCTCTAACTCTATCTCTCACTCAACATCTATCTATCTTACTCAGCCAATTGATATCACTTTCTTTCTTTCTTTCTTTCTTTCTTTCTTTCTTTCTTTCTTTCTCAGCCAACTAATATTGTGCTTATTCTTTCTTTCTTTCTTTCTTTCTTTCTTTCTTTCTCTGTTAACTAATGTTGCGTTCTGTCTTTGTTTCTTTGTTTCTTTCACAGAAAACTAAAATCGCGCTCATTCTGAGCGCGATTTGTTTCTTTGTTTGTTTCATTCTTTCTTTCTCAGCCAACTAATATCTTTCTTTCTTTCTTTCTTTCTTTCTTTCTTTCTTTGCTTACTAACATTGGGTTCTTTGTTTGTTTGTTTCTTTCTTTCTTTCTCAGCCAACTAATATCGCACTCTTTCTTTCTTTCTTTCTTTCTTTTCTTTTCTTTCTTTCTTTCTTTCTTTGCAAACTAACATTGGGCTCTTTGTTTGTTTGTTTCTTTCTTTCTTTCTCAGCCAACTAATATCGCACTCTTTCTTTCTTTCTTTCTTTCTTTCTCAGCCAACAAATATCGCACTCTTTCTTTCTTTCTTTCTTTCTTTCTACGTAAATGTCACTGACTTTATGCTATGTTGAACAAACAAACAAAGCTTATAGTTTGATTCCCATGAAACTTCTGGCCTTGCGCCAAACTAAACTAATCTTAGTAAACGATAAATCTCTCCCCCCATTCCTTTCAACCCAACGATTTATTCATTTATTTGTAAGTTTATTTTTTGTCTGTTGGGGTAGAGGGCAACATTCGGCGCCAACCGAATCTATTTGACTGTATAAAATGGGTAGAATTTCAAATGTTCCAAGTAGTCTCGCTCCATCTAGTCGACAAAAAAAGTGCAACCAAATCTTTTTTTTTTTTTACTCTAAGAAGCCCTCCACCGCACAGCAATACATCGTAAGCGAGGCATAGTAAGCAATGCCTCGTAAGACATCATGAGGGTCTACCGTTGTGTGACGGTTATGAAGCTTGCCATCACATGACATTTCTCTCATGAATTGAAAAGTAGATAGATAGATAGATAGATAGATAGATAGATAGATAGATTAAAACGGAATCAAACTGATCTAGATAGATAGACAGATACATATATAAGTAATGAGTGATTTAAATTATTTTTTTAGAAACGTTGAAAAAGATGTACTCACTAAAACAACAGGCCTTGATCAGTATATATATATATATATATATATATATGGAAGTATATAAGGAAATTAAACCCGACAGTGTGAAGAAAAGTAGAAAAGAGAAAACAATCCAAATTTGATGAATTCGTTATGAAAGTCAACGTTTCGGTTATAATAATCATTTTTTGGACTTTAATCTATGAAAAGTATTGTTGAAAAAGCGATGGATGTTTGATGAAATAGCATGAATTTAAAGTCCTGAAGAAGGTTATTATAACTGAAACGTTCAACATCGACTCCCATAATAAATTCATCAAATTTGGATTATTTTGTTTTTTCTACTCTTCTTCATATATATATATATATATATATATATATATATATATATATATATATATATACGTCTGTTTAAACTTTAATGCTCGCTAAAACTTTGTATCAAGAATAAAGCAATAACTAAAACACGCAGATAAGGAAGAAATACAAATTCAGTCGCAATTGTCAGTATAAGAAATCTCGGACAAAACCTGTTGTTAAGCAGCTGGTAATTACGTGCAGATTCTAGCATTGCGAAATTTCGCTCACCGTCAATTTCAGAAACTGTCCACAATTATAGTAATAAAAAAACCTCATCTATCTATCTATCTATCTATCTATCTATCTATCTCATTCTGTTCATATCTATCTATCTATCTATCTATCTATCTCAGTCTGTTTGTATGTGTCTGTTTCTTTCTATCTATCTATCTATCTCATTCTGTTCATATCTATCTATCTATCTATCTCATTCTGTTCATATCTATCTATCTATCTATCTATCTATCTATCTATCTATCTATCTATCTCATTGTGTTCATATCTAATTATCTATGTATTGTTATTTCGTTTCATATCTATCAATCGATAGATCAGTCTATGTAACTCAGTTATTCCATGTCTAGCTATTTAACTTTTTATCTATTGCCAGTTGTTTATATCTATCTATCTATCTATCTATCTATCTATCTATCTATCTATCTATCTATCTCATTGTGTTCATTTCTATCAATCTATCTAAGCTAATTAATA
>OY757947.1:20424519-20479519 GCA_963585895.1 Sepioteuthis lessoniana
GCGGGGAGTGCCTGTGAATCTGTGTCTGTGTGTCTGTATCTGCGAAAACAAGAATAAAAACAAATTGCTTTTGGTTAAGATAAAATTAAAAATAGAAAAAAAACTTTGAATAAAAGTGACGTTCCAGTTTCATCGTCAAACCCGATACTCTGACAGAAGCTTAACGTAAAATGGTTTACGAGCTTGACTCGCAGACCATTGTATGTGAATTCTCACACCGTGCTCCATAATTCTGGCCTTATGAAGACGTGTAGCATAATGTATATCGTCTTAGACAAGCAGATTGGAGTTCAAATTTTGGATGAAGCAGTGTATGCTCCTCTCAGCACTAATGCCCTTGAGAATAGTATGTATCCACCTCTTTTTCCCTTAGTAATGGGAAAAATAGTAGGGCATACTTGGCCCTTTACCCTTGGTATAGCAACCGACCTAGAAAAAAAAACTTTGAATTCAAGCTAGCACTGCAGCACTAAAAAAACGACCTTTTATCTTAACTTGCACGTGGAGGAGAGGTTAGGTAAATAGATACTTCTGGCCTTGAACCAAACTTAGCTATGCTTTGTAAATGACTACAGCCACAGAAACCAAACAGATTCATTGGGAAATTGAAACAATAAATAAATAAATAGATAAACATATTTACCAACCCCTCCGCTCAGGCAGGATATGACACAAGGTCAATTTTTAAGCGGAGTTTAACAGGTTTGGATTCAGAGTTTTCCTTCTCCTAAGTAAATAAATTAAGAAAGAAAGCAATGAAGATATGCAAATTTTTGTTACTTTGTACCCTTAAGAGGGTTCGGATTTTTTTATGTTCGGCAACGGATTGTCATCAACTTCTGATAAGCCACCCCCACATCAGTCAGTTAAACCTGAGTGCATCATATTATATCCCTACCCACAAGGAAAAAGAACATTGGCTCCATTTTATTGAAGATCTTTAAATAGAAACAGTTTGCAGGCTAAGTTAAGATATAAGCAGATGGCAATGCGTTTTACAGATGTCAGAGAGAAATTAACGAGTTATCTATTACAGTGAATATTATACATACATATATATATATATATATATATATATATATATATATATATATTGCGGAAGGGATATATATATATGTGTGTGTGTATTCGAGAGGCCAAAGGTTTTCACAGACAACTGACTCCAATAGGACATTCACAGACACAAATTCTGGAATTAAAAAGAATCACATCATCATCAAAACAATCTTCACTGTAAAGGCTAAAAGGAGAGACAACCCTTGGCATTATTTGGCTCCTGAGGAAGACCATGAAATCTGAAACACATGCAAACTTAAAATACCAAATTCAAATTCACTTACCAATCTATTCATTTTCAAATATTTACTTTTCTGTCTTGGTACAACAACAATTTATACATGCACATCAATATCTATAAAGTGTTGTTAATAGAATTTTAATATATATATATATATATATATATATATATATATATAAATTTCTAATTTAATATATATATATATATATATATATATATTAATTTCTAATTTAATATATATATATATATATATATATATATATTAATTTCTAATTTAATATATATATATATATATATATATATATATATTAATTTCTAATTTAATATATATATATATATATATATATATATATATATATATATATTAATTTCTAATTTAATATATATATATATATATATATTAATTTCTAATTTAATATATATATATATATATATATATATATTAATTTCTAATTTAATATATATATATATATATATATTAATTTCTAATTTAATATATATATATATATATATATATATATATTAATTTCTAATTTAATATATATATATATATATATATATTAATTTCTAATTTAATATATATATATATATATATATATATATTAATTTCTAATTTAATATATATATATATATATATATATATATATATTAATTTCTAATTTAATATTTATATATATATATATATATTAATTTCTAATTTAATATATATATATATATATATATATATATATATATATATATATATATATATATATATATATAAATTTTGGTAGCATTTCTTCATTGATACATATTTGATTGAACATAATAGACGTTTTTGTCTACATATTTTTTTGTTAATCCTTTCGAATTGCCGTATAGATCTTATCATATTCGGCGGGAATTGGTTGATAAATCTTCCATAATTAGTTATTTCCCAAGCACTTTCAGCCCAACTTTGGGACATCATCAGGGGTGGATGTATTACAAAAGTGATGTATCTTTTGTATGTACATTACTACTTTGTAAGAATGAGCGTCAAAACTGTTGTATTGTGTAGCGTTTACTTTTCGAATTTGTTTCTATAAATAGCGTCAATAGCTAAAGACATTTAAGTACATTAGCACTGGTTTCAAAATTAATTCTGTTAAGTTTCGGTTGTATGTTCCCAATATGTAGTGCCTCGAGAATCTGTAGTTTTTGCTTGTTATTTTGAATTAATTAACAGAATTAATTTTGAAACCAGTGCTAATGTACTTAAATGTCTTTAGCTACTGACGCTATTTACAACAGTACAGACGCTCTAATTATGGAAGATTTATCAACCAATTCCCGACGAATATCATACGATCAATTCATCAATTCGAAAGGATTAACAAAAGAATATATAGACAAAAAATGTCTATTATGTTCAATCAAATATATATTTATATATATATATATAAAGGGAGAGAGTGATAAATAAAGAAAAAGTAGAATTGGCGACCGTAGTTGAGGGCAACCCGAAAGCTCCCTGTTCAATAACTATTACACCAAGTGTGTAGTTAGAATACGTATATCTTTAACCTCTCTGTTCGTTCTTATTATACAGTGTCTATATGTGTGTACAGATTGTTCCAACCTACGAAGACGCCTCACGATCTGAATTCAAGAAAAAAAACCCAATAATTTGGAAATATTCAACGGTTTGTCTCCACAGAGATCTTACGAAAAGAGAAGAAAAAGAAAACAGACAAAAAGAGAAATAAAGAAAATCACTATATATATATATATATACTTATAAATCACTATGGAAACGGACTGCTTAAACAATTACTATATTTTCAAAAATTACACCTCTCCAACCGTGGTTGTTGAAATAGAAATTACCGTAGGATATTAATTTGTATTATATTTATATAACATATATACAATAAAACAGAACCTAATACACACACACACACACACACACACACACACACACACACACACACACATATATATATATATTGTTGTTGTCCAATGTGAAAAGTGAATATTTTAAAATGAATCAGTCTGCAAATGAATATGAAATTGGTATTTTAGGATTTTATTATATTTGCCTTCTACCTGACGTTTCGACTCAGGCTATTCATTTTAATATATATATATATATATATATATATAGTATTACTATCTAACACGAAAGTTAGACGAACCAGGCATGCGTGACACTACTAGAGTAGTATGGATGAACTCATAAGCGATGTATTTCTTTGGACCTCTTCACATGGAAGAGCAAGGCAAGGCGTCCAGCAAGAACCTATATACAACAACTCTGTGCCGATACAGGATGTAGCCTGGAAGACCTCCCGGGAGCAATGGACGATAGGGACGGGTAGTGAGAAAGGGTTAGGGAGATCCGTGTGAGCAGTGTGACATCATCATGATGACTGTTGCAGATTATGGTTTTCTGGTGATTATGGTCACTCGGTGAGTTGATGGTGGACCAAATTTTGTGTTATTATTAAATAGTACTTAATATCAATAAAAAGTTGGGAACCTTAGTCGAGGAAGACCCGAAAACTCCTTTTCAATTGCTAATACCCCGAGGGCCTTTTGGCTGGGCCGTGTCGGATGGGGTATCAACCAATGGTAGTTTAAGCTATAACACGGCATACGTGCCCGGATCCAAATTTGGATTCATGAAATTGCTTGTCTCATTAGAGCCACATTGCACTTAGTGGGTCGATGAGCAGCACAGAGTTTGAGTCTCGGCTCTTTCCCGATCTTCCCTCCCCTTTATCCCCACTTTAATCGGCCTTCGGGCTTTTGACCTTGTGTCAAGTCCTGTCTGGTGGGAGGCAGCGACAAATATCATACACCGAGGGCACTACTCCATTCCCTGGATTGCTCCACTTTACTCTTGATCCTTACCTTATGTTGAGTGTTAAGCAAGGCGATATCAAGTACCATTTCTTGAGTATTTGATATTGTAATATAATGGCCGAGGGATTTCGTTTTATGCCTTTGGGTTTAGTTAGGCTGAGAACCTTTCGGCTCAGCACATGGGTTAGTTAGGTGAAAACTTGAGTGCAGGTGTTAACGCGCACGATGGGAGGATGTGTCATTCATAGATGTTAAAATAAAAATCCGACAGAAAGGTTAACCAGTGGATGTAAATGACGTCATGCACCGGAAGCGCGCGCGGGGAGGATTTTGGGGATATTGAAAAAGTCAGTTAGTTCAGTTGAGTCCTGCTTCGGAAGAAGACGGTTGGCTTTCGCTTGCTCGCCGAAGCCAGCCAGTGGCCTTATGGCGGGTGCCGTACGAGATAGAGTGGGGGGGGGGGGGACAGATGGAAAAGTCAGAATAGAAAGAATGTGTATCTCTCTCCTTATGTCGAAGAACCTTTAAACTCAAAGGTAATAAAAAGTTTCGTACCTGAACTAAGAAGTCATTAGCGTTTTTCGTGTTTCGAGATTCCTATGTTCTATATATATATATGGTATGACCATTCGATGTACGTTTCGAATATCCGTATCTGGCTAGGGTACAGTATGACTCGACCTAGGATTTAAACCCGGTATCCCGGACCATTGGCGAACACTCTGCTCATTAGGCAATGTATATATATATATATATATATATATATATATATATCAGTAATATCTGGTCAGCGTCTGAAGACGATGAGTGTGGATTATTCGCGTATAGAATGTATTAGGAATTTCATATAGATCCATAGAAGTGCTCGATATATGGTTATTGATATATATTCCCTATCCAGGTTTATATAATAAAACACACATATTAAGTAAAAGTAAATTTGTTGACCTTAGTCGAGGGTGACACCGGAAGGCTCCCTTTTCAATAGCTACTACACTGAGGTGTTGGGGAGGGCACTACTCCTTTCTCGGGATTGCTCCACTTTACCCTTGATACGTACCTTATATTGCTGAGTGTTAAGCAAGGAGGTATCAAGTTATCATTTTTAAATCATTCTACCCACTAGGCCAATAATTGGTACTGACGAGAAAAATAGAAATTATTCTCGCTTGTAGGAAATCTATTCTAGCCGATAATCGTAGAACTTGGATGAAAAGTTACGTGGACAGCTTCGACATACCCATGTGCGCTTACGACTCTGCCTTGGTAGCTGACTTAATAGGGATTTATATCTTGGACACGTTGGGTCGTATTGTCAACTTGTGGGGCTTTATCATGAGACGGAATTATCTTCATCCCGGATAGTAACGACCCCAAAACCTCTCAAATACAGAAGATTATTAGGACATTTAAATTACTAGGACTACGAATTGAAATAGCTTCAAACTTAAAAGAAGTTTACTTTTCTGATGTCACGCTCAATTTAGATAACAGCACCTTCAAACCTTTTAGCAAAAACAATTCCAGCCTCACCTATATAAATATTGACTCCAACCAACCAAGATCGATATTGAAGCAGATTCCTAATGCCGTCAACCAGAGGATAAATGGACTATTCTCATGTATAAAAATTTTTTTGAGAACAAAAGGGTAAATAATGAATCCCTCACAAATAGCGGAGTCCAAGGTAGACTGGAGTATGTGAACCCAGTGAACTCCGGCTCTTATGAACAAAACGCCGCCACTGGCAGAAGTAGTAGTAGTTGTGGGACCCACGCACTCGTCAAGGTAGGTGACATCAATAATAGACACTCAAATAGACGAGGAAAAATAGAAATAGAAGAGTGATCTGGTTTAACCCGCCATTCTGTAAACTTACCAACATTAACATAGGTAAATACTTCCTAAACCTTCTGGATAGGCACTTTAATAGGGAGCAACCAATTGAAGAAAGATTTTTATTAGGAACACCGTAAAAATTAGTTACTCTTCTACAAAAAATATGCATAGTATCTTAAATAACCACAAGAGGTTACAAGACGAATTAAATAGGAATAGTGAGAATGGGGAACCGATGAGGTGTCCAGCAACTGTAGAAGAAAAGAGGAATGCTCATTGGGCGGACGGTGCAACTCGAAGAACGTCGTATACTAAGTGTTCACCCCCCCCCATGGAACATAATAATGATGGGGAGAGGGTTTATATAGGTATCTCCGCTCGAAATTTAAAACAAGGACTGTATAACAACAGACATACTTTCTCCAATCCACGACTTAGAAACCAAACCGCTCTATCTAAATAGATTTGGAACCCTAAAGATCAGGGGCTAACCCCTCAAATAAAATAGAAAATAGTCAGGCAGTCTTCAACCGTGAATAGCTTCAATAGAAAATGTAACTTGAACATCGAAGAAAAAATTAGTATAATTAATTTTAAGGATTGCAGACTGCTGCTTAATGAACGAAAAGAACTTATGTTTAAATGTAGATATAACGGTAAATTTGAATTATCCTGATTGGAGGCCACCGAGGCTCCTGCACTAGATAAAAACAGGGATATTGATTTTGGATTATTTTTTTATTGGAAATCATAACATTTATTTCAGTAATCACTTGTTTTATATGACGGGGGTGGGTATGTAGAGAAGGGGATTCTTGGAACCTTAGAAATTAATTCACAATTAGGGTTTTTGAATTTCTGGAATGGTTAATTCCCTTTGACCATTTTTGGGTTAACTAAAGGTACCTGGTGAGTGCCGAAAGTTCGTTTTTTCTAAGGATGATGATAGTGGCCCTATTAACTGAGCGATTCAACACATGTAAAAGGAGTAAACAGAAAAATATATGAAGATAATAGTTTAGTTCACAAGCTTACATTATTTAAAATATTTCACCTGCTACGAAAAATCTAGCGTATGTTCAAATTAGGAAGGGTTAATTTACCGGAACACCCTTTTTCTGGTTTCTAAATTTTTCCAATACTTTATTGTTTTAACCATTTCTACTTTCACCTGAGAATCTAAATTCATATTTGAATTTTGTTTTGTTTATATATATACAGAGAGAGAGAGAGAGAGAGAGAGAGAGAGAGAGAGAGAGTGAGTGAGTGAGAGAGAGAGAGAGAGAGAGAGAGAGACTGTAATCCATATTTGCTGTTTTTCAACCTCAAATTAAGCGTGTGAAGTCCTCTAATGAGACTAAGAGTATAATGATATTCTTTGGCCGAAATAAATTTATAATGACAATTTGACCAGGTTTGAGTTTTCTTCTAATATATATATATATATATATATACATAATAACACAGAGAGACATTGATACAGATACATGTGCTATAAAATATTTAAGATTGGTAGATAGCAACGAAATAAGATGAATATATATATATATATAGAGAGAGAGAGAGACAGACAGACAGACTGATGTGATACAAAAGAATGGAAAATATATGAAAGGAGAAACGAATGAGAGATATAAAGGATAGATCCTGAAACCCAGATCATCATAGCGGCAGGCATCCAAGTTAAAAATAGAAACGTATCAGAAGCAAATTGACACCGAGTTCTGATTGGCTGGAGTGAACTCAAACGAAAAAGTTGTTCAGTCAGTTGGCTACGATATGCGACATTGTAAAAACCACAGTTGAACACCGGCCACCACGATGTGAAGACGGCCGAAACGTATGGCTCCTATTCTGGGGTCGGCTCTGAAAAAGAGACTCACACCTGCAGCGAAGCTTTGAAAACGAAACCAGCAAACAAGCACGTGTTAGAACTACAACTGAAAACGAGAAAGATAATTCAAGGTCTGAGTCTGCTCTCTCTCTCTGTCTCTGTCTCTGTCTCTGTCTCTCTCTCTCTCTCTTCTCACTACACTTTATTCTTCTAGCTTAAGCGGTCGACTCAGTTCATGTTCTGTTTCTCTCTTCTCGACAGCTACTAAAAAGTGTACTAGCGGATAAACGTTTTCATTCGCGAACCAAGACGGGATTTTTGTGTGTTCGTCACTTCTTCTTTTCATCACGGTAAAGGTAATCACAAGGTTCGTGAAACACTTAAGACGTAGTGCGACACGCAGAGACCCGTTAGAACGGTGGGGGCACATATGTCTACGTAGTATCGTAGCGCTACAAAAGGTATATCAAGAACGGTAGTAGAGTAGAAGTAAAAACGTCTATTTAGACCTTACCAATACAAACGTCTATTTGAGAACCGTAATGTTACTAAGGTTCTATTTGTGCCGGGTAACGTTACACTTTTACTTGCGTCAAAAGCCTCGGAGATATTAATATCTTTTCTAGATAGGGCTAGTTATTGATTCCTGGTGAAACTGTGGCCCATAAACATGGTTTGCGATATTTTTGGACAAATTTGCCAGGTTCAATCCAAATGTTCAAGAAACGATCAAGGTAGCTCCTCTTCCCCATTGTGCGAGATTGGTTTGTTGGTTGGTTGTTTTGTTTTACGGCATATCAACACTTTTTGGGTCATTTAACACCGAATTAAGTCATTTTGATAAAATCTTAAAACATTTAAGTTTAATATAAGTATAGTTTTTGGTTTACACACTCTTAAATGTCAAAACAGTTCTATTTCAAACAATTCAGTTTAGTTATTTCAAACAATTCAGTTTAGCATAAGTACGCAGTTTAAAGGTCAAAAACAGTTCTA
Source organism: Sepioteuthis lessoniana (assembly GCA_963585895.1). Taxonomy (NCBI): domain Eukaryota; kingdom Metazoa; phylum Mollusca; class Cephalopoda; order Myopsida; family Loliginidae; genus Sepioteuthis; species Sepioteuthis lessoniana. Next base: position 20,433,312 of record OY757947.1, read on the forward strand.
TTTCAAACTATTCAGTATAGTCAACAAAGTGAAAAGTTTTAAAGTATTGCTATGGTTCACTAACAATTCAATCAAAAATCAGTCATTTATTTACACACAGTTAAATGTAAAAACAGTTTAGTTTAACGTGAGTATGCAATTTAAATGGGAAAATACTTCTCTTTCAAACAATTCAGTTTAGCATGATTATACTGTTTAGTTCTATTTGACCCATGGATAGGAACCTATCAGGTGCTACAACTCCGGGACTGAGTGAGCCTGGGAGTAATAGCAATGAAGGGGTACTTCATATTCCTTAAAACTCAACGACAGAACCCTCACCATGGTTTAAGTGAAATGTCCAGGATACTTGTTGGATGGATGCAATGTAGGGGTACTCTGCATTCCCCAAAGCTCCAGCATTACTAGCACGTCACCATGAGATAGTTTTGCGTCATATCCGGATACTCACGGGGAGAGTCTTAGCCCTCTGCAGAGATGCAATTGGTATATTCTACAGCCCTAGCCGACTGAGCCAGTGCGGGGTTGGGAATGAATTATGATCTCATGATAAACAAGACCCAATTTATACATTCATATCTAAAATTCTCTGTATTCTTTCCAGTCACCAAAAAGAAAAAAAAAAAAAAAAAAAAAAAAAAAAACTCGCCAAAAATCGATCAGAAACCCCATCCCATATTTTTCTATGACGATTCATAACTAAATTCATCGAATATCTCTTTTGTCTATGTGTTCTGGGAATAATGCAAAACTTTATCCAGTGGTAAGACAGAAATTCTGCAGCTCTGAGTATCTTGTTCATTGTCATTACTCATAGCTTCTTTCTTACCTTGTGTAATTGTACCTATTAGGGACCCACCGAAGGGTAAAACAGCTATGAGATAATGTAGGAATTTATTTTGTACAAATACATAAACCCTTGAAATATATTAAAACGAAATATGAAGTTTAGTTTCTTTGTTTAATCATATTTACCAACCCTTCCGCTCGAGCAGGATATGATACAAGGTCAATTTTTATACGGAGTTTAACAGGTCTGAATTCAGAGTTTTCCTTCTCCTAGACTAGTTGCCTCACCAAAGCTGAAGAACCCAGTCTTCCCTACTATTTACCCATAGCTGGAGGGAGAATAATTGGATTCATACCTTTCCCAAAGGGTATTAGTGCTATGTGAAATGCAATCAGTCTTGTCCAAGATTTGAACTCGTGTCGCCGCGTCCATTTCCTACGACGATAACCATTACACCACGGGCACCTCCAGTTTCTTTGTTTAATGGAATATAAAGATTTATCGGTTACTGAATGCGAAAGCCATTCTTATAGATAGCCCAGTCGGCTAGGGTTGTAGAATACACCGACTGCTTTTCTGCAGAGAGTAAGACTCCCCCCACCAATAAGTGTCCTGGATAAGACACGAAACAATCTGATGGTGAGGTTCTAGTAATGCTGGAGCTTTGGAGAATTCTATCGCTCCCAAGTGCACTCTGACCCGGAGTGGCAGCATCTGATAGGGCCCTATCAATGGGTCAAACAGAACTAAACCGTGTACTTCTGCTAAACTAAATTGATTGAAATTGAACTGTTTGGACCTTTAAACTGCGTACTTATGCTAAACCGAATTGTTTGAAATGTAACTGTTTTTGTATGGTAAACTGAATTGTTTGAAATAGAACTATTTTTGACATTGAAACTGTACTTACGCTAAACTGAATTGCTTGAAATAGAGCTGTTTTGCCATTTAACTGTGTGTAAACAAAAATTATACTTATACTTAACTGAATTCTTTGAATTAGAACTGTTTGACTAAACTGAATAGCATGAAATAGAAATGTTGTTGACAATTAAACTGTGTTAATTATGCTAAACTGAATTGTTTGAAATAGAATTGATTATTTGTATAAAAATGGATTTGGCAATAAATAACCTACAAGGGTTGATATGTCATAATACCCAAACAAACAAACAAAAATTCTTATAGAAAAACAGCAGTGTCAGTGGAGTTCGAACTCACATATTTCATATCCTTAGTCCAGCACGTTAGCCATTACACTCCGCGTATGAAGTGTTCATCAATTTAAAGGGATTTTGAACTACTTTAATACATCGGAGGAGTCTCTGTAGGGTAGTGGCTGGACTGCCATATTGTAGTAAGCAAGTTCGAATACTGGTCGAGCTAGAACGTTCACTTTCGGACAAATAACCTGGGGAAAGGCATGAACCCTCATATTCTCCAAGCTATGTATTAAATAGCATCGTCGCAGTTCTTCCATAAGTATGGCTTTGGCGTTAAATAACCCATAAAGAGATGATATGCCATTGAACAATCAAACCATTAATATATTGGCTCTTAGTCTAATTTGGTTCGGTTTTATTGCATATCGACCATTGTTAGTTATTTAATGCCATATCTTGTTTTTACTTATATATATATTTGATATATGATTTGTTATCTCTCTTTGTAGATACGTTTTTATACGAACCTCATTTGTTTGCATATAGTTAATTGGTTTCAAGTATTGCTATGTAATAGTAACAATTTCACATCGGCAATTTGTTTGCACACAACTACAAGGCGTATACGATAATTTTCCAGACTTTTTTCGGAGAGGCATTTAAAATTGTCGTAGACTCTCGAAAATTCAGTATGTTATTGCTATACATCTTATGAGATGACTGACCAATCTTTATGATTTCAGCTTCAAATGAACAGCTACAGCCGGAATTGGAATGCACCCTACTAAAACCTGATTGTCACAGCTGGTGACTTTCAAAAATGCAATCTGGACGTGAGGACACTTTAGAAGAACGATATGCAATAAAATTCTGTTTTAAACTTGGAAAAAATGCCACAGAAACGTATGGAATGCTTCAAACTGCTTTTGGAGCATCTTGGATGAATCGAGCATCAGTTTTTGAGTTGCATAAGAGATTCAAGGAAGGCAGGAAGTCTGTGAGGGATGATGAGAGGTGTGGGAGGAGTAAGGAAGTCAATACACCAGAGTTGCTTGGCCAAAGGGTTAGGGTTAAGGTTACTATGTTGAGGTTTTAAGGGAGTTCAGGAAGAGATTCCGTCGGAAGAGGTCAGCACTCTTCAAATTGGGTCAGTGGCATTTCCACCAGGACAATGCACCAGTCCACAACTCCATCCTTATCACAGACTATTTGACCAAGATGGGCATCAAGACAGTTCCTCACCCTCCCTATAGTCTAGACGTTGGTCCCTGTGACTTTTGCTTATACCCTAAGCTCAGAGGCTGTCGTTTTGAGACAATTGAGGAGATGAAAGAGGCTGTGACGAAGGTCATTGACACGCTCACACAGGAGGACGTCCATGGGGCCTTCCAGAAGTTATTGGAACGGTACAACAAGTGCATTGCAGCCGGAGGAGATTACTTCGAAGGGGACTAGAGTTTCATGTGTGTAGTATCAATAAAAGTGCCCATACAAAAAAAGTCTGGAAACCTATCGTATGCACCTCGTAAATAGATAGATTTGTAAGTGAATAGTTTGATGGTAATTTCATTTTTTAAATCAGAACTCATTTGTTTACACACTAGTATTGCTATTGTTTCTACACAGTTAAATGTTTTCAATTATTGTTGATTAACGAAAATAATTCTTTTCTCTATCAATAATTCATTTGCAGAGAGTAAAATAATCACAAGTATTGCTATTCGACACTCATTATTTTATTCAACATTACTCATTCGTTTGCTCACAGTTAAAAGGTTCGAAGTATTACTAACAATTCAATTATACAGTCATTTGTTTACTGATCAAACAATTCAGTTAAATAACCAAACAGTTCTATTTCAAACAATTCAATTTAGCATAAGGTATTAGTTTGCGCATAGTTTAAGTGTCAGTTCTTTTCGACACGTAGATAGGATCCTATCAGATGCTACCACCCGAACCAGGGTACACCAGGGAGCAACGGCAATGAAGGGGTACTCACATTCCCCCAAAGCTCTAAGACTATAATCTCACCATCAGGCTGTTTAATGTCATATGCAGGACATTCATAAGGTGTCTTACCCCTTAACAGGGTTGCAGTCGGTGTATTCTACAGCCTCAGCCGACTGGGCTACAATGGCTCTTAAGACATTGATATTGACACTGTTTAGAATTATTTAGGGCGCCTCTGGTGGTGTAATGGTTTGTAAGCTGGACTAACAAGCCTACACGAGTGAGTTCGAGTCTCATTGGGTGCCCATTTCATATGGCCTTGTGCCAAATCTAAGCAAAAAAAGCTTAGTAAATTACCACTGTTTAGAATTATTGTACATATAATTCTTACTTCACCCCCCCCCAACAGATGTATATAATGGCTCATTTTAAAAGAAAACTATTTAAACATGACTCTGTGTTTTATTTATCTTCGTGGGGAGGTAATTCGATACTAACATGCCTGCATATCTTAAACAAATGACTAAGAACGAGTATTTTTAACAGTATACGTCTCGTGTTCCGTTTCTGTACCAAACTGTCTTTAATGTTGACGCTAGCGTTGATTTAGGCGCATGCGCAAAGTATATTAATTTTGGTTTTACGTTTCTTTCTATTTTGCTGCGGTTGCCCTTTACTCGGTTTAACTTAATACAAGGCCACACTGGTGGAGCGCCCATAAAGAATTAAATTCACTAACAAGGAAGGGACAGTCAGCCAGGCTCGTTTGCCATTATATTATGTGATGTGTAATTTATACCCCAAACAATTTTTTTTCATAAAAAGTTAATTTTTTTCAAAAACAAAGACACCAGGATTTTATTATTTCTTGTAGATCTTTATGCAATAAAACGGACATTATTAGGTATAATTTATTACTGTTGTATACTAGGATCTTGATTGTATTGGTATATTAATATAACCGGATTAGTTGTAGTAGCAACCGGCTCATTCGGCTGGGGCTGTACAATATACCGACTGCATCTCGGCAGAGGAGCAAGACACCCCCCAACAAGTGTCCTGAAAATGACGCTAAACAATCTTATGGTGAGCTTCTAGAAATGTTGAAGTTTTGGGGAATGCCATCGCTCCCAGGTCATCTCTGACCTGAAGTGGTAGCACCTGATAAGGTCCTATCTATGGGTCAAATAGAACAAAACTGAATTATTTGAAATTGAACGGTTTTAACATTTAAACTTGCGCTAAACTGAATTGTTTGAAATAGAATTGTTAATATTGATAAAAATTGATTTGGTATTGAATAAACTACAACGGTTGATATGCCATAAAACCAAACAAAGATTTATAGATATGAAGCAGTGTGAAAAGAAGTAAGTCCTTTACGGATATTTTTGCTGTTTTACTTTTTAGAGAAAGATGTGTTGCAATCTTATTTTTGGGTTATTTGAAAAATTTAACCTCTCCATAATCTCTTTAAACACTAAACTTTGTTGCTGCATCAATGTTTTTTGGTAGAGGGTGGTTGCTTTTTTGTAGGGGGTTGTTGGTTTTATTTGGGTGAGGTTGTTATTTCTTGAGCACGGTTGTTATTTTTTGGGTGACGGTTGTTGGTATTTTATGTGGGGGTTGTTTTTTGGGGAGGTGGTTGTTGCTTTTTTTAAGGGGAGTTGTTGTTTTTTTTTTGGGGGGGGTTAGTGGGGAGGTCGTTGTTTTTTAGTGGGGAGGGCGGTTGTTGTTTTTTGGGGGGTTGTTGTGTTTTGGGCAGGGCTGTTGTTGCTTTTTTAGTGGGGGGGGGAGTTTGTTGTTTTTTGGGAGGGCTGTTGTTTTTTGGGGGTGGTTGTTTTTTCTTGCATATCACAGAAATAAAATATCAATGTCAACATCATCGTCACACTAACAGCCCGGATTTCCCTCTCTCTTTCTCTCTCTCTCTCTCTCACTCACTTTTCATCAGTCCCTAACATCCATCTCTCCTATCAAGTCTTCCACACAACATCCCGTGTATGCATAGAGCAGATGTAGATAATTTCTTGCTGGTCGGCCAACTCTGGCTCGTCCATGTGTAGGGGTCCATAGAAGAACGTCATTTACGTGTTGGTCCTTGCTTCCCCAGCAGAGTCTCACATATCTTGTAGTCTTACTTGGATGGTTTTTGAGGTGGGATGTAAGTGGCCGTGTAGAGGTCCATAGAAGAACGTCCTTGCTTCTCCAGCAGCGTCCTGCATGTCTTGCTTGTGTTGCTGGGATGGTTTTTGAGATGGGAGGTAAATAGCTATGCAGCTATTGTTTCGTGGCTTCCAAGATTTGCTCAGAATAGCCAGTAGCATTCTTGAGTACTTCCAATTAGCTTTTTCTCAATGCGTTTCGTTAGCGTCCACGTGGTGCATCCATACAGTAGTATTGACACAGCTACAGCTTTGAAGAAATCCCGTTTTATTTTATCGGATAATCCAGACTTCCATATGATCGATAATCTATAGATAGCTAGGCAGATATCTCATCTACTGAAAGTGATGTTAATGTGATATTAATGTAAACAAAAAAAAAAAAAAAAAAAGAAGTAAAGTTGGCGACCGTTGTCGGGGGGAACCAAAGGCTTCCTTTTCCATTGCTACTAAACCAAGATATATGTGAGGTCGTCATCTCTTTTCACTGGATTGCTCCAATTTACTCTTGGTACGTACCTCATAGTGCTGAGTGTTAAGCCAGCAGGTATCAAGTACCATTTTTTGAGTCTTACGTATGACTCGACCTGGGGTTGAACTCCGGTCTCCCGAGCCATTGGTGAACCTTCTACCCATTCGACCAATGAAATTTAAAGAATATTTCAAACAAATCTATTTGATCTATAGATCCATAGTCTTCTACGCCAGATCAGAATGGACTTGGGAGTAAAGGCAATGAAGAGATGACTTCACATTCTGACGTGCACGGAACTGGAACCTCACCATTGGATGCGATTTAATGTCATGCATTGAACACCCTCTTTTTGATTCGCCATGTTGGTAGGGTTTAGAATACGCCGACTGTATCCCCCAAAAGAGGGGTAAGACTCCTCCCAAATGGGTGCTCTGGGTAATTCCCTTTCAGGAGATCTGGTGAGTGTGAACTCATCCTTTTCATTGCTATTACTCCCAGGTCCACTCTGAACCAGAGTAGTAGTACCTGTTAATGCTCCATTTAGGGGTCAAACAGAACTGTTCAATTATCTACTAAGGCTTATTATCAGTAGTAGTAGTACAACCCAATTGGCTGGGGGTGTAGAATACACCAACTGCACCTCTGCAGAGAGGTAAGGCCCCCTAATGAGTGTCCTGGATATGAGACTAAACAATCTCATGGTGAGGTGCCAGTATTGCTGGAGCTTTGGAGAATGCGGAGTACAACTTCATTCTCATCGCTCCCAGGTCCACTCTGGCCCGGAGTGGTAGCATATGAAATCGTCCATTCTATGGCTCAAATAGAACTGTTTGACATTTAAACTCAGTGGAAACGAATGATTTATGCTAAATTGAATTGTTAGAAACATAACGCTTTGATCATTTAAATGTGTAAATAAATGACTGGTTTTTAATTGAATTGTTAGTGATACATAGCAATACTTGAAACCATTTAACATTGTTGACTAATGTTTAAAAATTTATATATATCTAATATATATCTATAACGAGGATTTGACGTTAAATAACTTACAATAGTGGATATGCCATTGTTCATGCAATTCTTACTTCTACCCCCACAGATGTATATAATGTTCCATTTCAAAAGAAAACTATTCAAACCTGACCCTGTGTTTTATTTATCTTCATAAATAAAAAAAGTTGGCAACCGGAGTCGAGGGCAACCCGAAGGCTCTCCTTTCAATAGCTACGACACAGAGGGGTAGGGGAGGGCGCTACTCCTTCCCTTGGATTGTTCCACTTTACCCTTGATACGTACCTTAATATTAAGCAAGGAAGTATCAAGTACCGTTTTTAAAGTCTTTGATATAACCCGACCTCGGACTGAACACCGGCCTCCCAGACCATTGGTGAACACTCAACTCATTATGCCAATAAGCTGGATTATCCGCTGCTATCACATTATATATAATGGTGTGCACCCTCCCCCCCCAAAGTCTTAAGAAACAACCACACAATGAATGTTAATATAAATGTAAGCTGAATGTAATTCTCCAGCCTCTTGGCATAAAATAACCCAAAGACAAATTGACATGTCATTAAAATTGATTATTCCCCCGCATGGGAAGTAATCAATTTATAATTGGTGATGCCAATAGAATAAAAGAGTTATCGGGAGAACAAATCTTGTAATAATAAAAATAATAATGATAATAATAATAATAAAGACCAGACTCAGTGATGATTACCCCCCACAAAAAAAAAAACCCAGCTGATCAGTGGACTTTGTTGTCCCTGTGGAACACAGAGGGAAAATCAAAGAAAACGAAAACAGTGAAAAGTACTTGGACCTAGAACTAAAAAAAGGACTATTGAACATAAACGTGATGGTGATACTAATTATAACTGGTGCACTTGGAACGGCCCCTAAAGGCGTGTTTAGAGGGAAATGGAAGTGTTGGAAATCGGAGGAAGTGTTGAGATAATCCAAACTACATCATTTTGAAGGTCGGCCAGAATACTGAGAAAAGTCCCGGAGATTTGAGGAAACTTGCTGTAACGTGGACTCCAATTAAAGACTATCAGTTAACGTTGGTGTGAAAAACTCGCAATAATAATAATAATAATAATAATAATAATAATAATAATAATAAACGAATGCTCCAAATTAGCGCAAAAAAGTATATAAGACTGGGCGAGGAAGGTGATCCTCTGGGAATTGTGCAAGAAATTGAAATTTGACCAAACGAACAAATGGTATATGCACAACCCCGAATCTGTCCAAGAAAATGAAACACAAAAATTCTTTAAGATTTTTAGAAACAAACGGATCATCTAATCTCGGCCAGACGTACTGATAGTCAACAAAAAAAAAAGAAGAAAAAAAAGAGAACCTGCTGAATAGTCGACTTTGCCGTTCTGGCTGACCACAGAGTAAAATTAAAAGAAAGTGAAAAGAGAGATAAGTACCCAGATTTTTCTAGAGAACAGAAAAAAACTATGGTGCATGAAAGTGACGGTAATACCAATTGTAATAGGTGCACTTGGTAAAGTCAAAAAGAATAGGTAATGGGACTGGAGGAGTTGGAAATAAGAGGACGAGCGGAGGAAGGCTGATTACAACCACCAGAAACAATGCTAACGACAAGAGGACCAGCAGAACGTTAATAACCAGAAAACAAAAGTGGGTAGAAAAACGATTCTGAGGACGTTTTAAGCGACTAACAAGCGACTTTTCATACTAGAAAACGTAGACACAACTAAGAAAAGAAAACCTTATGAGAGAATCTGAATCTCTTCAGATAGCAGCACAAAACAACGCCATAAGGATCATGTCAAAGCAAGAATAGATAAGACACGACAAAACAGCAGATGTAGGTTATGTGGTGATAGAAACGAAACAATCAATCACATAATAAACAAATGCAGCAAATTAGCACAGAAGTAGTATAAGACTTGGCACAACTAGGTGGGCAAAGTGATCCACTGGGAACTATGCAAGAAGTTGAAGTGAAGTTTGACCATACGAACAAATGGTATATACACGACCCAGAATCTGTCCTAGAGAATGAGATGCACAAAATCCTCTGTGATTTCGAGATACAAACGGATCACCAAATCTCGGCCAGACGACTAGATCTTATAATAATTAAAACACATACACAAAAAAAGAGAGAACTTGCAGAATTGTAGACTTTGCTGTCCTGGCCATTCACAGAATGTGAAAAGAGGGATAAGTACCTCGAACTTGGTAGGGAATTGAAAAAGCTGTGGAACATAAAAGTGGCGATAATACCTATTGTAATTAGTGCTCTTGATACAGTCACCGAAGGAATGGTAAAGGGATTCAGCCAATGAACTTTCCACAGTAGGGCAGACTGGTTACTTTGGGTCTGATAATGCAACCAGTGGAGGAGAAGGAAAACTTTTAATTTAAACTCTCTTTACTCCATTTAATTATAAGTGTTAGATAGGAATACTTGAAACCATGAAACTGTGTGCAAGCAAATGAGTTCTTACCCGTTTTAAAATAAAGTTATCTATAAACTATTCTCTTAATATATATATATATACTTTAAGGAAAAACAACGAAACCGATCACAAAGGATTATAAATTTATCTCCATCCTGTTACTAATTTTAGAAATTTCCAAAAACACGAAAAGAAATTAACAGGACTTCTTCAGATCTTTTTGATAAAAAAAAACCTCTGTATTATTGGTACATTGAGCTCTTTAACCAGGAAAATTCAAATATTCATTCATGAAAATTTAAATATTCATTCATGAATAATTTCTTGTCCTGATGGAATAACTCCCAACTCCGGTTTAACTGGACCAAGAATATCCATATATATATATATATATATATATATATATATATATATATATATATATATATGATTTGGCATTAAATAATCCACAAGGATTGGAATGCCATAAAATATCAACCAAGAAATCTTAGAGAAAAATTAAATTTTTTTTGTCTTTTTTATTTACATTCTTAACCCGAGCAATAATTCTGCAGGATCATATATATATATGTGTGTGTGTGTGTGTGTGTGTGCGTGCGTGTGAGTGTAGTTAGGCAGCAGTCTAACATCTAAGCATGTTTAATTAAATAATAAAGACACATTTTGTCTATTTAATTTTATTAAGATCCTTTCAAGTTTCCAGATAAGTGTCTTAGTTTCAGGTTGGAATTGGTGGATGAATTTATCAAAATTGTCTCGCGCTCTTTCGGACCATTCATAGGCCATCATCAGGGGTTGCTTGCATGTGTAAAGACTGTTTTTAAAGTGTTTTGAAATATTTTTTGGTTTTGATAACTTTCTATTTCCGTTGATAGCGTTGTTTTTTTTTTAAATTCTTCAGCATATCAGTTTTATCCAACCCTGCATTTGCGTAATTTTGTTATGTTATAAGCAAGTTTTAAGTTTTAAGTAGGTATCAAGTACCATTTTTAAGGTCTTTGATATGATGCGAGCTGGGATTGAACCCAGGTCTCCCAGACCATTGGCGAACACTCTGCCCCCTAGGCCAGTGAACCGTTTTTTTTATTATTTTATCAAACATATATATATATATATATATATATATAATGAGAGTGTTGGTCGTCAGTAAATCACTATGTGGTAATGTGTCTAACCAAGTGCAATATAATACGGAGAGTGCTCAGTATCTATGATAGAGCTATTATAATACTAATGATAATAAATAGATATATATTTTTCCATGGATTAAATATATATTTATATATATCTAATCCATGGAAAATATTGTTCTGCAACCTAAGAGTTCTTGAAGTTTATAACAACATTCATCAGGCAGTTATATATATATATATATATATATATATATATATATTTGTGCATTTATTACATTCATTACTCTTATTTTTCTAGCTATGAGTTAAATAGTACGACTACTGGATAGCTTTGGGATTAAATAAACCCCATGTTGTATATTGACCTCCGACCCAGCCGAGCTGTCAAAATAGGAAATGCACCTGTGTAAATAACAGGTGCATCCAGTCGAGGAATATCAGAATATAACCTTGACCGTGGACGGGTTGAATGAGTGCGATTTGTGACGCCCACAAAAAGAAGGTGAACGTCGAACTATTGTATAACTCGATGCACAGGAAGTTCAATCAGTTGGAGACAAGATGCGGTAGAGAAAGCCAGCACCCAGCAGAGTGGGCCCTCAGGCCCCCGATTGAGTAGTTGCAGTTGGAGAGAAGATGCTGGAATGAGGAACATGTCCCAGAGAGGCTGGGCCCCCAGGTCCCCGGTTCAGCAACCCAGGAGAACGGGAAAGAAAAGCTATTATGGCCAGATGAGTGGGGGTCAATATGTTGCAGTTCTGTTCGGTCTCCAACTCCCTCTCAAACACAACCCTTTCAATAAAGTGAGAGGTATATTTTTCTAAAGAACTGTGTCGCTCTTCTTTATTGTGTCGTCGTTATGATTCTGCATGCAGATGTGTTAGTATAGTTGGTCATGGCTATACAACAACCATTGAATAAACCAAAACAAATCAAACTTCCATTTTGTAGATATTTTATCTATGTATCCTCCGTTGGACGAAAACATGATTAGTGACGTAGATTTCATGTTGTATATTTATCCATACGCATATGCACTGTACGGTATTGTCACTTTGCTTTCGCTGCATTCCTGTCTATAAATAAACGTGTTGATAGCCATTAACTAAAGCAGTTACGCGTATCGGTCGCTTAGTGCAGATATAACTAGTTATACACGTGATGTAGCGGTTATGTAGCCCAAGGATGTAGAATACACCGACTGCATCTCTTAAAAGGAGTGAGTAACACCCCCCCCGCCAACGAGTATGTCACGAAACCATCAGAGGGTGAGGATTAAGTCTTGAAACTTTTGAGAATGAGGAATGTTCTCTCTTTGTCATTTTTTTCCCAGGTCCACTCTGGAACGGATTGGTACTTAGGGTCCTATCTAGAGGTCAAAGGGAATTATTAGTCTTGAATAGCAATACATGAAAATGCAACTATGAGCAAATTAGCTCTGGCTCGTTTTAAAATAACATTACTTAAAAATTATTCGCTTCAAAATCATATATATATATAATTTTCCTCATACAACGTGTGAAAGCACGTGCAATTACCTGTCCTCATCAGCCGCCAACCAGGGTGATAAAACATTTCCTAGAAATTATTCGCTTCCAAATCACACACATATATATATAGGTAAAAGTAAAGTTGGTGACCTTAGTTGAGGGTGACCGAAGACTCCCTTTTCAATAGCTAACTACACAAAGGTGCAGGAGTGGGTGCTACTCCTTTTACTGGATTGCACCAATTTACCCTTGATCCCTACCTTATAAGCTGAGTTAAGAAAGGAGACATCAAGTAACATTCTTTGAGTCTTTGGTATGGCTCGGTTTGGGATTGGATCCCAGTCTCTGTGAAGGGTTTTGGTAAATACATATAACGGATTATGCATTGGAAATGGATTTGAAGATCCGATTGGTTGGTTGATTGTTTGGGTTTTATGGCATATCAACCTTTCTAGGTTATTTAACGTCAAATCCATTTTATGCAAATAGTTCTATTTCAAACAATTCAATTTAGCATGAGTACACAGTTTTATTGTCAAAAACATTTCTATTTCAAGCTATTCAGTTTATTCACATAGTGCTAATTCAGCTAATTCAGTTTAGTATTAGTACAGATTTTGCTTACTCACAATTAAATGTCAGAACAGTTCAATATCAAACAATTCAGTTTAGTGTAAGTTGAGTTTCAATGTCAAAAACAGTTCCATTTCAAGCAATTCAGTTTAACATATGCACGTAGTTTAAATGTAAGTACAGTTTAATTGTCAAAAGCATTTCTATTTAAAGCTATTCAGTTTAGTCAGACAGTTCTAATTCAAATAATTCAGTTTAGTATAAGTATGCAGTTAGTTCTATTCAACCCAATCAGGTGCTGCCATTCTGGGCCAGAGTGGACCTGGGAGCAATGACAATGAAGAGGTGGTCTGCATCCCCAAAAGCCCCAGCATCACTGGAACCTCACCATCAGATTGTTTAGTGTCATATCCAGGACTCTCAGGGGCGGGGACTTACTCCTCAGCAGAGGTGCAGTTGGTGTATTCTACAACCCCAGCTGACTGGGCAATTGAAGATCCGAATTGAAATCCAAGACGATTTTTTTTGCGTTTCATTTTCGCGCTAATTCTATTTAGAAATGCATAAATCCACCTCTTTTACTCCTAGTTAAAATAGCAGAGCAGAGTATTTAGCCTTGGTAAGGCAACTAATTCAGGAAAAGGAAAAGGAATTCAAACAGTCTTCTGAAAAAAAAAAAAAAAAAAAAAAAAGAGACAGGAGAAAAAATTAACCTGTCCTTGAAGAGGGAGCTAAGTAAATTCACTGAAAATTCTTACCTTTGTGATTCTCCATAACCGGAACATTTTTTTTCTGAAGTCGTCGTAGAAACATTCCTGTAAATATTATTAAGAATTGAAAAGTATTATAAACAAAATAAAGTTATAAAACAACTAAAGGTAAAAGTAAGGCCCAAGAATAGAACTGTCGGAATGTTCTAATAAAAAACGAAAAAAACAAAAAAACAAAAACAAAGATGTAAAATTGGTCTCTACGGAGAGTAGTAACAATATTTCATCTTCGTGAAAAATGATCCTTCAATTCTTTTTGTGGCAAATCAACTACTACCATCTGCGAAGTATCTCGAAATTTAAAATCTAGCGCGAACTCGCTGATTGGTTAATAAATACAAAAATACAAAAGCAAAAAAATTACAGCTTCTTGAGCCAAAAGAAAATTGACACTTTTTATTTGCTTGTAAATCAGTTGAGTTCCCATATATATATATATATATATATATATATATATATATATATATATATATATATATTGTATGTATTTTTGTCGCATTTTCGATTTTCAATTTCATTCCATCTTTTTAACTGCCTGACGAATGTTGTTATGAATTTCAAGAAACCTTAGGTTGCAGAAAAATATTTTCCATGGATTATATATATATATATATATATGTAATAGCCTTGGTGCGGCAACTAATCTACTAGAAATTTAATCTTATATATATATATATATATATATATAAAGTGTGTGTGTATTTATTAATCATTATTTATTATCATTATTATTACTATAATAGCTCTATCATAGATATTGAACACACTCCATATTATATTGCACTTTTGAGCACTCTGGCGAAGGAATTGTCGGCCGCCACTCGCATAATGCAAAGCGCTTCGAAAGAATTGAGCACTCTGGTAGCCGATAGGGTATAAAAAATGTAAACGAACGGCTGCTGCTGTTGCTAAATAAATACCTTAAAAAATTCCCTTAGCCAACGTGGTGGCCGAGTGGTCTGAGACTTAATCTAACGTAAAGTTGGACGGGTTTCGATCCCGGCTTTGAGCGTTCTGCGTGTGTAGCCACATTGAAGAGTTCTGATAGAACGAAACAGTCTGTCTGTGGATGACAATATATACGCTCCCCCATGGGGGTTGAGCACTCTGGCGAAGGAATTGTCGGCCGCCGCTCGCATAATGCAAAGCTCTTCGAAAGAATTGAGCACTCTGGTAGCCGTTAGGGTATAAAAAATGTAAACAAACTGCTGCTGCTGTAGCTAAATAAATACCTTAAAAAATTCCCTTAGCCAACGTGGTCCGCTTGGTGGACGAGTGGCCTGAGACTTAATCTAACGTAAAGTTGGAAGGGTTTCGATCCCGGCTTTGAGCGTTCTGCATGTCTAGCCACACAGAAGAGTTCTGATAGAACGAAACAGTCTGTCTGTGGATGACAATATATATATATATATATAATTAAATTATTGGTACAGGAAAATTTATATAATATAATAAGCAAAGATACCATTGGTAATTACTGTTGGGGAACTAAATAAACAATAAAACAACGAAGGACCTTTTCGACCGGCTCTTTTCATGTATTAGACACCGGAAATTCAATTAAAAACGGGTGTATATATATATATATATATATAATCAGGATGGCCAGATAGAGGGGACCCCCCCCAAAAAAAAACTAAGTAACCCCCGTATCTAGGAGTTTCCCAAAAATATTAAGAATATGATTGTTTAACTGCCTGCTTAGAGAGGGGCGATTGATAGAGATATAAATCGCCTCTAGAAATTTGAGGTGGGATTTATCTCTAGCTCTATGCAAGACTGAGAAAAAATCATCTTCATAACCAGTTCTGCAGCTATTTATAGTGAGCAAATGCAATATATATATTGTAACAGTGTTGGTTGTCACAAATTCACTTTGTGGGTTTGTGGCAAACCAAGTGCGAATTAATTTGGAGACTGTTCGATATCTGTGATTGAGCTATTATATAATGATAATAAATAAATATATATTAGGTTTTATATATTTAATGCCTTGGAAGTTTGTCTGCGACCTCAGATTTCATTTTTTTTCTTTGATTATCTGTCTGATGATTGCTGTTTGTAAAACTTCATGAAACCTAAGGTCGCAGACAAACTTCCATTGCATTAAATATATAAAATCTAATATATATATATATATATATATAAAGTGTGTGTGTATTTATTTATCATGCATCTCTTGTTGTCAAGTTAACGACTACATGGAAATCTAATCTTTCTAATAAAATAAAAGGAGACATTTTCCCAGCTGGGACCGTGTCTGTACTAGTCTACAGCTGCACCGCTTGGACTCAAGCAAAACGCTTGGAGAGAAACCTCGATAGGAACTACACAGGGATGCTACCTGCTGTTTTTAAACAAAGACTGGAAACAGCCCTCTACGAAATAGCTGCTGGACAGCCACTCTCCTCCCATTTCGTAAAACATCCAAGTAAGCTGGAAAAAAAAAATGCTGGAAAACTAAGAACGAACGCATAAACACATGGACACACCAGTACAGGCAAAAAAAAAATTCATCAACTTTCTACGGACCCTGAATGCCGTCAAGAGGACTGTCCCAGAGCGATGGCTGATAGGGACGGATAGCGAAGGATAATAAAAAAAATCCACGCTGGTCGGCACGCCTTGACGAATATATATATATATATATATATATATATATATATCCGACTGACGTAAAGTCAGCCGGGTTTCGATCCGGCTTGAAGCATGTTGCCTGTCTAACCACATTGAAGAGTTGTGATACAACGACACTGTCTCCCTGTAGATAACAATATATATCTTCCCCTCGTAGGTTGAGCACTGGAGGTGGGATTTGCCAGCTACCACATACGCGTAAATGCAAAGCTCCCCAGTAGCCGATAAGCGTATATGTAAATAAATGCATATGTAAAAAAATTCCTTCGGTTACGCATGTGGGGAAGATATCTTATTCGGGTTTCGATCCCAGCTAGAAGCTTCTTGCCTATCTAACCACACTGAGGAGTTGTGATACAACGAAACTGTCTGTTTGTGGATGACAATATATATAGTCATCCAGAGACAGATCTGTTTCATTCTATCAGAACCCATCAGTGCGGCTAGACAGTATCTTCCCGGAGCTGGGATCGAAACCCGGTTGACTCAAACATGAACACAAGTTTCCAACCATTCAGCCAACGAGGAGATATTAGCTTCAAAGTAAATTTTAAACGGTTATGAATCACAATTACTATTGTTTACATATATCCGTTCAAACGGTAGCCGATATATATATATATATATATATATATATATATATATATATATATATATATATATATATATATATATATATATATATATATATATATATATATATATATATATATATATATATATATATATATATATATATATATATATATATATATATATATATATATATATATATATATATATATATATATATATATATATATATATCAGGCAATTTAAGTTGTTCTTGGCAAGCATAACAAAATTATTAAAGATAATTTTCTTTTTCAAATCACTAATAAAAGACTTTCTCCTATAAACTAGTTAAAATGTTTTGTATCGTAGGTTTGCCACCCCTGGTTTAATGGATTGAAAATAGGGAGCTTTAAACAGCTTAAATTCTTATTTAAATCACTATTTACTACAAAAAAAGTTTCACTTAAAGCATCAGTTAATGAACAGGGATAAATGACCCCAGATTAATATTGTTCTTTACAATTTCATCTTCTGATTCATTAAAAATAGAACATTCCTAAATATCATTATTTTCTTTATATGCACTTAGGTATTCTTTTGGGTAGCAGGGCCATGTTTATGAAGTATCAGAAAGCTTAAGCAATAAAATAGAATCTATTTTTTTAACTTACCCAGTGGTAGACATCTATAACCAGTGAGTTGGGAATGTGAACAAAAGGTTTCATTAGAACAGGGTTTGCTGGTACATTTTCCAAGCAAATGCTAAAATTTAAAAAGAAAAAACGAAAAAAAGAAAACTTTTATCAAAGCTGAGCACACACATACAACTCTATTCCTACTAAATTTCCTAGATCCTTCATGAAATGGGGCTGCGTGTGATTTAAAGGACCAGGGAAGATGGCAGTCATTATAGCAACAATCAATGCACATGTTTACATAAAAAGTTTAGATAATTTTCTCATTCCATTAATAGAAAATTGGTTCGGTTATTAGGAAGTCATTTTGCAAGACGATAATGTATTTTGTTTGAGAGCAAAGTGTTTAAAGCTTTTATTGAAGTCATATAAAATCCCTGATATGGCTTGTAATTAGTCCGAATCTAAATTCAATTAAAAATTTATGGTGGAAATTTTTTAAAGAATGTTCCATGAAAAGATTCCATTCACCAAAGAAGATCTATTAACTGCCATTCGAGAAAGTTAGAACCATTTTAATAAAGAATATTGCTTTAAATTAGTAAAATCTCTACTTGAAAGAATTAAAGATGTCATAAAAGCTCGGTGGGGGGAGAAACTTCGCATTATTTCTTTGTGCCAATGAATTTCATCATTTTTTCCTTAATATTGTGTAATTCCATAATATTTTCCTCCATAAAATATACCACTAATTTAAATAATTTAATCTAATTTATATAAGGATTGTTTTATGAAGCCAGAATGTTCAGCAATTAAATAAAAAAATATTTTGCGACTCATCTGTAATTAGTTTGTAAAGTCAAGTTGGCGACCGTAGTCGATGTTACCCAAAGGCTCCTTTTTTCAACAGCTACTACACCGAGATGTAGGGAAGGGCGCTACTCCATTCCCAGGATATATCCACTTTACACTTGATCTTTACTTTATAATGCTGAGTGCTAAGCAAGGCGGTATCAAGTACCATTTTTTTAGTCTTTGGTCTGACTCGACTTGGGATTGAACCCCAGTCTTTCGGACCATTGACAAACACTGTACTCATTAGGCCAAAAATAAAAAAAATTTTTTTGACTTCTCTGTTTTTAGTTTTGTTACTGCTAAATAAAAAAAAGATAAACAAACTGAACACCCTCAAAGTGTGCAAATTCCATAATTTAATTGGCGGTAGAACATAGTTTTCATTCTCCTTAGTCGGTTGCCTTACCAAGACTAAAAACTTAGTCTGTCCTTATTTCCTTCATAAATAAGTAAAAAAGAAAAAAAACCCGGACCAGCTTCCTTTTGATGTATGATTCATGTTCCTACGTCATTAATTATTCCTATACTAAAGAAAAAAAAAATTATTTTTAGATTCTGCCCCGTATAATGTAATATACTAAGAAATATAATCAATGTAATATAATTGTAGGGCAACTGAGCTCTTTAACTTTGGAAATGATATCTGTCTTAATGAATAAAAAAGACTCTGATTTCAAAATTAGACAGATATGCGGGTTTTCAGTTTGACACCATAAAAGCCGACACAATAGCTTAACAAGACCAATTAAAAGGTGGGTGGAAATCAGATTTAATTGATTTCATTTCCCTGTCAGGTTAAATGAAAATTAATTAAAATTTTGAAAATTCTAGGTTTTTTAATTTTTATTTAAAACTTTTTTTAAACATTGCAAATGGAACTTCCTTGTTTTTCACATTGAAATTGAAAATTCAAGTTCTTTTTTAACATTGCAAACATTCTAACTCTAAAGAAAGTTGTATGAGTAATATAAAAAATTTGGATTTGTGCATTTTATTTTTTCTCTTATATATATATATATATATATGCTCACCCCCACCTTGACGTGAGAACTGTAGTAGGGGAATTAACTGGCTACTACATAAGCTGAAATACAATTCTCATGATAACGTATATGTAAAAACTTTTTTTTACATATACGTAAAAAATTCCTTCACTAATGTGGAGAATAACGATATCTCTCGGGTAAGATGTCTGACTGACGTAAAATCAGACTTTTTCGATTTCAGCTTGAAGCATCTAGTGGTCTTGCCACTGTGAAGAGTTGTGATACAACGGAACTGTCTGTCTATGGATTCCAATATATATATATATTCAATAGTTTTGTATAATTACCAATATATATATATACCAACCCCTCCGCATGAGTAGGATGTGAAACAAGGACAATTTTTTTAGTGGAGTTTAGCATCATTCAGAATTCAGAGTTTTCTTTCTCCTTGACAGGTTGCCAAACCATGGTTAATAATCCAGTCTAGACAACTATTGGCCCACAGCTAGAGGGAGAATAGTTCAATTTCCCAAGGGTACAATACATATATATATATATATATACACACACACACACACACACACACACATATATGTATGTATGTATGTATGTATGTATGTATGTATGTATGTTAGTGAAACCCAAAACCACTCCAACGCTAGCGAACACACACACACACACACAACGATAAGAATATCAAATATCAAAAAGGGGTAAAGCAGACCAAAGTAAACACACTCTAGGAAAAAGGGAGAACAACCCTTATATAAAACCCGCCTGACCAACCGAAAATCATTCAAACTGGAAACAAGAGTGAGTTCAAGTATCATTGAGTACCCCATTAAAAAGGCCTTGTGCCTCATATGTTCTCTGGCGAAAGCAATAAGCGGGAAACACACACATATATAACATGTATATAAGAATAAAATAAATAAATTAAAAAATACAAATTACTTTTAATATATATATATATATATATATATATATATATATATGCAATTATCAATTTAAAAAAACTGTTATATTCAAAGGTATTCAACAGAAAACCTGCCCAATAGCAACACAAATTTGATCTATCAAAAACACTTTGGGATAAACAGTTGCCGATTTCTGATTTTATTTTAAAATTTGGTGAATTGAAAATAACACAAAACTGAATGAAATAAAATCTTGAATGGAAAAATTCGGTTTCCAACTATACCAAGTAGAGGCCTGGCAGCCATATAATTAAAGTCTTTTACTATTGGCGGACATATGAAATACTACAAACAATTGTTAGGGGTGTCCTTGTGGTGTAATGGTTAAAGCGATGGACTTCGGAATCGTAGTTAGCGAGTTCGAACTACAGTTGCGCTATTATGTTCGCTTTGGGACAAATACCCTTGGGAAAGGTGTGATCCCCTTTATCCTCCCAGGTATGGGTTAAATACCAACAATGCTATTCTTCTATAAGGATGGATTTGGCATTAAATAACCTACAAAGGTTGATTTGGCATTAAACAAAGAAACCGGAACATTGCTTATTTGATTAACTGATTGATTTTTACGGCATGTCAACCCTTTTATGTTATTTTATGCCAAGACGTTACGAAATCGAGTTCATTGTACGTTCGTATTCACATTTTTTCTATATATGTTTCTTAAGAGATTTTTTCTGTTTCCTTTTTTTTTTTTGCACATGGTCCTATCGAATAAGAATAATTTTTAAACAGAGCTATTTGACCCATAGATAAGACTAACACTCCAAATCAGAGAAAGCCTGTGAGTGAAGGAGTGACTCCACACTCCCAAATCTTTTAAATTGGTGCCTCACCATCAGATGCAGTTTAATCTCCTACTCTGGACTTATTTTTTAGCGGGAGGAGGTCTTACCACTTAACAGGGGACACTGTAAGCTTTTTATAAGATTGAGGTTGTCTTTGACTGGAGGCAGGCACCTAGTGACATAAATTCCTTCCAACCTACAAAGTTCAGAAATGAAATTGTTAGTAATATTTTGATAATTATGTATGCGTGTATGTCTGTGTGTGCGTGGGTGGCTGGGTATATATTGGTTTGGCTGTGTTGCAGGGCACACCAACTCTAGTGGATTACTTAAAGCCAGTTCCTATACATATATATATATATATGTGTGTGTGTGTGTGTGTGTGTGTGTGTGTGTAGAATATTTCATGCCAGTTCCTATATATATATATATATATATATAATTTGTAAGAAAATATATTGTATGTGTATGCGTGGGTGGCTGGTTATATATTGGTTTGGCTGTGTTTCAGGGCACACCAACTCTTGTGGATTACTTAATGCCAATTCCTATATATATATATATGTGTGTGTGTGTGTGTGTGTGTGTGTGGATTATTTCACGCCAATTCTTATATATATATATATGCGTGTGTGTGTTTGGTATTGACTAGAATTATTATTGTTAGATTGGTTGGTTTGTTGTTTGGGTTTTATTGCATATTAACCTTTTTAGTTTTTGGAGGTGCCCGTGGTGTATTGGAGGTGCCTGTGGTGTAATTGTTATCGTCGTAGGAAATGGACTCGGCGACACGAGTTCAAATCCTGGACGAGACTGATTGCATTTCACATAGCACTAATACCCTTCGGAAAGGTATGAATCCAATTATTCTCCCTCCAGCTATGGGTAAATAGTAGGACAGACTAGGTTCTTCAGCCTTGGTTAGGCAACTAGTCTAGGAGAAGGAAAACTCTGAATTCAAACCTGTTAAACTCCGCTTAAAAATTGACCTTGTGTCATATCCTGCCCGAGCGGAGGGGTTGGTAAATAGGATTAACTTTTCTAGTTTATTTAATGTCAAATCTATTTTTATACAAATAATCAGTTCTATTTCAAACAATTCAGTTTAGCATTAGTACACAGTTTAAATGTCAAAAACATTTCAATTTCAATCAATTCAGTTTATTCAAACAGTTCTAATTCAGCCAATTCAGATTAGTATAAATATAGATTTTGTTTACGCTGTTAAATGTCAAATCAGTTCCACATAAAACAATTCAATTTAGCGTAATTACAGTCAATTCGTCAAAAACAGTTCCATTACAAACAATTCAGTTTAGCATTAGTACACAGTTTAATTGTCCAAAACATTTCTATTTCAAGCTGTTCAATTTAGTCAAACAGTTCTTATTCAAACAATTCAGTTTAGCATAAGTATGCAGTTTAGTTTTATTTAACCCATAGATAGGGCCCTATCAGGTGCTACCATTCCGGACCAGAGTGGATCTGCGAGCAATGGCAATGAAGAGGTGCTCTATATTCCCCAAAGATCCAGCATTACTGGAACCTCACCATCAGATTGTTTAGTGTCATATCCAGGATACTTATTGGGTGGGGGTCTTACCCCTCTGCAGGAAAGCAGTCGGTGTATTCTACAGCCCCAATCGACTGGACAATGTTAGATAGGCATACTTGAAACCATTTAACTGCGTGCAAACAAATAAGCTCAAAACACTTGTTCAAAAATACAGTTTACTACAAACAATTCACTTATAAATCATATATATGTAAAAACAGGATTTGGCAGTACATAACCCTCAAGGGTTGATATGCCATTAAATAGCGATAAATTTTGCTACCATGAACTAGTTCACTTATTTCAGGGGCTTGCCACTTAAAGATGAGATAGCTCTTTCTTGTTTAAAGTACATGAATTACGTTTATGTAGAGGCCAATGCCTTTTGCTGGTGGCTCAAGGCTACGCAGCAGTAATTCGGCTTGGACAGGTATATTTTCGAGAAACATTAGATCATCTGCGTAGTCGACATCTGTCATATGGTCTACGGGATAATGTCTGCTTTTTGTCTCTTTCTTCTTTATTATAAGTGTACGTTTAGAAATGAATCAAATTTCAGCATTAAATAACCCATAACGAATTGATATGCCGTGAAATAACAAAAAAGAAATCAAATCTAATACATTATGATTATATAGACGACTTACAGATACCAGAAAAAGCAGCTCACGTTCACTATTAAACAATAGCAGAATTCTAATGAGGAGGCAGGTGTTATTGACATATTGTCTCCTTTGGAAAACAATAGCTGGTTGAGTGAGGGTTAAATTAGTTCAATAATATCTCAGTTTCATTCTTCTTCTTCTTCTTTATCTTTTTGATAGTCTTCTATCCTTATACATATGTCTTCTTACTCATTATTTAACCATGGAGCAACTGATCTCCTCACATCTCTTGCACACACACATAAACACACACACACACACACACACACACATATATATATAGATATTTATTAATTTATTTATACCCACTGGGGGAGCAGGCTGCGTCACAATATCAATTTTAAGCGGAATTTAACAGGTTTTAATTCGGAGTTTTCCTTCTCCTAGACTGGTCGCCAAACTAAGGTTAAATAGCTCAGTCTGCCCTACTATCTACCCATAGCTAGAGAGAGAATAGTTGGATTCATATCTTTCTCATGATCATAAGTACTATCTAAAATGCAAATTGTCTCGTCCAGGTTTGTATTTGTGTAACCGTGTCCATTTTTACGAGCTCTCCCTTATATATATATATATATATATATATATATATATATATATATATATATAAAGAGCGAAATGCTGAAATGCTTACTATCGTAAAAAATGGGCTCATTGAACCGAGTTCAAATACTGGATGAGGCTGTTTACATTTCACATTGTGCAAACACGCTTCGGTAAGTTATTCATTCAATTATTCTTTTCTTCAGTTATAAATAAATAATAGGGCAGGCTGAGTAACCAGCCCCAGAGAAGGAAAACTCTGAATTCGAACTTGTTAAAAATCTGCTTAAAAATTGATCTTTTATCACATCCTGCTAGTCTGGAGGGATCGGTATATATATATATATATATATATATATAAATAAAACATTCAGTGTAATGGTCATTGATACAGGATATGGACACGGTGACTCGAGTTCAAATTCTGGACGAAATTTGCATTTCACATAGCGCAAATACTCTTTGTATATGTTATACATCCAGCCATGAGTAAACAGTTGGACAGACTGGGCTCTTTAACCTTGGTGTACCAGTCAGTCAAAGAGAAGGAAAACTGAATTCGAACCAGTTAAAAATCGCTTAAAAATTGATATTGTATCACATCCTACAGGTCTGAAAGGGTTGGTATATATATATATACATATATATATATATATATATATATAAAGAAAAAAATCAATTGTTTGGTGTCATTGTGAATTTATTTCAGGTCTATGATGACTTTTTTTTCAGATGTTGAATCTGAATTCAACATCTGAAAAGAGTCAACATAGACCTGAAATAAATTCATGACACCAAAGAATTGAAATTTTCCTTCTTATTTTTATATAAAATATTTTGGCTCGGCCCGTTGAGTTATGATGTATTTTTGATCCCAAATTAATTATACGTCACTAGCAGTGGGCACTCAAGTTGGATGCTTCGACCCCTTGGATTTTTTCCTCGGATTATATATATATATATATATATATGTATAAAATGTAAAGAATCTTAATACGATCTTTAACTTTATATACTGCCCATTACTCAAAGTTTAACCCATAGCTGGTGGGAAAACAGAATTCATATATTTCCCACTACACACACACACACACACACACACATATATATATATATATATACAGACACACATACGTACATATATGCATATATACACACACTTATGGTACAATCAAGAAGTTCCGAGACCGTCTCTATATCAGATAGCAGACTGAGTATGAGAAGGTCACGAGCTCAGCAGATTGTGGGTAGAAATTGTTACCAGTTAGCATAATTACACAGTTTAATTGTCAAAAACAGTTCTATTTCAAGCTATTCAGTTTTGTCAAACAGTTCTATTTCAAACAATTCAGTTACGTATAGTTTTTGCTTACAAACAGTCAAATGTCAAAACAGTTCAGTTAAATGTCAAAACAGTTCTATTTCAAGCAATTCATTTTAGCATAAGTACACAGTTTACTTCTATTTTACCCACAGATTGGACCCCATCAGGTGCTACTACTCTGAACCAGAGCAGACCTGGGAGCGATAGCAATGAAGGGGTACTCTGCATTCCCCAAAGCTCCAGCTTTACTGGAACTTCACCATCAGATTGTTTAGTGTCATTTCCAGGAGACATATTGAGGGGGTCTTACCCCTTTGCAGAGATGTAGTCAGTGTATTCTACATCCCCAGCCAACTGGACAAGTATACAATACAGTAGTCTGGATAGTCTCGATTCGTTCTCTTATTTCCTACTTTTTAGACCCCCCCCCTGCACTAGTCACTACTGCTTTCTCAGTTCTCTTGCAAGGTCTAAATGCTCGTCTCTCGTTTCGCGTTCTTTGATTTTCACCCTGTGGTCCACTGGAACGGTATAGTCTACTATATGGCACATTTTCTATTTTTTGTAAATGATCCGGGCTGGGGTCACGTGATCTGTTGGTATCGCAAAATCCCTGAGAATTTTATGCCTCTTACTCTCTAAGATGGATTCTTGTTTGTGCAAATACCATTTCGTATTATGGTCAAATATCCATTTTTTGCACAGTTCCCAGTGGATCACCTTCTCCACACAGTTGTGTCTAGCCTTTTCCCTCTTATAATAATCATCATCATCATGTCGCGCTGGTAGCACGGATATCCTGACCCTCTCTCGCCACTCCTCCCTATCGTTCATCGCTCTAGGCAGGTCTTCAGGACAACATCCCGTATCCTCACATAGCTGCTGAATGTATGTTCGTGCTGGTCGTCCTGCTTTTGAACGGCCATGTGTGGGGGTCCATAAGAGTACATCTCTTATGAGTTCGTCCCTGCTTCTCCAGCAGTGTCCTGCATGTCTGGTTCGTCTAACTTGAATAGTTTTCGTGATAGGAGGCAGGTGGCCGTACAGTTGGTGTCTTGTGGGATGTTGCCGCCAGGACTTGTTCAAGATTGCACGCAGCATTCTTGTGTAATTGCCGTCTAGCTTCTTCTCCAGCCGTTTTGTTAGCGTCCATGTAGTGCACCCATATAGCAGTATCGATGTGACCGCTGCCTGGAAGAAACTGCGTTTCATTTTATCGGTTAGGTCTAATTTCCATATAATCGATAGCCTATTGATAGCTGTCCATGCCTACGTTAACCTCGTTTCGATGTCCTTTTCGGTTGATTCGACGCTGCTTCCTAGGTAAGTGAATTTGTCTACTAGTTTAAGAGGGGTTCCTTCTAGAGTGGAGATGTCCCCCGTTTGATTATAGCACATATATTCCGTTTTGTGTGCATTAACATAGAGGCCTATGCCTGCGTCTGCTGCTCGTTCCAAACTATGCAGTATTGTTTCGGCTTGGTCAGGTGTATTTGCCAGTATCGCTATGTCATCGGCGTAGTCGGCGTCGGTAATTGTTGTTGCGGGGTACCTTCTGCTTCTTTTCTTCGTCAGCTCGAAGCCATTCTCTCTGATTTTGTCAATCGATGTTCTAAGTACGTAGTCTAGACAAATGATAAAGAGGTACGGAGCCAGCGTGTCCCCTTGTAGTACTCCTGCTACAATGTCGAAGTATTCTGTCTCCATCTGGTGATCGTACTTTTACTTTAGTGTTTCTATAGAGAATCGTTATTGCCGCTACGGTTTCTTTAGGTATGCCGTACGCTAGTAGGATTTGTTCCATCTTTCCTCTGTGAATGGAATCGAAGGCCTTGGTAAAGTCGACAAATATTAATGTCGCTTGTAGGTTTTTTGCCCGTACACCTTCAAGGATTCTACGGATGGTTAATATTTGTGAGGTCGTGGATCTATTTCTTCGGAAGCCATTTTGGTTTTTCCTAAGTATGTTGTCAATTTTGGGTTCTATGCGGTTTCGTAGTAGGGCATTGTAGATTTTGGCTGCTATGGATGTAAGTGTTATGTCTCGGTAGTTTTTGGCTAATCCGAGGTCCCCCTTTTTAGGGAAGGGGAGTATGCATCCCTTCATCCATCTATCTATCGGATTTTGATTGTATACTGCGTTGCAGTGTCGGAGCAGTATGTCGTCGAATTGTCTGGTCTTCCATACTTCTGGGGGAATCTCGTCCAGCCCTGCAGCTTTCATATTTTTAATTTTTCTGAGAACCTAGTCGAGTTCTTATTGTGTGAACGGTCCTAGTTTAATGTCTAATTGTTTGCTAATTATTCTGGTGATTGGTTCATGTGTTATTTTCGGTGGGTTTCCTAGTAAGTTTTCGAAGTGCTGTTTCCACAGTTTTATTCTTTCTTGTTGGTTTGCTGCTTTCAGTTTTGCTATCTTCCACCGAGTCTCTAATCTTATCTATCTGATTTTGAATGTATTCTGTCTGTTCCTTTATATATATGTCTGCTAATTGATATTGTGCCGTTTTTAGTTTTAAGGCATTTGTGTTTGTTGGGTTTTTTCGATAGTTTTTGGAGGCTGTTTTCACTAGTGCACGTTTTTCTCTCACCGCTAAAGTTTCCCATGGGACTCTATATTTAGTTTTGAGTTTTGTTGGAATGCATTTCGCTGCTGCCTCGAGGTGTGCATTGACGAAATTTTCATATTCGTCGTTTTGTGTACTTTTTTTCCGTCCTTTCTTGTAGTGTTTCGTATCTGTTTCTTAATTCTAATACGTATTCATCTCTTATATCTCTGTTGTTTAAAAGGGCCCAGTCATAGTGTTTGGTGGTCGCTGTTCGTTTGGCGTTTTTTCGTCGGCTTAGCCGTATTTTCGCCGTGACTATTCGGTGATTGGTGGACACACCCTCGAAAGAGGAGTATGCCTCGCAATTCATTGCACTATTTTTCCATTTCTTGTTTATAAGGACGTAGTCTATCTGAGCTTTAGTATTGTTCGCGTACGTGTATGTCCATAGTTTGCCCTCCCTTTTTTGGTAGTTTGTATTGAGACATTCTAATCTATTTTCTATCATGAAATCTGTTAGATGTTGCCCATTCCTATTTGACGTGTTGTGGAGGCTGTATTTTTTGTTTCCGTTTTTCCCGATTTGGGCATTCATGTCTCCGCCAATGACTAACATATTGTGTTTCGGGATGCTACGCACTAATGAGGATAACTCATCGTAGAAGGTGACAAGTTCAGTTTCTTCATTAACATTGGTAGGGCTGTAGCAGGACATGATTGTTGCTCTGGGGTTGCCTTTAAAAGTAGCTGCCATCATTCTTGGTTGTATTTTCTCAATGCTATTTAGCGTTTTTAATGCTCTAGGTCCTATAAGCAGTCCTACCCCTCATACTGCGGCGTTGACAGAGTTTTTCCATGCCGATACAGTGACTAGCGACCATCCATTGCCAGTTTCGTGATATTTGATATCTTTGGTGTGTGTGTATCTGTGTTCTTGTATGCATATTATGTCAATCTTATGTTCTACGGCCGATGCGATTAGCTCTGGTAGTTGTCTGCTCTTCTATAAGAGTGGCTTCTATTGAAGAGAATAAAACAGCCATCGAAAGATAACCATGACACACACTCAAACCACATACACAAACTGCATTGCTCTTCGCGCGGGTAAAAAAGGCACGCGTCCCGCTGAGGTTGGAGCCCTGGCCCACAGAGCTCAAACGACAAAAACTAGTAAAATGCAAGCAAACACTACAAATAGCGACATTTAACGTAAGAACCTTATAATAATAATTATTATTATTCATAAAGTTATTGATATTCTTTTTATCTCCTTCAATTGATCAAGTCGAATTCAATTCCTTCCGGATGATTTGTTTTTATATCCACTGACGCTCACTCGTTTACGGAGACCAAATCGTTTCGAGCACAGTCAGCCGGTCGGTAATGCATTTCAGTTGGGGCTGTAAATGACAAACACTAATCAACGTGGCTCTCAACTGGTAAATCGAGCCGATGAAAGGTGGACTACGTTGAAAATGACGCTATCATCGCTGTCGTAAAAAAAAGGTCGCTTATTCAGCTCGTGAATATTTAAACAAGTGCTGTTTTTAGGTTCTTACTCACAGCTTGTAAAAACATATCCAGTTGGGGGGGGGTCAGTTTTTCGTTGCTGAAAACTTGCTCTCCTAAACTGCAGTTTTGTGCTCCTTGAATATGTCAGTGGAACATTATACGATCAAAACGGATATTTTTAGGTATTACATATTATCCAAGGAAAAGAGTAGCGCTCTCCCTTGCACCTCGGTGTAGTAGCTATTGAAAAGGGAGCCTTCTGGTCACCCTCGACTACAGTCGCCAACTTTTACATATTACCGAACTCTACAGTATGGAAACTCTGTAACCTAACGAATGAGGGAGGTGTGCTCGTGATGTAATGGTTAAAGCGCTTGACTGTGGAACCGTCCTAAGCGAGTTATATATATATATATATATATATATATAAGCTTGACGGCAATTACACAAGAATGCTGCAAGTCCTGGAAGCGACAACCCTACAAAACAGCTGCTATACGGCCACCTACCACCCATCACGAAAAGTATCCAAGTTAGACGAACCAGACATGCGGAATACTGCTGGAGAAGTAAGAACAAACTCATAAGTAATGTACTCTTGTGGATCCCTTCACATGAACGATCAAAGGTTGGACGACCAGCTAGAACTTATATACAACAGCTCTGTGCCGTTACAAGGTGTAGCCTGGAAGATCTCCCGGGAGCGACGGACGATAGAGACGAGTGGCCAGAGAGGATCAGGGAGATCCGTGCTGGCAGCGTGACACGATGATATATATATATATATATATATATATATATATATATATATATATATGTATGTTAGAGTTGTCCAAATTCAGGAAATAAGTCTCTTTGTCAAAATGGCTAAAGAGCTGGACTGTGACATTGTTGTAAGCGAGCTCAAACTCCAGTCACGCTATTACGTTCACTTTCAGACAAATACCCTTGCGAAAGGCATGAACCCCCATATCCTCCCAGTTATGGATTAAATACTACCACAACATTTCTTCTAGGAGGATGGCTTTGGCATTAAATAACCTGCGAAGGTTGATATGCCATTAAATAAAGAGACTAAAGCAAACCTAAACATATATAAGTCAAAATTAGTAAACGCTTGCTGTACAAATACAGATGTATAAAAATATAATCTGCTTCTTTTCATGTTGATTTTTTTATGCTGAAATGTACGTATGGGTAGAGTAAGAGAGAGTCGGAAATGGCTGAAATACACATACACACAGACAACGATGCGGTTTTTCGATGAAACTTCTCTGTCTTTCTGATTCGTTCTGAGAGGCTTGAAAATTTCCCCGATTTATATAAATTTTCCAGATACCCGTGCAATCCTCGTGGTCACACCTACCACCTACGTGTTGTAGGTTAT
The DNA here is from genome assembly GCA_963585895.1 of Sepioteuthis lessoniana. NCBI lineage: Eukaryota > Metazoa > Mollusca > Cephalopoda > Myopsida > Loliginidae > Sepioteuthis > Sepioteuthis lessoniana. The sequence continues at coordinate 20,464,247 of OY757947.1, forward strand.
GTGGCTGCACCTCCCGCCTAACAAGTCACCCAGTCAGCTTATGCAGCACTTCTGCTGAAGAAATACCAGCGTCCTGTTTACTTTAGGAAACAGGTGTACTCCCTGTTGTTTCTCTGCTTCCAACGTCCGACTCTTCTAGCATGCCACTCATTCGATTTATGCAGCATCTGCGTCCTGTTTACCTTACTAATCAGGCCTGCTTCCCGTTATGCTACCCACACAATTTACGCGGCATGTCAAAAGGGGGTCTTCAAGTTAATATTCAAAACAAAGATCAACATCATCTCCAACAAAGGATTGAGATTTCTCCCAAAAAGCATTTTCTTGGATAGATGACCTCATAGTAAGAAGGAGTTTCCGTGGCGTAGCAATTAACACACCCACCTGCGACATAAGACTTGTTCAATATGCCTCACAGTCTGCGACATAGGACTTGTTCAGTATGACTTGTGACATTCTTGTGTAATTGCCGTCAAGCTTATATATACATATAATTATCAAAACAAATAAAGCGCTGCACAAATATCTTATACATGAAAAATGTGTCTGTTTGTTTGTTATTTAATGGCATATCAACCTTCTTGGGTTATTTATTGCCAAATACATCCTCCTAGGACAGTAATGGTACTATTTAATCCATAGCTGGGAGGATATGGGGCTTCATACTTTTCCCGAGAGTATTTGTCCGAAAGTGAACGTTATGTGTTCGGACTTTTGACGTGTTATTACGTTCACAATATTATATATATATATATATATAAGTTTCACGGCAATTACACAAGAATGTTGCGAGCCATATTGAACAAGTCCTTTGGAAATGTACGAATAGGTTTATCCCTCGAGAAACAGGTTGGATACTTTCACTATTGTTCTTTTACAAGTATGGCTTTGGCAATAAATAACCAGCGAAGGTTGATATCCCTTTAAAGCAAAAAAACAAACAAACAAAAAACAAAATAATTGAATGACTTCGGCATTAAATATCCGATACAAGAGATGAAATCCTATGAAACCAGCCACCCACCAACCCAAACAATCAACTTATATATATATATATATATATATATATATTAAAATAAATTGGTTCACGAAGAGATTTGTATTTCTTTCTTTTTTCGATTTTTTTATATACGTATATGTTTCCAGTTGGTTGCTTTCGTCAGAGGACATGTATGACACAATGCCTTGTTAATGGGGTACTCAGTGAGCCTTGAACTCACTCGTGTTTGCAGTTTATATATATATATATATATATATATATATATATATCTAAAGAACGAAAGAAAGCCAGAATATTGCAACAAATGAGATGTGGCTGGAATGACAGCTGATATCTCGTACTATCTTTTTGAATCAGAGTTAGGTATATTTAGGTAAATAAACCGGACTTGAGTACTCATTACGGTGTGTTCATTGCTACAGTTATAGGCCAGAAGAAGAATTTCAGTGACTTTAATAAAAGGCCAATTGTTTGCCCAGAAGACAATGTCAGAGATTTTACCAAACAGCACAGTTTGTGGAGTGGGCATATTTAACGATGATGAACACATGTCTAGGAGGGAAAAATCAATTCTGATAGGAAATCTATTGGCAGTTTAAAGTAGTCAATGGGAAGACAAGCATCTTATTAAGAAAATGGTCTTATATATTCTTAGAATAGTCATGTATATTACTATTATTACTACTACTACTATTACTACCATTACTACTCACCGCAGAAACTTAATATACCAACAGGTTTTGTTAGTTTTATGTCACAGTGCAAGATTATCAGATGCTTCTTCTGTCTGACCATGGAGACTCTTGGGTTATGCACACACACACACACACACACACACACACACACACACACACACACACACACACACATATATATATATATATATATATATATATATATATGTATATTTCTTAAGTAGTAGTTGGTAGTTCGCCGACCAAAGTCGAAAGCGACTTGAAGGCTCCCTTTTCAATAGCTACAACACTGAGATGAAGAGGAGGGTGCTATTATTCTCCCTTTCCACTTACCCTTGATTCATAACTTATAATTCAAAGTGCTAAACAAGGAAGCATCATGTACCATTTTTTTCAGCCTTTGGTATTACTCAACCTGAGATTGAACCCCGGTCTCTCGGACCATTGACGAACAATCTAATCATTATGCTAATGTACTTTGAGATAAAAATAAATCAGATCATCCAATCTTAGTTGGAAGACCAAACCTTGTTGTAATAATCAAAAAGAAACGATCACAGTTTAAAAAAGAAGAAGCGACAAACTCGAAAAATATATCGGGAATTTGCCCAAGAAAAAAAAAAGAAAAACAAAAGTTGTAGATTATGAAGGTAACATTCATACCAATCTTATTTGGAGCACCCGGAACAATCTGCAATAATAAGAAAATGAAAATGCAGAAACTAAAAATCCAAATGTTGTATATTAATCCTTGACCGAGCGGTCAATAAGAGACGCACCAGTGTAAATAAGTGGAAACAGTCACGTGGTTTATTGGAAGACGTGGGCGTCATGAAATGATATATGCAAATGCCGCGTGAGAGTCCGAGACAGTTGGAGCCAGTTGGATTCAGATCCAGCTTGTAGTCACTGAGTGCACCCCGCTGGGAGCGGCCTCCGGTTGAGTAACTCTGGCCGAGAAACAGAAGTGTTAAGTGAAGTCTTGAAAATAACACAGCCTAGTGTGGTCAAGAGAAGAAGTCATAAGTCAATATAGCAGTCTGTCTTTGTCTCCGTCAGTCAGTCTTTGGCTCCCTGTCTCCGTCCGTTTCTCACACACTACAGAGATTTGACCCCTTTTAAGAAGACTAAAGAGAGGTATATTTTATAACCAAATGTTGGAGAAGAATTGAATAACTGCTAATATTGGCAAGAATACTGAGGAGAGTCCTCAAAAACGGAGGATACCTACTGTCACTTGGACTTCAATGAATACAACTGGGGGCTACCTCGAAAATAATAATAATACAAAGAAGAAGAAGAAGAAGAAGAAGAAGAAGAAGAAGAAGAAGAAGAAGAAGAAGAAAACAAGGAGTAAAATGTAAGGACAGTGAAAAACTAAATTCATTCTTGGACCTTGCTTGAGGAGCGAAAATGCTATAAAACATGAAGAAGATGATGATACCAAATGTATTGGGGCCCTCGAAACAATACCGAAGAATCTACAAAAGAGACCGAGGGAAGTAGAAATCTTAAGAAGAATTGGATTACAACACTGTTGAGGTTAGCTAGAATACTGAGAAGAGTGCTGGAGAGCCAAGGAGAACTATAGTCACTCGGTCTTCAGGGAAAACCGCTAGTTATTATTAGCGTGAAAAACTTGCCAAAAGCAAAACAATAATTGTTTTATTTCTTTCTTTCTTTTTTTACTCTTAAATCACTAACTCACTCTTTCTTTAACACTCTCTTTCTCTCTCTCTCTATCTCTCTCTCTCTCTCTCTCTCACTAACACTCTTTCTTTAACCGTCTTTCTCACCCACTGGCCCACCTCTTTCTTTTACTCTCTCTCTTTTTCACACTAACTTACTTTCTATTCGACTCTCTCTCTCTCTCTTTCTCTCTCACTCTCTCTCACTAAATCACTCTTTCTTCAACCCTCTTTCTCAAATACTAACTCTTTCTTTAACTTTCTCTTTCTCTCTTTCTCTCTCTCTCTCTCTCTCTCTATATATATATATATATCATAAACACACACACACACCATATCACTTTTTCTCTCTTTCTCTATCACTCATTAAATCACTCTTTCTCTAGCTCTCTCTCTCTCTCTCTCTCTCTCTCTCACTCACTCACTAACTCACTCTTTCTTCCCCTCTTTCTCTTATTCCATTATTCTTTCAGTTTCTTATATACTCAGACTTTTTTCACCAATCAATTTTTTAAACAAGCAGAGTTTTGAAAGCCTCGTTTTAATCTGTTCTTCATTGCTATCCATACTTTCATTTTTTTTTCTTTTGCTTTTAAATAATGATAATGTCATATAGACGCTGGTCTGGCAGAACGATTCCTCATCTTTGAAACTTAAATAAAAAGGTAACAATTATCTAATTCAAAACTTTATTTTCCTATAAGGAAGAAGAAAATTTGCGATTATATTTTGTTACCGACGTCAGTTTGTTTCAAAGATTATATCATCCAAATGCCAGCCCAATACACCGAGAGTAATTCCGCAGAGAGTTATCCCCCTTACCAAATGGGTGTACTGATTGCAACACTAAACTCTCTGATGATGCGACTCCAGTTCCGGAGCTTTGGAGAATGTAGAGAATCTCTTCATTACAATTACTCTCTATTCCACTCTGACCTAGAGTGATAGTACTCTGTTAGGGTCCAATCCATGGGTCAAATAGAACTATTCAATCATTTACTAAGAAGCATTGTTTTACCGGCTCATTGGCTTAGTGAGTTTTCGCCAATGGTTCGGGAGACCTTGGTTCAATCCCAGATCGTGTCATACCAAAGACTTTAAAAATGGTACTTGCTACTTCCTTGCTTAACACTCAGTAATATAAGGTACGTATCAAGGGTAAAGTGGAGCAATCCATGGAAATAAGTAGAGCCCTCCCCTACACCTCACTTGTAGTAGCTATTGAAAAGGGAGCCTTCTGGTTCGCTCTCGACTACAGTCGCCAATTTACTTATTATTATTATTAGTCATACAGCAGTGTGCAAATAATTTATATTACATAGGAATACTTGACGAATAGAATTGATAATCTTAAATAGCAATAGCTTGAAATTATTCAACTGTAAGTAAACAAATGATTAATGTTAGATAGAATTATTAGTGTTAGATTGGAATACTTGCAACCATTCAACAAATGATTAATGTTAAATTGAATTATTAGTGTTGGATGGAAATATTTGAAATCATTTAGTGTCTTGGGTATGACTTTAAACTACATGTGATGATGACACTCCAGTCTTAGAGTTTGGGGAATGTGGAGTACCCTTTCATTACTCTCAGTTCCACTCTAACCCGGAGTGGTCGTACCTGTTAGAACTTCTCAGTCTTTTATAGGGATTAATATTAAATAGAATTAGGGTTAAATTGCAATACTTGAAACCATTTAACTGAGTGCAAATAAAAGATTATAATCAAATCAGATAAGAATGTTTGATAAATCGAATTACAAATGTTAAATAGCAATACTTACAAACTAATTAACTGTGTGCAAACAATAAATAGCAATACTTAAAATCTTTAACGTTGTGCAAATAAATGAGATCTGGCTGGTTTTAAAATAACCTACAAACTATTCACTTAGAAATCCCCCATATCTCTTTATATATATATATATATATATATATATATATATATATATATATATATATGTGTGTGTGTGTGTGTGTGTTAAAATCATAGATTGTGGTGAATCTGACAATATGATAGAAATATGTGGCATGTTGGATAAATCAAACACTTAAAACCGGTTTAGAGGCGCGATATTTCGTTCTTTCATTTCCTTTTAAGAACTTGAAATACCGCGCCTCTAAACTGGTTTCAAGTGTTTGATTTATCCAACTTTCCACATATTTCTATCATATATATATATATATATATATATATATATGAATAGGATTTGGCAGTAAATAACCTCCAAGCTTTCGTATACTATAAAACACTACCAACCAACCTCTGCGTTCAAATGCTTGCCCTCACCAGCAACACGCTTTTGATTTCTCACTCAAAATTCTGAAGTAGTCGCCTAGGAATTGCTTCTGGCTTTATATTGCTGAGATTTCAGGTGGTATATGATCTTTTAGTTTGTCAAGTGACTGTGGCCTACATTTAAAGACCTACACCTCCAGTTACCAGCAGAGAAATTAATCACAAGTGGCTAGACACTCTGTGAAATACTTAGAAAATAACAAATGCGGTGCAATGTTAGAATCGCCATGATTTCAGTCACAAACGCATGATGTTTACAATTCGACGCCTTGTTGGTAACTAAAATGACGTGGTTACTGTTACTCAAAAACATACCTCCCATTCAATCAGCGCTACTATCTATCATAGATAGATAGATATTCATATTTTACTGAGGGTAAAGGTTGGGTTAGATTGGGTTTTATGGCATATCATCTATTGTTGTATATTTAATGCCAAATCCTGTTATATATATATATATATTGATTTGTAAACATCTTTCGTAGATACACACAGTTGAATGATCAAACAGTTTTATTCTATTAACAATTCAATTTAACATAAGTCAACAAAGTTAAATAGTCCCAAGTATTGCTATGAACCACTAACAATTCATTTAAACATTGGTCATTTGTTTTCACACAGTTAAATGGGTCAAACAGCTCTATTTCTAGCAATTCAATTTAGCATGAGCCATTTTTTTTGGACTCAGTTTGAATGTCAAATAATTCTATACATAGATGGGATCCTGTTAGGTGCCACTAATCTGGGCCAGAGTGGACATGGGAGCGATGACAATGAAGAGTTACTCCCTATTACCGAAAGCTCCAGCTTTATTGGAGCCTCGACATCAGATTGTTTAGTGTCATAACTAGGACACTCGTTGATGTCTGTGAGGGATTATCCTATGCAGAGAGGCAGTCGGTGTAATCAACAGCCCCATAACCGACTGAGCTAACGAGTAAGGAGATAGAGAGCAGCCTAAAAGTAATATTTTTCAGGTTTTTCATTAAATAATAAAGTTTGAGAAGCTCTGCAGTAGAGATGATGCTTTACAAGTTGATAGTGCAGCAAATGCAAATTTATAGTTTGTCTCCCTGTCATAATGACACCGTGCCAATGGCGGTATTGTATGAAAATGTCAGTTGTTGAAATACGGCCAACTGAAAGTGTAACATTGTCTGTTTTAAGTCGTTTCTTGTGTTTGATCGTTTACTGAAACGTCAGACTTGTCTGATAAACTATGCATTTCAATGGCATTTAGATGTAGACAGAAACATATTTCATCTCGTCTAAAATAAGAGGTGTGTTTTTGCATATATATATATATATATATATATATTTATAAAGGGTGAGCACAAAAACACACCTCGATTTCAAGTTGTCATAGCATCAAAACTAATTGGAATATGTTTAAACATGAAGTAACATAACATACATTAACCCAAAATATTTTCTCATCAGCAGAATGTCTGCGCAACCCTCTCACCGCTAGAGAACAGTACAACCAATTATAACGTGCGACAATGGAAGGAGTATATTTGAGCCCACCATACATATATATATATATATATATATATATATATATATATATATATATATATATATATGGGGGGTGAGTGTGGGGATGTATGTATGTGTGTGTGTTTATATATATATGCCTATAGAGTCAGAAAGAATCTACCTAGGTTTCACCAAGACGATTCAAACCAAAGAAGGGCTGGATGAAAATTACTTTTAATTTAGTAAAAGACTGCTTGAAAGAATAAAATTATCATTAAGAAAATAAATAAATAAAAGTTCATGCCTTATCTCCCAAGCAAGCGTCCTTTCTTATGCCAACAAACATTAAGTATTTTCGACCTCTGATTAAGTTATTCATTGGGATTATAATAGGAAATTGTGGCAAGTTTCTCCTCCCATACATAAATGGCAATATTTATCACTTGCCTTATATTTACAGCGCTTTTTTTTTACTATCTCCCATTTTAATATAGGATCTGTACGTAGATTCTTCTTAATTTCCAACACATAATTTGATAAACTACTTCTGTATCTATGTTTTTCGAGTGCAAAACTACGATGATTGTAATATTTTTTATTTGAAGGGTGCACCTACGTATAATTTTTTACCATTTCTACTGATTATACTATTGTCAAGTCTATGATTATGCACTTCCATCTTATACACTATACACTCAGACTGATTCTTGAGGTGGGCAATTAGCTTTATTAGAATAATTACATTTAGGGTTGGGACTTAGTACGTTGATTATTCAATGTTTTCTTAAGCTATTTTTGTGAATTAAAGTTGCCACTTTAAACCCTCTAAAGTAAAGCTAGCAACCGTTATCGAGGGTGACATAAAGGCCCCTTTTTCAATAGGAAGGAGTTGCGCCCTCTCCTACACTGAGGTGTAGGGGAGAGCGCTACTTCTTTCCCTGAATTGCTTCACTTTACCCTTGATACGTATCTTATAATTCTGAGTGTTTAGCAAGGTAGTATCAGGTACCATTTTTTAAGTCTTTGGTATGACAAGACCTGGGATGGAACCCCAGTCTCCCGGGCCATTGGCAAACACTCTACCCACTAGGCCAATGAACTAGTTATCCCAGACCTTCTACTATGACTTAATTAACTATGTTCCAATGAAATATTTTTATAGACAATATATATATATATATATATACTTTCAGGAAAAAACAAAATTCCGTCACAAATGGATTATAAGTTTATTTCCATCCTACTAAGAGCATTGATATGAATCTAATTGATATATATATATATATTTCAAAATGAATAGGTCTGCAAATAAATTTGAATTTGGTATTTACTTTTTTTCATATATTTGTGTTCCACACGTGTTTTGGACTTCGTGGTCCTCCTCAGGAGATTTATAATTGTTTAGGTTGTTTCAGTTTAAGCTTTTACTGTAAAGATTATTTTACAGTGAACATTGTTTTGATAGAAGTGGGCCTCATTTCATTTCAAGGTTTTGTTCATGTATGTATTAACAAGTATCTCCTTAATGTGTGTGAGTTTGTGTGTACATTCGCTTACATGGACGTACATCCGGTATTAACCACACTGAAGTGTTGTGAGACAACGAAACTGTCTGTCTGTGGATGACAATATATACGCTCTCGTCGCGGGGTTGATCACTCTGGCGAAAGATTTAATGGCTGCCATCCGCGTAATGCAAAGCTCTTCTAATAAATTGAGCACTCCGGTATCCGTTAGCGTAAAAAGTGTAAACAAACGAAAGTTGATATAAAATGCTTTAAATTCCTAAGCCGACATAGGTAATCGAAATGGCTGAGGGATAAGTTATCGCTCTAACGTAAAGTTAAGCGGGTTTCGATCCCACGTGTCAAGCCATACTGAAAAGTTGTGATACAAAGAAAAAGTCTGTATGTGGATGACAATATATATATATTGTTATATACCTCTGTATATATATATATATATATATGTACCTCTGTGTATGTGTGTTTGTGTGTGAGCGTGTGTGTGTTCACTACTTCCTCTGCACGAACAGGATGTGACACAAGGTCATTTTTAAGCGGGTGTTAACAAGGTTTGAATAAAGAGTTTTCCTTCTTGACCGGTCACCCTACCCATAGGTTGAGGGAGAATAATTGTATGTATACCTTTCCCAAGGCTATAACTTCTATTGTTGTATAATCACACATATACAATTACATATACAAATGCAGATACAAATACAATTCAGGTACAAACGCGTTTATCAATTCCTGACTTCGGTCCATGGCGGCAAGAGGAGAGACACAATTCTTACTATGCTGACCCCACCCCAACGCGCGGCGTATCTAGTGATGTTTAAGTTCTCTATCGGTAGAGATCCGAAAAACCCAACTACATCAATCAACGGTCAAAATCCAACTCTATGCCTCAACGGTCTAATCTCAACTGCCTCTTTTCAAAATTCTCAAATTCTCAGGACCATCTCTTCCGGGCATGACGTGATCTACACTCCAGCCCCGACTCAAAATAATTTATATAGGATCTACCGAAAGATTTATATAGGATCTACCGAATGTTACAATAATCACAGATGTTTGATGAAAAACATGCGTTGCGAAACTACGAAGATGAATCGGTTGGTTGGCTGGTTGTTTTCTTGCTTGCTTGTTTTATGGCATATCAACCCTTGTGGAGTAATTAATGCCAAATGCACTTTATACATATATATTAGATATATATGATTTGGTTTGGTTGTGTTTTATGGTATATCAACTTTTTTGGGTTATTTTATGCCAAATCCTTTTTATACGTACATATATATTAGATATATGTGATTTGGTTTAATTGGGTTTTATGGTATATCAACCCTTGTGGATTATTTAATGCCAAACCTTCTTTATACATATATATCAAATATATGTGATTTGTAAATTCAATTACAACGACCAAAAATTCCAGCAAACACATGCGCCTGACATACGGCGTTCCGTATGTCACGCGCAGGTGTTTGCCGACTTTCCTCATCGTGGTAATTCAATTTACAAAATAATTCCTCGACTTAAAAAAGAAAATATAAATATGATTTGGTTTCGCTGGGTTTTATAGCATACCAACCCTTGCAGGTTATTCAATGTCAAATGCTTTATATATATACATATAATTTATAAAGATTAATTGGTTGCGTTTCATGGGATATCAGTGAGCGGCACGGCTGGACGGCAGAGGAGGTCCTCTCCCATTGGAATTGGGTGCCAGGTTCGGGCTTCTTGAATGATTCCGAGTTCTCGCTCACCTGGCGGCTTGTACAGAACGCATTGCCCTTTCTCGGCTTGAACTTCAGAACGGACGTGGCAGACATACTTGATTGCGCTCGCTGCAGCAGTGGCTTGGAAGACACGGCTGAGTACGCCTTCTACAGCGAGCGGGTTCGCTCGTTCTGGGATCACGTCGGGGAGTGGACGGCTTGCATCAAACCCAAACAGCTTTTGCTGGTGGACGTTGGTTACGTCGTGGACAACGTTTTGCCTCCGTTTCAGGGTGAGAAGCGTGTGGTGTTTCTCGCGATCCTAGCTGTAGCCAGAATGTTGATTTGAATTACGCAAAAGAAGAAATTGTATGACGATGTAAACTTTTCTCACTGTGATTTGATATTGTTCTTTAGGCATCAGTTTAGGGTCAAGATCAGATACGATAAAAACGCTTTGACCGCATAACATTGGGTAAAAGGAGGGGGGTGAATGCAGCGAGCCTGGTCGTACGAAAGAGGGGGATGTCGGTGTCATCCTTCCCTCCTCTTCCTGCGCATGGCGTCTACGGTCTGGGTCCCTCAGGATCCCATCCCGAGTAAAGTACGTTTGTTGGCCTTCAGCCCTAGTTAGCAATATGTTGAGAGTCATCATCCCCGTCACCTATATGTTAGTCTCCAAGATCTTCCTCATCCCCATTGTTTTTATACCCTAACCCTTACTCCAACCCGCTTTTTCTAAAGATCTTGGAATCTCACTTGTATAAATTCATACTACCAGTCCTCACCGCGCCCAACCCTGTCTTTTTCTTTTTGTTCCTGTATTAGATCCCTCTCCCATTTAGCGTCCGGCTTGTTTTCGGTGTTCTTGGACACCGAAAAACAGTCGGCCTCCATATCGTAGAAGCGGGGATGGGAGGGCAACCAAACGGAAATTTTTTTCGCTGTTTTTCTCCCATCCCCATCACACACTACATTTTTGTATATAAAATCATTTTTTGTAAATAAAATCATACATTCCATTCGGGGTTTTATGTCGATCTTTTCACAGAGCAAGTGTGGTATTTTGTTGGCTGCAGCACGCTTGGAGAAGAATGGTTGATTACATATTGCACTATTTAATGATTCGGTGAATGTGTCTCGCTAGGGCCCCTTAAACAATATAGTTATAGCATGACCACTCCCTTCCCCTCCTCCACCAAACAAACCATTGGGCCTCGTGCCCTCATTTTGTATAAAATGGAAATAAAGACTTCATATTACAAAATGTCTCTGATGATGAAGGTTTTACTTAGAAATTAATTAGACCGGAATAATTATTTTGCGTTGTAATAGTTCTCTAAACAAATATAATAGAATAATATATATATATATATATATATATATATATATAGAGAGAGAGAGAGAGAGAGATAGATAGATAGATATTTTTTAATATCAATACTATAAGAGTACCAATTCCCCAAAGAAACCAACTTGTTTACAATTCTTTAGTAAAGAGGCTAATAGAATCCTTTTTAAGCTTTTTTCTTCTATTTAAAATGTTTGTTTTATTTTTTGATCAATTACTTAACGAGTGTTTTTCTGATATTTGAAAATCCATTTTTGCGGTTCACAATGTTTGCCAACTGAAACGAGTGCAATCAGCAAAAAGTCCCTGGAGTGGGAGTTATAAAACCTTCGTTTAAAGCAAAGAGCTAGAAAATGGATTGATAACACAAGCGATTCACTCATTTACTTTGAGTAGCAAGAAAAAAAATGGTGATATCAATTTGTTGTTGATAAAAGATAAGCGAGGTCCACCGAAATCCCGCATCAGTGAAAATAGAAACTAGCTAGGTAAAGACTTGTCAGACACAAGGCTGCATTCATAGAGTTTCCTGTGAAGCACAAACTCTCTGACAATTTAGACGTTTCTTTTGCTGTTTTAGCGGACAATAGCGGGAAAATAAAAACTGAGTGGAGCCTAGTCAGGCACAAGACTGCATTCATAGAGCTTCAAGTGAAGCACAAACTCTCTGACAATTTAGACGTTTCTTTTGCTGTTTTAGCGGACAATAGCGGGAAAATAGAAACCGAGCGGAGCCTAGTCAGGCACAAGACTGCATTTATAGAGCTTCCAGTGAAGCACAAACTCTCTGACAATTTAGACGTTTCTTTTGCTGTTTTAGCGGACAATAGCGGGAAAATAGAAACTGAGTGGAGCCTAGTCAGGCACAAGACTGCATTCATAGAGCTTCAAGTGAAGCACAAACTCTCTGACAATTTAGACGTTTCTTTTGCTGTTTTAGCGGACAATAGCGGGAAAATAGAAACTGAGTGGAGCCTAGTCAGGCACAAGACTGCATTCATAGAGCTTCAAGTGAAGCACAAACTCTCTGACAATTTAGACGTTTCTTTTGCTGTTTTAGCGGACAATAGCGGGAAAATAGAAACCGAGCGGAGTCTAGTCAGGCACAAGACTGCATTTATAGAGCTTCCAGTGAAGTATGAACTCCCTGGCAATTTAAACGTTTCTTTTGCTGTTTCAGCGGAGAATAAAAGGAAAATAAAGCAAAGGAAAAGACAAATCAAATACTACGATCTAGCCTGAGAACTGAAAAAGTATTGAACATGCAGGTGACGTTATTGTCGGAGCTCATGGATTACAGGAACCTGGAAAAGAGAGTAGGGGAACCGGAGATCAGTACAAAAATCGAGACCAACAGTCCAAAAATCAGCTACGATATTTAGAAAAGTCCGAGAAAGCGTAAAAGACTTGCAACAAATGAGACTGGAAGGAAAAACCTCCAAAGGAATAAAATAATAATAGTCTACAATAAATAATAGGATTCAATAAATAATAGGACACGATGAATATTTGCCCTCAATGAATAAAAGGACAAGATAAACAATGGAATAAGATAAACAATAGTTCACAATAAATAAAAGGACAAAATAAACAATAGTCCACAAAAAACTAAGACACAATAAATAATAGTCCACAATGAATAATAAGAAAAGATAAATTATAGGACAAGATAGATAATAGTCCACAATAAATAAAAGGGCACAATAAATAATAGTTCACAATGAATAATAGGAAACAATGAATAATAGGACACAATAAATAATAGGACAAGATAAATAATAGTTCACAATAAATAATAGGACACAATAAAATAGTCTGCAATAAATAATAGAACACAATAAATAATTAGTTACAATTAACAATAATCCACAATAAACTGAAGGACAAAATAAATAATAGGATAAGATGAATAATAGCACACAATAAATGATATGTTACAATAAATAATAGTCCACAATAAATAATTGCAAACAATTAATGATAGTCTACAATAGATAGAAGGACAATGAATAATAGGACACAATAAATAATTGGACAAGATAAATAATAGTCCACAATGAATAATAGGACAAGAGAAATAATAGGACACAATAAATAATAGGACAGGATAGATAATCGAACAAGATAATAGTCCACAATAAATAATGGGACACAATAAATAATAGAACAAGTTAAATAATAGGACACAATAAATAATAGGACAAGCTAAATAATAGGACACAATAGATAATAGGACACAATGAATAATAGGACACAATAAATAATAGGACAAGATAAATAATAGTTCACAATAAAAAACAGGACACAATAAAATAGTCTGCAATAAATAATTAAATTAAATTATTGCTATTACATTGCAATACTTGGAACCATTTAATTGTGTGCAAATAGATGAATAATGTTGAATAGAATTATTAGTGTTGGAAGCAATACTTGGAGCTCTTTACCAGTGTGCCTAAATTAAATTATTACTATTACATTGCAATACTTGGAACCATTTAATTGTGTGCAAATAGATGAATAATGTTGAATAGAATCATTAGTGTTGAATAGCAATACTTGTAACCACTTCACTCTCTGCAAACAAATGATTAATAGTGAATCAAATAATTAGTGTTATATAGCAATAACTGAAATCATTTAACTGTGTAGAAACAATAGCAATAGTAGTGAGAAAACAAATTAGTTCTGATTTAAAAATGAAATTACCAACAAACTATTCACTTACAAATCATATGTATATCCAATTAAATGTGTCCTGACGAATGGCTGATGTGAAATTGATAGTGTTACATAGGAATACTTGAAACAATTTTACTGTGTGTAAACAAATGATTAATAGTAAATCGAATTATTTGTGTTAGATAGAAATACTTGGAACCATTTAACTGTGTGAAAAACAAAAGTTAGCTCAGACTTGATTAAAAAGGTTATCTACAAAATGTGTTTACAAACCAGATATTTTTAATATATATGTATAAACAAGATTTGTAATGGTCGACGTACCATGAAACCAAATCAAACCAAACCAAACCAGTTTAAAACAATTGTGAATCTTATCAATGGATTCGCTCTTAAAATATTTATATTGAAAGTAAATATGAAGTGCCTACCTGTTTAAAATGATTGTGAATTTTATAAATATACTGTCGCTTAGAATATTAATATTTCAACAAACTATGAAGTGCTTAACCGTTTAAAATAATTGTGAATTTTATAAATATATTGTCGCTTAAAATATTAATATTTCAACTAAGTATGGAGTGCTTAACCGTTTAAAATAATTGTGAATTCTATAAATATATTGTCGCTTAAAATATTAATATTTCAACTAAGTGGAGTGCTTAACCGTTTAAAATGATCGTTATTTTTATAAATATACTGTCGCTTAAAATATTTATATTTCAACTAAGTATGGAGTGCTTAACCGTTTAAAATGATCGTGAATTTTATAAATATATTATCGCTTAAAATACTGATATTGAAACTAAGTATGTAGTGCTTACCTGTTTAAAACGATTGTGAGT
>OY757947.1:20484519-20539519 GCA_963585895.1 Sepioteuthis lessoniana
AAACTTTCATCATCATCATCCTGTAGTGGTAGTATCAAATATAATTCTAATTTCAGTGGCTAACATGCTAGATTGCGACGACATAGTTAGCGAGTTCAAACTCCAGTCGCGCTAATAAGCTCACTTTCGGAAGAATAATCACAATGTCGTGCTGTTAGCATGGATTTCCCTGACCCTATAAGGTTACGGTGTTCAAATAGACGTTTGAAATACTACTACTACTACATCACATTGACATTTGTACCACCACCATTCTAAGTTAATGAATGTAGTACTAAGCCATAATTGTCAGTTGAACCTCTGTTGTAACCTCACCGTGAGAAAAGAAGAGACGAACACACAAAAATTCCGTCTTGGTTCGCTAATACAAAAGTTTATTCGCTACTTCACCTATTTGTAGTCGTTAAAAAATGAGTCAATTGCTTTATGATAGACAGGTAGAAACAAACAGTCGTGAGAAGAGAAAGAGCAGACACAGACCTTGAATTATCTTTCTCGTTTTCTGTTGTAGTTCTTACAAGTGCTTGCTCGCCGGTTCCGTCTTCACAGCTTCGAAGAAGAGGTGAGACCACCTTTTGGAGCCCATCCAAAATAAGCGCCGCAATTTTCAGCCGTCTTCACATCGTCGTGGTTGGTGTTCAACTATCGTCTTTACGTCGTCGCGTCTAATGTCCAACTGACCCTTTTCCTCTTTTCTATCCCACGACCCCTAATTGCTTTTCCAGGTCCAGTCGGCTGGGGCTGCAGAATACACTGACCGCATCTCTGCAGAGGGGTAAAAGTGTCCTGATATGACACAAAATAATCAGATAGTGAAGCTGGAGCTTTTGGGAATTGGGTGTACCCCTTTATTGCCATCACTCTCAGATTCACTCTGGCCCGGAGTGGTAGCACCTGATAGAGTCTTATCTATGGGTCAAATAGGACTAAACTGTGTACTTAGGCTAACCAATTGTTTGAAATAGAATTGTTGGCGTGTATAAGAATGGATTTGGCATTAAATTACCAACAATGGTTGATATGCAATAAAACCAAACATAAAAAAAAAACTAATTGTTTTTTCCGTTTCAGTTTCTTCCAGCCAATCAGAAACCATCGCCAATTCGTTGCTGATACGTTTCTATTTTTAACCTGTGCATCTGTTTCTATCTCAGCCAAAACCTTCCCATTTGTTTCTCTCTTATATCCCTCTGTCTGTCTGTCTCTTTCTCTCTGTTTGCTTCCTCTCTCTTTCTTATACGCAGGTGTAGTTGGTTCGGTTTTGTTTGCAATATTTTTTAAAATCACCCACAATGTTACCTCAGGATAATATGAAGTGCTCGTAGTGTAATGGTTATCGTCGTAGGAAATGGACACGGCGACACGAGTTCAAATCCTGGACGAGACTAATTGCATTTCACATAGCACTAATACCCTTGGGAAAGGTTTGAATCCAATTATTCTCCCTCCAGCTATGGGTAAATAGTAGGGCAGACTAGGTTCTTCAGCCTTGGTTAGGCAACTAGTCTAGGTAGGAAGGAAAACTCCGAATTCAAATCTGTAAAACTCCGCTTAAAAATTGACCTCCGAGCGGAGGGGTTGGGTAAATATGATAATATGAAGTCACCTCTTCAATGACTTTAATCTCTGGTCCACTAAAACCCGTAGTGGTAGTATCTAATAAAATTCCAATTTCAGTGGCTAACATGCTAGATTGCGACGACATAGTTAGCGAGTTCGAACTCCAGTCGCCCTCATACTCTCACTTTCGGAAGAATAAACCCTCTTGTCCTCCCGCCATGGTTTAAATTTCACCGTTGCCCTTCTTTTACCAGAACGGCTTTGGCATTAAAAAATCCACGAAAGTTGATTAGCAAAGAAACGAAAACGGACCAAATCAAACCCATTTATAGATCTGTTTAAAACTGTTTCTATTAGATAAGAATACTTGAAAGTATATTAGTGAGTAAAATTATTTCTTTAAAGAATAGCTAGTTGAAGGTATAATTGTCTTTTAAAGATTATTATTAGAAGCTTGAAACCGTATAATTGCCTGCAAATTATTTTTATTCGATAGGAATACTTGAAACTATAAAACTGTGAGCAAATTATTAGTATTAGAAAGGGATTTTTGATACCATATCATCATCATCATGTCGCGCCGCCTGCGCGGATATCCCTGACCGTCTCTCGCCATTTCTCCCTATCATTCATCGCCTCCGGCAGGTCTTCAGGATTACAACCCGTGTCCTCACATAGCTGCTGTATGTAAGTTCGTGCTGGTCGTCCCACTCTTGCACATCCATGAGTGGGGGTCCACAGGAGTACATCGCTTATGAGCTCGTCCTTGCTTCTCCAGTAGTGTCCTGCGTGTCTGGTTCGTCGAACTTGTATAGTTATTGTGATGGGGGGCAGGTGTCCGTATAGTTGGAGTCTCGTGGGGTGTTGTCGCCAGGACTTGTTTAATACTGCTCTCAACATTCTTGTGTAATTTCCGTCCAGCCTCCTCTCCAGCCGCTTCGTAAGCGTCCATGTGGTGCATCCATATAGCAGTATCGACACAACCGCTGCCTGGAAGAAACTGCGTTTCATTTTATCTGTTAGGTCCGACTTCCATATGATCGAGAGCCTATCGATAGCTGTCCATGCCTTCGTCAGTCGTGTGTCGATGTCCTTCTCGGTTGATGAGACGCTGCTTCCTAGGTAGGTGAATTTGTCGACTAGTTTCAGAGAGGCTCCGTCTAGTGTGGCAATGTTGCCTGTTTGGTTGTAACACATATATTCGGTTTTGTTTGCATTGACATGTTGGCCAATGCCAGCTGCAGCTCGTTCCAGACTATGTAGTAGTGTCTCTGCTTGATTAGGCGTATTCGCTAGTAACGCCAAGTCATCAGCGTAGTCGGCGTCCGTGATTGTTTTTGCGGGGTACCTTTTGCTTCTTCTCTTAGTCAGCTCAAAGCAATTTTCTCTGATTTTGTCGATCGAAGTCCTAAGCACATAGTCTAGACAGATGATAAAGAGGTACGGGGCTAGTGTGTCTCCTTGTAGTACTCCTGCAACAATGTCGAAGTATTCCGTGTCTCCATCTGGTGAACGTACTTTTACTTTGGTGTTTCTGTAGAGAATCATTATCGCTGCTACGGTTTCTTTTGGTAGGCCGTAAGCTAGTAGGATTTGCTCCATCTTCCCTCTGTGTATGGAATCGAAGGCCTTGGTAAAGTCGACAAATAGTAATGTCGCCTGTAAGTTTTTTGCCTGAACGCCTTCCAGGATTCTACGGATGGTCAGTATTTGTGAGGTTGTGGATCTATTTCTCCGGAAGCCATTTTGGTTTTTCCTAAGGATGTTTTCCATTTTGGGTTCTATGCGGTTTCGTAGTAGGGCATTGTAGATTTTGGCTGCTATGGATGTAAGTGTTATCCCTCGGTAGTTCTTGGCTAGTCCGAGGTCGCCTTTTTTAGGGAATGGAAGGATGCATCCCTTCGTCCATCGTTCTATCCTATTTTGACTATAGACTGCGTTGCATTGCCGGAGCAGTATATCGTCGAATTGTCTCGTCTTCCACACTTCTGGGGGGATCTCGTCTAGCCCCGCCGCTTTCCTATTTTTAATTCTTCTGAGAACCGTGTCGAGTTCTTCTTTGGTGAAAGGACCTAGTTTTACGTCTAATTGCTTACTAATAATTCTGGTGATCGGTTCATCCGTTATTTCCGGTGGGTTTCCTAGTAGATTTTTGAAATGCTGTTCCCACAGTTTTATTCTTTCTTGTTGGCTTGCAGCTTTCAATTTTGCTTTGGCTGTGCTCTTCCTTCCACTTACTTCGTTTATTGTTTGCCAGGCTATCCTGGATTGCCTATCTTCCACCGAGTCTCTAATCTTATCTATCTGATTTTGTACGTATTCTGCCTGTTCTTTTAGGTATATTCCTGTTAATTGATGTTGCGCCTTTTCTAGTTCTCGTGCATTTGTATTTGTTGGGTTCTGTTGATAGTTTTTGGAGGCAGTCTTCACAAGTGCACGTTTTTCTCTAGCCGCTAGCGTTTCCCAAGGGACTCTATATTTAGTTCTAGGTTTTGTTGGAATACACTTTTCTGCCGCCTCCAGGTGTGCTTCTACAAAATTTTCATATTCGTCATTTGGGGTGCCTATTTCTACCTTCTATTGTAGTGCTTCGAATCTGTTTCTTAATTCTAATGCATATTTATCTCTAATATCTCTGTTGTTGAGTAGGGCCCAGTCATAGTGCTTGGTCGTCGCTTTACGTGTGGCGTTTTTTCTTAGGCTTAGTCGTACTTTGGCCGTAACTATTCGATGATCGGAGGACACACCCTCGAAGGAGGAGTATGCCTCGCAATTCATCGCACTGTTTTTCCATTTCCTGTTTATAAGGACGTAGTCTATCTGTGCTCTACTCTTATTCGCGTATGTGTAGGTCCATAATTTCCCCTCCCTTTTTTGAAAGTTTGTATTGAGGCAGGTTAATCTATTTTCTATCATGAAATCTATTAAATGCTGTCCATTCCTGTTAGACGCGTAGTGTAGGCTGTATTTGTTGTGTCTGTTTTTCCCGATTTGTGCATTCATATCTCCGCCAATGACTAGCAGGTTGTGTTTCGGAATGCTACGTACTAGGGAGGATAGATCTTCGTAGAAGGTGGCTATTTCGTTTTCTTCGCTAACATTGGTAGGGCTGTAGCAGGAGATAATTGTTGCTTTGGGGTTGCCATTAAACGTTGCGGCCATCATCCTAGGTTGTATTCTCTCAATGCTGTTCAGTGTTTTTAACGCTCTCGGTCCTAGAAGTATTCCCACCCCTCCTACCGATGCATTGACAGAGTTTTTCCATGCCGATACAGTCACCAGCATCCATCCATTTCCAGTTTCGTGATACTTGATATCTTCGGTGTGCGTGTATCGGTGCTCTTGTATGCAAATTATATCTATCTTATGTTCTACGGCTGATGCAGTTAGCTCTGATAGTTGACCTATTCTATTTAGGGTTCTCACGTTAAATGTCGCTATCTGTATTGTTTGTTTGCATTTTAGTAGTTTTTGTTTGTGTTTGAGCTCTGTAGCTGATTTTTCGAACACCGAGGCCAGGGCTCCAACCTCAGCAGGACGCGCCCCTTTTTTACCCGCGCGAAGAGCGATGCGGTTTATGGATCTGGTTTGAGTACTAGTCATGGTTATCTTTCGATGGCTGTTTTTGTTCTCATCTATAGAAGCCACTCTTATAGATGAGCAGCAGTAGTTCCCCGATCGAACTGGCAATCTTGAGCGTTAAGCCGCAAGACTCACACGTACAGCATGCTGCTTCCCATGTGTACGCGGTAGTAATAAAAAAAAAAAAAAAAAAATTCTTTTTTTTTTTATCTTAAGTTTTAACTTGGTTAAAGTCCAGGACTGCTGGATGTTAAAATTCAAAGAAATTTTGTGGTATATTTCATGGTTATCTAGTGGTGGACAGAGAGAGAGAGAGAGAGAGAGAGAGAGAGAGAGAGAGAGACAGAGAGAGAGAGAGAGAGAAAGAAAGAGAGAGGAGGAGTCATCTCTTTTATGGCTTTCGTCTTTAGCACGTGTTAGACTACATTTGAGGTGTTTTGGATTTTTTTTTTTTCCTTTCTTTACAGGGGGGGGGCAATTTTGGGGGTTTTCTTTAGCAAATTTAGAAGTTCGCCTTCCAAAAGTAAAGTTTTCCTGAAAATTAAGTCGCATAAGTCTTCATTCTTCATTTAAACAACACATAATACAGCTGAGATTTAAGACATTACTATTTTAAATCAAATGTGCATTTTTAAATGAATAGTTTAGTAGAATAAATTTACTGACCTCTGTGAAAAAACTTCTGGAAACGGAATCACTTCCAAACGTATGCATACTATTTCAACAAATGAAGGATTAAATTATTACTAATTTTAGTATTTATATTAAAGGTTCCACTCCTATATCATGGTCAACTGGTGGTGGACAGAGAGAGAGAGAGAGAGAGACACAGAGAGAGAGAGAGAGAGAGAAAGAAAGAGAGAGGAGGAGTCAACTCTTTTATGGCTTTCGTCTTTAGCACGTGTTAGACTACGTTTGAGGTGTTTTGGATTTTTTTTTTTCCTTTCTTTACAGGGGGGGGCAATTTTGGGGGTTTTCTTTAGCAAATTTAGAAGTTCGCCTTCCAAAAGTAAAGTTTTCCTGAAAATTAAGTCGCATAAGTCTTCATTCTTCATTTAAACAACACATAATACAGCTGAGATTTAAGACATTACTATTTTAAATCAAATGTGCATGTACAAATGATGAGATTACTTCATACGATTTAACAGTGTGCAAATTATTCATGCTAGATAGGAATACTTGATACAATATGTAGTAAGTTGGTGACCTTAGTTGAGGGCGACCAGAAGGTTCCCTTTTCGATAGCTACTACACTGAGGTGTAGAGGAGGGCGATACTCCTATCCCTGAATTGCTCCACTTCACCCTTTATACGTACCCTATAGTGCTGAGTGTTAAGCAGGGAGGTATCAAGTACCATTTTTAAAGTCTTTGGTATGACGCGACCTGGGATTGAACCTAGGTCTCCCGGACCATTGGCGAACAGTCTACCCGCTAGGCCAATGAGCCGGTTGTCTTTAAATCATTTGTATCAGTGTTGTAGCTAGCACCCCTTCATCACTCTACCAGATGGACTGGCTCATAGCCATAAATAGCCCACGATTAAGGACTTCAAAAGTTGATTAATAAGTTGATATAAAGCTGATTGATATTCGGACTGAGCTTACTTCGTTTGGCTTAACAGCATTTTGACCCTGCTCAATTCCTTGTCTTATTAATTGTTTGTAACTTTTTGTTCTGTGTCTTGTTGTATGAATCCGTTAGCACCTGATACTGGTGCTAAATAAATATATCAAGCACTCATTCCACTTTGTGTATCATTCATCTCGACGATACAACAATCACATAAAATACCAAATAACTATGTGCAAATTATTTGTATTGGATAGGAATACTTGATACCATATAACTGTATGTAAATTATTTGTATTAGATAGGAATACTTGATACCATATAACTGTGTGCAAATTATTTGTATTGGATAGGAATACTTGATACCATATGACTGTATGTAAATTATTTGTATTAGATAGGAATACTTGATGCCATATAACTGTGTGCAAATTATTTGTATTAGATAGGAATAACTGATTCCCTATAACTGTGTACAGATTACTTGTTCGAGGAATAACTGATGCCATATAACTGAGCAAACAAATGATTATTATCGTAAAGAAAAAAAAAAGAAATACTATTAAAAATCTTTTGCAATGGGACACCGAAAATATTAGTTATAAAAATCATATAATAATAATAATAGTTATCAATATTAAGAGTCAATAATATTAATAGTTATTGATCGTTAATTATTAATATAAATAGTTGGGACGATAATGAAATAATAATTAAAATTTTTCATCTTTTTCTTTTTCCATTGCACTTATATGAGTGTGTCTAGTATGGCACAAAACTGCACCCAGTGGTGAGGCTTCAGTTCTAGAGCTTTTAGGAGTATGATACTATTACTCTTAGGTCTACTATAGCAGTAGACCTAACAGTAATGGGTCCGTTGGTTTTAGATAGGCTACCAGTCTAGAAGAAGGAAAATTATGAAATCAAACCAGATTTACTCAGCTAAAAAATTACCTTGTACCACATCCTGTTCAACACCGTCTTCTTCTCTGCTGAGGGGTAAGACTCCCGCCAACGAGTGTCCTGGATATGAGACTAAACAATCTGATGGTGAGGTTCCAGTGATGCTGGAGCTTTAGGGAATGCGGAGTACTCCTTCATTGCCATCGATCCCATGTCCACTCTGACCCTGAGTGGTAGCACCTGATAGGGTCCTATCTAATAGAACTAAACTACTTCTGCTAGAATGAATCGTTTGAAAAAGAACTGCTTTTGACATTGAAACTCTGTACTTATGCTAAACTGAGTTGTTCGAAATCGAACCGTCAGAACTTTTGCTAAACTGAATTGTTTGAAATAAAACTGTTTTTGACATTGAAACAGTATATTTATGCTAAACTGAATTGTTTGAAATAGAAATGTTATGACATTTAGGCGTTTGTAAAAAAAACTATACTTATACTAAATTGAATTATTTGAAATTTAAGTCAGCGTTAAATGACCCTAAAAAGGTTGATACGCAGTAAAAAAAAACAACGAACCAACCAACCCAGCAACCAAATCCTGCTCGTGGTGTAGAAGTAGGGCAAATATATACTCTGATGGGAGTGGTAGTACTTGTTATGATACCATCTATAGGTCAAATCGATTTGTTAAAAAAATATTGGTATTAGATAGGAATATCTTAAATCAGTATTGAATATGAATAAACACGAACTATTAAGATTGTATTAAGAATAACTTCTTGAAGCTCTAATTGTTAGAAAATGATTATTGTCATTAAACCATATAACCACTTTCCAAAAAATCCCGAAAAACGTATTTAGCATTAAATAATCCAACAAGGAATGATATGCCATAAAATCCACCAGGAAATTAACTTAATATTACTCAGAGTTGAATTTAAAGGTATTATAAGGAGGTGCCCGTGGTGTAATGGTTATCGTCGCAGGAAATGGACACGGCGATACGAGTTCAAATCCTGGACCAGACTGATTGCATTTCACATAGCACTAATACCCTTGGGAAAGGTATGAATCCAGTTGTGGGTTAATGGTAGGACAGGCTAGGTTCTTCAGCCTTGGTGAGGCAACTCGTCTAGGAGAAGGAAAACTCCGCTTAAAAATGCCCGAGCAGAGGGGTTGGTAAATATGATTAAGGAGGTAGACAACTTGAGTTAAGCTGTAATCGATTCTTTTAAATTGAAATAATACAATTGCTTGCTAAAATAAATGGTTTTATGGCATATCAACCATTGCGGGTTATTTAATGTCAAATCCTTTTCATACGTGTTGATTTGTAAACGTATAGTTTGTAGATAAGATTTTTTAACGAGTCAGTTCTCATTTGTTTGCATGCTGTTAAATCGTTATACATATGAATCTACAGCCAAAGCCTACTGGGCTGTTAATAAATAAATAAATAAATGTATATATAAAGACTTTGGGATTGAATTACCCTACAAGTGTTGACATGCCGTAAGACCCATTGATATCTTTCCAAAAGTTAAGAGAATAAATGGCATTGAACAACATAGATGAAAGATCATGTATGATTAAACATTATGCTTTTATCTTGAAAAAAAAAGAATATCGTTAAAATTTAGACATTACAAGATAAATACTCCTCCTTCACCTCCCCTAAAACACTACCTCCACCGTCGCCGCCACCAATTTCGTATGCAACATCTGTTGATCACGGACAAATATCATTTGAGAAACAATGTATTTTCTTAAGTAAGAAAGAGACAAGCGTCTGTCTTTTAATGTACATGCATATATATATATATATATATATTATATATATATATATTCGTTGGTACACTTTCATGTTTTCTCATAGATATATTCCAACGTATATATATACATATATATATATATAAGTTGGAATATATCGATGAAAGGTAAAACGTAAACCAACGTATATATATATATGTGTGTGTGTGTGTGTGTGTTTACGTTAGTGTACGTTAGTGTCTTCTCAAAGATATACACTAACACACACACATACACACAGACACATATATATATATATATATATATATTCTTCCTGGTAGACACTTTAGTAATAAAACATCGTTTGGGCCAACTCTCTTTAGTCAGAATTATCCTGAATATTCGTTAGGTAAAACCTGAGTAGGTAGTTTCTGGCTCATACGCTCCCGCTCCTGGGGTTGAGCATTTTGACGAAGGAATTAGCAGTTGCCACTCACATAATGCAAAGCTCTTCTAAAGAATTGAGCACTTCGGTAACCAATCGCAAAATATAGACAATCGAAAGTTAATTAACATGCGTTAATTCCCGAGATGACGTTGAGTTGTAGGCTTGGCTTAAGGGTATGTCATCTGTCAAACGTAAAGTTAGGCAGGTTTCGATCCCGGCTGAAGAGTTATAATACAACGAAACAGTCAGTCTGTGGAAGACAATATATATACAGGGTCAGGCAAAATGATCTGATACATTTGTAGCTTTAATAAAAGACAAGTAAAGAAACAAAAAAGCGTTCTTATTTTCGAAAAGTACATATAATACCATTTTTTTCTCGACGTGCTATGGAGATTTCGAGGGAGATGTTCCCTGGTCATTTGATCTCATTGCGTGGTGACATCGGTTGGCCCGCCCGTTCACCTGATTTAAATCCATGCGATTTTTTTTCTCTGGGGATACCTCAAGTCAAAGGTATACAGTAATCGCCCTCAATCTATTGAACAACTTAAAGATGCAATTCGTCAAGAAATTACTGCCATTCAACATGAAAACCCGCCGAGTTATAGACAACTTTCGTGAACGCCTTCGACAGTGTGCAGAGTCAAATGGGATCCCTTATTGTCTACACTATAGACAATAACGGATCCCATTTGACTGAATTAATTTTCAAAACCTAATGAAACAGAATGGCATTATATGTACTTTTCGAAAATAAAAATATTTTTTGTTTCTTTACTTTATTTGTCTTTTATTAAGCCTACAAATGTGTCAGATCATTTTGCCTGACCCTATATATATATATATATATATATATATATACGTTCGTGTCTTATATATATATATATATATATATATATATATATATATATATATATATATATATATACGTTAGTATATATATCTATGAGAAGACACGAATTTCCGTCTAAACAGGTCATTTACCCCGGACCATTTTCAATATTTGTTTAATTGAAAGAAAGTGAAATAATCTTCTTGTAATCATACTCGATGAAGTATGGATAAAAGATCTCAGAGAGTAACGGTTCGCATCATAAAAAAATAAATTTGGCGACCTGAGTTCAAATCCTGGATCTGGCAGTTTGCTTTTCAATTGGAAACAGAATTGAGTCAATCTGTTCTTATCCACAGTTATGTGTAAATAGTAGAGCGGGCTGGATTCTTTAGCCTTCGGCTTCCAGTCTAGGGAAGGGAGAACTAAAAAATTTGCATTCATTTAATCCGTTTATGAATTGACCTTATATCACATCCTGCCCGAGGGGGGCGGGTTGGGTAAAATACATACGAGCTTTTATAGAATGCTTGGGATCTATCGATCTATCTATCTATCTATCTCAAATATCGATCCAATCTAAGTCCACTCCAAACAATCTCATTTTTATTAAGAGTTAATATTCTTTTAAATCTTATTGGTTTTTAGTATGATAAATAATATTCTGTAATATCCATCGTCCGCTAGATATAAAAACTTGGCCAACTGGTTTTGAAGAAAATTGATTTTAATAAAATTGTTAGGGCTGTAGTTATGAACAGGGAAAAATCAGTCTATCTCAGTCTGAAAATATCTATCCATCTGTCAATCAGTCTGTCTATCTCAGTCTGTTCGTATCTATCAATCTATCTAGGTCTATTTCTTTCTATCTATCTATCTATCTATCTATCTATCTATGTGGCGTTCTATTCGTCACTCTCACAGTATGTTATCATCTATCTATTTGTTTACACCCACACACGTTAGACCGAATCTTATATTGCAATATTTCCACTTGTTTGGCGATTTCTGTTACATTTACCATAAAAATGTCTCTCGAGTACAGGTGATATCAGTTCCATGCGAAATGGATAGCCGACAAATAACAAAACTGCTATTTACATCAGCAATTTTGATAACATCTCTTCGTTCCATTGTATAAACTGATTCTCAAGAGGTCTCTGAGTAATAAAGCCATCTACTGGCATATCTCACACCCACGTATATATATATATATATATATATATATATATATATATATATATATATATATATGAATATGCGAGTTTATATTCGTGAGTCATTCCATACATAAAGGAAATATTTTTTTAAAAAAGCAGAATCATTTTTTTTCAGAAATATTTTTTCTTCCATTAATGTAAACTCCGCATTGCTTGGAATTAGTTTACAGCGAACATTGTTTTAATCAGGCAAAAATAGTTGTTTTGAGGCTATTCAAGATGGCTGAAAATCAAACAGAGCTCCAGGCAGGCTTAACCAGAAGTCTGTCATCAAACTTTTTTGTGGCTTAGAAGTGCAAACCATGTGAAATTTACAGAAGAATGAATGATGAGTATGGAGAAGCATGTCAAAAAATGTTTAGGACAAGTTTGCTACGACGAGCCGGGGTCGAAAATTGAGTGGAAACACACTGACTCTCCAGTAAAGAAAAAGTACCAGGTGTAGCTGTTATTAACGAAAGTCATGCTGACAGTGTTCTTGGACAAGAAAGAACCCATCACTATTAATTTCCTTAAAAAGGGTTCAACAGTGAACAGTGCTTCTTGTTACTAAATTCTTATTCATTGGATAGCAGTCTTATCTCAGTTGTATAGCCATATCAATAAAAACAATAATGATACAAATACAGGAGGTACGAACGAGTTTATTTCTTTCCACCTCCAGTCCTTGGAGACACAAGGAGAGAGACACAAATCATAAAAGCCTATGCCAACCATTCTATACTGACCCCCCCCCCCCGCGCGGTGCATCTCTACCGGTTGAGATCCAAACTAATCTGCTTTGATCAGATTCGAAAAACCCAACCGCGCTTTTCAACGGTCGAACCTGAACTACCCGTCTTTTCATAATCTTCAAATTCTCAGGACCAACTCTTCTGAAAACTGAATTCAAACTAACTTTACTTCGCTCAAAACCTAGTAACACATCCTACCCGTGACGGAGTTTTTGGTTGGTTGGTTGGTCGGTTTGGTTTTAATGGAAATCAACCATTGTTTAATATTTAGTGTCGAATTCTGTTTTTACATATATATATCAAATTTATATGATATGTGTTGAGATGCTGACAAAAGAAAGACACGGGGAACACAAAGAGGGTTGTTAGAAAAACATATATATTTAAGTAACAGAAACAAGATGCAAGTGAACCTGGTTGGACTGTAGTTAGTTGATAAGAAGCTAAGAGTCCAGTAGGTTAGTGACTATCCGTCCACTACGCAAATGGTATCACACGTGATTGTGTCACGCTGATTGGTGAAATTACCGTCTGATGCTCTCTTTGACGTGTATTTATAGAGGAGGGCGAGTCCATTATGTAGGGAGTACAACAATATGCAAACTCATTTTGTAGATACCCACAGTTAAATGATCAAACAGTTCTATTTCTAACAATTCAAGTTAGCATAACAAAGTTAAATGGTTCCAAATATTGCTATGTATCACTAACAATTCAATTAAACATCAGTCATTTGTTTACACACGGTTAAATGATTAAACGGTTCTATTTCAAACAATTCAATTTAGCATAAGTCATTTGTTTGCATTCAGTTTAAGTGTCACTCATTTCTATTTGATCCATAGATAGGACCCTATTAAGTGCAACCTCTTTGGGTCAGAGTGAAACCGGGAGTGATAGCAATGAAGGAATACTCCGCATTTCCCAAAGCTCCAGCATTACTGGAGCCTCACCATCAGATTGTTTAGTGTCATTGCCAGGACACTCATTGGCGGCAGTCTTACCCCTTTGCAGAGACGCAGTCAATGTATTCTACAGCCCCAGCCGACTTGGCTGGGATTTTTTGGCTAAATATATACTTTATGACATTGGCTCTTACAATACTGATATTGCATTAGAGTGTAAAGTGTTTACCTGTTTGAAATGGTTGTGAAAATATATTTTTAATTGGAGGCCATAATTGTTTAACTGATTTCGGTATAAAATTATCCTACTACCCATATGCTATAAAAAACCAACCAACCAACCTGAAAAATTTTAAATGCTACTCTAAAAGAGTTAAATTCATAGTAACAATTAACCTTAAGCAGATATTCATACATCTGACCTCACGTGTGTCATTTTGCTACTCTCCCTAGTCCTTTTTCCTCATTCCCTCTCAATGGGAATCCTTTGATTGGGTTCAATCTTAAATTAACCGATTTTCAATAAATCCTCATTCTTAAAGCCATACACACAGAAACGGTGATTAGAGTAGATACAGTCACGTGACCTGACCTAATTAAACCCAGGCTATCGATCTCGGGGCGGAGATGATCGAGAGTGGTGTAAGCCGGGTTCGATCCACCAAAATCAAATTGAGTTCCATTAACGTTCGAATACGTATTCAGTGGTTTAGAAGATATAACGATCGATCGATAAATAGTGATCAATCAGTAAAATCGATTTCATTAGATAATCGATAAAGGCTTGTTCTATCGCCAACTCAGCTCGGCCTGTTAAAATTATTTCCCTCCTCCACCGCCTTCTCGCGAGGCCAGTCGTAATTATTGCAGGGTCTCTCCCGCATGAAATTGCGAAGTACTCCAAAACAGCTCAGCTCAGTTAGCAATATCTTCACTTTCTTTTTTGAGCCCTACATGCATCAGAACTGACCCTGGCCTAACGACTGAAAATGAGACAAGAGCTGTTTTTTTTTGGGGGGGAGGGGCGGATACAACTATAGGTCACCCAGGTAGGATCGATATTGGAACATAGCTGTAACTGAACTGAGAGTCTGGCTTGCTAACCATTACACTCGGATGAGGTGCCCAAAAAAGCTTTGCCCAGTCGGCTGGGGCTGTAGAACACCGACTGCTTCTCTGCGGAGGGGTAAAAATACACCAATGAGTGTCCTGGATAGGACACTAAACAATCTGATGGAGAGGCTCCAGTAATGCCGGAGCTTTGGGGAATGTTGAGTACCTCTTCATTATCACTGCTCTTAAGTCCACTCTGACCCGGAGTGGTAGCACTTGATAAGGGTCCTATCTATGGGTCAAATCGAACTAAACTGTATTATACTAAACTGAATTGTTTGAAATAGAACTGTTTATATGCATAAAATGGATTTAGCATTAATAACCTACAATTGTTGATGAGCCATAAAACCAAAACAAAATAAACAAGCTAAGTTTAATTTAGATTAAATATTGTATTTAACGAGGATTGAACTCAAGACACAATCGTAACTGATTTGCAAGGTTTGATTTGGGGTCATTGTTTAATGGCATATCAACCTTCAAGGTTTATTAAATGCTAACCCATAACTCGGGATATAGGAGGTTTCGTGCATTTGCCAAAGGTCTGAAAATGAACGTAATTGTGTGACTGGATTTCAAACTCGTTTACTTCGAAGACGTAGTCCAACACTTTAATCATTGCACCACGGGTTTCACCCCTGATCTGCGAGTTTAACTTAGTAACCATTATCCTATGATAACGTTCTCTATAAACCACAGTAAAAGGCCATGAATATATTACACTTAGGGAGGATCGAACTCAAGACACAGTTGCACGTATTTACCCAACACAACCCTCCGCCACGGATAAGTTATGCTACACTGTCAATTTCTTAGCTAAGTTCAGGTCGTTTGAATTTAAAGTTTTCCTTCTAGAGTGGTTGCCTAACCAAGTTTAAAAAACCCAGTCAATCCTACAATTTGCCCTCACTGGTGAGGGGAGAAGGAATGGGTTCAAGCCTTATTATTATTATTATTATTATTATTATTATTATTAACAGCATTTATCATTATTTTTATTATTACTTTGCATCTTGCGGGTTTTTCCCACCAACATTATCTGGAGAGCTTTCACTGTAGTCTAAGTGACAGCAAGTCTCTTCAGATCTCCAGATCTTTTCTGAGTATTCTAGTAGATCTCAACAATACTGTAGACTGAATGGTCTCGAGTCTTCCTCTGATTTCCACTTCTTCTAAGCTTTTGAGGACCGTTTCATATGCACCAACTAAAATTCGTATAACCGTCACCCTCATGTTCCACAGTTTTTTTGGTGGGGGTGGGGGTTGTTATGTTTTATTATTTTTTTTTTTTTTGTTCTGTGACAAATTCCAAGGGCTTGTTTTTTTCTTTTTTCGTTTGTTTTTATTTTCAATCTGTGGTCCACCGTAACAGCATAATCCACCAGACGACAAGTTCTCTCTCTATCTCTGTCTGTCTCTGTCTCTGTCTGTCTGTCTGTCTCTCTCCCTCGCTTGCTCTCTCTTTGTTAATTCGCACTTGGTCTGGTCTTCTGGCCAGGATTAAATGATTTGTTTGCATCTCAAAATCCCAGAAAATTTCAAAAGTCTCATTTTCTAGGACAAATTTTGGTTCGTGCATATACCATTTGGTAGTATGGTCAAAATTCCATCTTTTGCACAACTCTCAATTGATCACCATTTCTCCCCAGTCGTGTCTAGTCTTGTACTCTTGTTGAGCCAGTTTTCTGAATCCAGTTTTCTGAGGCCTTTAGAGTTTTTCACATCAGTATTAGCTGATGGCTTTTCATTGGAATTTGAGTGACAGCAAGTCTCCTCAAGTCTCCAGGACTCTCCCCAGTATTCTGTCCGTTCTCAATAATACAGTCATTTGGAGAGTCTCCACTCGTCCACCATTTTCCAAGTCCTCAAGGCCTTTTAAAAATCCTTTAGTTACTGTGCCAAGAGCACCAGAGTTGGTACAATCGTCACTTTCATGTTCCACAGCTTTTTCAATTCTCTAGCAAGGTTGAGGTTCTTATCCTTCTTTTCGCATTCTTTCAGTTTTATTCTGTGGTCACCTGGGTTATTATTATTATTATTATTATTATTATTATTATTATTATTTACTCCTTCTCAAGTTTCTCACACCAGCGTTAACCTATGGTTTTTCACTAGAGTTTGAGCAACAGTTTGTCTCCTCAAGTCTCCAGGACTCTTCTTACTATTCTACCCGATCTCAAAAATACTGTAGTTTATTTCAAAGTCTCTGTACCAATCCTTTGGTGACTGCGTCAAAAGTTATAATCCCAATTGATATCACCGTCATTTTTATGTTTCACAGTTTTTTCCATTCTTGAGCAAGGTTCAAGTACTTATTTTTCTTTTCGTTTTCTTTCAATTTTACTCTGTGGTCAACCGAGACAGTAAAGTTCTGTGGATTATTACTACATCTCGTCGTCTGGCCGAGATTTGGTGATCCGTTTGTATCTCTGTTATTATTATTAACTAAAAATTTAGATTTGAGCATTATCTGCAAAACTGATATATATCTTTCGTTGTGTTTTGTCTTTTTAATCAAACTGAGATTTTCTATCAATAGTTCAATCATAAAATATTCACTTTTAATTAAACATTACTTTGCACCAAAAATGTTTAAATCGAAAAACATCCCTTTAAGCAGTCACTTACATAAATACATATATATATATATATATATATAGTCATACGAAGAAGACTGTCTCATTGTATCACAACTCATCAGTGTGGCTAGACGCTTCAAGCTGGAATCAAAACTTTAAGTCAGTCTGATAACATAATCTCATACCCATTAACAACCTCAAGGTAAGCGAAAGAAATTTACATGTATTAATTTTCCTTTTGTTTATATTTACGCCAACGGAGGCCGGAGTTCTCAATTCGTTAGAAAAACTTTGGTTGGTCTGTGGGTTATTTAGTTTTACGGCATATCAACCCTTTTCGGGTAATTTAAATTCAAATTAATTCCTTTTAATAAAACTTTAAAACACTTCAGTTTATTATAAGTTTTATTAGTTTTATTAGTTTTTTTGTTTACACACCGTTCAATGTTTAAAAAGTTCTATTTCAAACAATTCAGTTTAGCCTAATTACGCTGTTTAAACACAGTTAAAAGCAAAAAAGGGTTAATTCTAAAGATTTCAGTTAAGCGTAATTACACAGTTTAGTCCTATTTGACCAATCAGGAGTTACAACTCTGGGTCAGAGTGGACCTGGGAATGATGGCAATGAAGGGGTACTCCGCATTCTCCAAAGCTCCAGCATTACTGGAGCCTCACCATCAGATTGTTTAGTGTCATATTCAGGACAGTTGTTCGGGGTGGGGTCTTACCCCTCTGCAGAGACGCAGTCAGTGTATTTTGCAGCCCCAGCCGATTGGGCCCTCTTTGGAGGGAGGGTCTTATCTCTCTGCAGAGATGCAGTCGGCTGACTGGGCCAAGAAGAGCTTCGCATTACGTAAGTGGCAAACATTAATTCCTTTAAAAGAGTGCTCAACCCCCGGGGAATTTCTCATGGAACAAAATTATTCTCTTAATACAGGTTAGCATCCAAAATGTACCCACACCTTGACCAGTGGCAGAGTTTTGGAAAAAAGAACTGCCCCATTATATGTAACATTTATAATTAGAAGTACCCTGTAGCCTTTGGTAATTTTGTACCATAGCCATTCGAAATATGTACGGATATGTGAAACGTACATAGAATGTTCATAACATATATACATAAAACATAGGAATCCCGAAACACGAAAAACACTGGACGACTTCTTAGTTCAGGTACGAAACCTTTTATTACCTTTGAGTTAAAGCTTTCGACATAAGGAAGAGAGATGCACAATCTTTCTATGATGACTTTTCCATCTGCGCCCCCCACCATCTCGTGCGGAGCCCGTAGCGCACAAATTCGTCTGGCCTCAGCGAGCCTCGAAAGTCGACCCTTCCCGTTCGGAGTCTAGTTCTCAACTCTACGACTTTTTCAAAATCTCCAAAATCCTCCGCGCGCGCTTCCGGTGCATGACGTCATTCACATCTCCTGTTCAACCTTTCTCTGGGATTTTTATTTTGATATCTGTGAACGACACATCCTCCCCGCGCGCGCGTCAACATCTGTGCTCAAGTTTGCACCTAACTAACCCATGTGCTGAGCCGAAAGTTTCTCAGCCTCACTAAACCCAAAGGCAAGACATATAAAACGAAATACCTCGTCCATTATATTACAAGTTTACGTGATATTTAATCCTATTTACCAACCTCCTCCGCTCGGGCAGGATATGACACAAGGTCAATTTTTTAAGCGGAGTTTAACAGGTTTGAATTCAGAGTTTTCTTCCTCCTAGACTAGTTGCTTCACCAAGGCTGAAGAACCTAGTCTGTCCTACTATTTACCCATAGCTGGAGGGAGAATAATTGGATTCATACCTTTCCCAAGGGTATTAGTGCTTTGTGAAAATGCAATCATTCTCGTCCAGGATTTGAGCTCGTGTCGCCGTGTCCATTTCCTACGACGATAACCATTATACCACGTGATATTTAATTGTAACATATAAATCCTCAGTGCTTAGTAGTTGCAATTGTTGCATTTAATTGAGTCGTTTAACTTCATTGCACAAAATATGTAACAATCATTGAGTTAAGTGCTACAACTGAAACAGAATGCATCATTAAAACAATTGAAATGATTTGTGATGTTTGCAATTCAATCTGTGTGCATTTATCAACAATGTAACAAACAATATGAATATCAGTTTGAACACTTGCAATAATTCAGTGATGTTTGCTATTTCATCAATTCACATTGGGCACCTCTGGTAGTGTAACGGTTAGCAAGCTAGACTAGCAAACCTATACGAGTGAGTTCGAGTCTCATTGGGCGCCCCATTCATTCGGCCTTGTGCCACATCAAAGCAAAGAGCTTTGTAAATTACTATTTCATTAATTCACATTGCCTGGATCAGAACGATCGACTGTTCGAACACCGGCAACATCTCTAAATATTATATATTTGACTTCTTTAAATCTGATTATAAAACTTAAATATATCTTCTATAATAAATCAAATTGTGAACACATTGCTTTGAGAGGTTACACCCTATATATATTATATTATCATAATTATATATATATATATATATATAATATTATATTATGATAATTAGTTGTCACTAAATCACTTTGTGGATTTGTGTCGAACCAAGTGCAATATAATATGGAGAGTGCTCAATATCTAGGATAGAGCTATTATATAATAATAATAATAATAAATAAATATATATTTGATATATATATTTAATTCATGAAATTTAGACTGCGACCCCTGGGTTTCATGGAATTTTTTGCAAAACATAACCCATACACGCACACACACACACACACACACACACACATACATACTTACAACCACACGTAAAGAATCATACAAAATCTCAACAGTTTTTGACTCTATTTTTTTCTATTTTCGATTCATTTCATTTTCTTAACTGCCTGATGATTGTTGTTTTGCATAAAACTCTATGAAACCCAAGGGTCAATGTCTAGATATATATATATATATATATAATTGATAAATGTATTTTCTCTTATAATCTTTAATTGTATCAATTTCTTGTGTTATTGATTTTGCATACTTTGGCTTGATTGATCGACATTACTTAGATGCTTCCTTTTATCCCTATATATATATATATATATATATTGGTAGGGATGTCTACAGCATTTTCTTTACACAATGTTTTAATCTCCATTCGACGAAGGTCATTAGACCTGAAATAAATTTACAATGGAACCACTGAATTGAATTTTTCCGTTAAATATATTTAAAAATATCTTTTCGCTCTACATGTGAGTTTCGATGTTTTTAATCTGAAATTAATTATATATCCGATAGCCGGTGACATTGACCTCTCAACTGAAGATTCCAATTCACCTTGGATTAACACTTAACAGTCTAAATCATTGATGATTTTCCTCAGATCATAATACTTATATATATATATATATAATTTTTTTCAGGAAAGGTAGCTTTTTAACCGTGCAGAACAAAATTGGTCGACTGAACAGAAATAAGTTTGTATTTTACCTTAGCCATCCCCCACAGTATTTCTTTTTTACTTCATCACACCCAATCCTGTTTTAGATGGGTTGTAGAATACGCCGTCTGCATCTCTGTACGGGTTTAGGCACCTCGATTGGAGCCACCTATTGGCCATGGGTAGCAACGAGTAATGCCTGATTTTGGTGGCTGAGCAATCCATAACCGGGCAACTAGGTAGTTACGTGACACACAACACACAACTTCTAGACTGGTGATCGGAGAGGCTCAATCCGATCATTCGGCTGGTCATGTCAAACCCTAGCATCGAAATGATTAAGTCCTGACAGTATTCTTCAAATTCCTCTGATGGCAAACAAACACCAAAACCTTTTTATCTTACAGATGCTACAAGGTAGTGGCTGAGGGTCAACTGTTTTGAGAGAAACAGTTAATGAAAATTATTTCTACCACTATATCCATACACATGAAATTAATGAAACTTACTTCTACCATTTTATTAAATACACATAAAATCATATTGGAAAAAAACAACAGTTTTGGCATTAAATTGCCCACAAGGGTTAATATGTCATAAAAAAATTAAGTAACCAGCCAACCTAACTATTCGTTTACAAATCACATACATGAAAAAGAACTAGATTTAGCTTTAAATCGCCCACAAGGGTTGATATGCTATTAAAGAAAATAACTAATCAGCCAACCTAACTATTTGCTGACAAATTAAATGCCCAAAAAATAACTCGATTTGACTTTAAATCACCCATAAGGGTTGATATGCTATTAAAGAAAATAATCAACCAGCCAATCTAATAATTCGCTAACAATTCACATACGTGAAAAAGAACTAGATCTGGTTTTAAATCGCCCACAAGGGTTGATATACTATAAAAGAAAATAACAAACCAACCAACCTAACTATTGGCTGACAAATTGCATGCACAAAAAAGAACAAGATTTGGCACTAAATTATCAACAAGGATTGATATGCCATGAAATAAATAACCAGCTAAAATTGTTTAAGTTTTGTCTAGTGTTTTCATATTTCATTTAATAACAAAGATATTTGCCGACAAACAAAAATAAGAATAGAAAAAAATTGACATTAGAAAACCCACACAGATTGATATGCCATTAAACAAGCCACAATCAAATGACTCTGTCACCAGGTCATTTTTAAGTGGAGTATA
Organism: Sepioteuthis lessoniana; assembly: GCA_963585895.1. Taxonomy (NCBI): domain Eukaryota; kingdom Metazoa; phylum Mollusca; class Cephalopoda; order Myopsida; family Loliginidae; genus Sepioteuthis; species Sepioteuthis lessoniana. Next base: position 20,506,362 of record OY757947.1, read on the forward strand.
GCAGGTTTTAATTCAGTTTTCCTTCTATTTGACAGTTTGTCGAAAGAGGCTTGTCTACTCTTCTATTTACCCAATCTATCTATATTTACTCCCACTCTCTCTGTCTCTGTCTGTCTGTTTCTGTTCCCCCCTTCTCTCTCAATATATATATATATATATATATATATATATATATATATATATATATATATTGCAAAAGCAATTATTCTTGAATGCTTCTATTACAATGGCCTTAGATATAATTGCCCATTCGGCTGGGACGGTAGAATACATTGACAGCATCTCTGCCGAGGCATAATATTTCCCCCACTGCAACGAGTGTCCTCACGTGACATTAAACAATCTTATGGTTAGAATCCAGCCTTATAGTCTTGGAGAATGTAGAGTACCCCTTCATTGCCATTGCATTCAAGTCCATTCTAACTCAGCGTGGTAGCACCTAATAGGGTCCTATCTATGGGTCAAATGGAAATGTGACATTTAAACTGTGTGCAAACAAATGACTTGCATTAAATTAATTTGTTAGAAATAGAACTGTTTGACAATTTAACTGTGTGTAATGACTGATGTTTCATTGAATTATTAGTGATACGTACCATTACTTGTAACCATTTAACAGTACAAACAAATGAATAATGTTGAACAGAATTATTAGTGTTAAATAGCAATACTCGAAACTCTTTAACTGTGAGCATAAATTGTATTATTAGTATTGAATAACAATAGATGGAACCACTTAACGGTGTGCAAATGAATGAATAGTGTTATTAACAAAATTTGTACAACTCATATATTACTAAATATATATATATATATATATATATATATATTACTAAAGTAACCTACAATGTTTGATATGCCATAAAAACCAATCAAACCAAATCATATATATTTAATATACATGTATATTTACTATATATGTGTAAAGAGTATTTGGTATTAAATAACCTACAATGGTTGATATGCCATAAAACCCCATCAAACCAAATCATATATATTTAATATACATGTATAAAGAGGATTTGGCATTAAATAACCTACATTGTTTGATATGCCATAAAACCCAATCAAACCAAAATGAAAAAGATATACATTATTTTTTAAAAAATTCTCTGAGTTAATTTACCATTTAGGCCATGTCAGTTTTAACTCTCTCTCTCTCTCTTTCTCACTCACAGACACACATACACATATATATATGTATAAGTTTCCGTTCATATCTATAACGAGTTTATTCATACATATCTCCAGATGATTGTCTCCTTAGAAGCTTAGGGAGCCAATGCCTACAACCGTTACGCCATGTGTCCTGCTGGACAGTTTAGAGTGAATATTTGGGACTTATAAACTTAATGTTCTTACTTGACTAGAATTACTACTATTATGTATGATTTTTTACCTGTGCTCATATTCAGATCTTTTTTCTGGACGTTGCAGGTTCAATCCTCACTACAGGCGAGTAACAATACAGGAATACTTAACACTTGTACCCGGTTATGTCTAACGGAATCAGAACAGGCGACCCCCGGGGATTCATGTAATATATTAACGTGACCTGTGGGTGTGAATCCAGCGGATGTTATTGACAGATAAATTGATAAGACTGGTGGGATCACCGAAATGTCATCATGTCCACAGGTGCTGTGTATCAGTGGATGTTGAGACAGCTTCATCCGCTCAATGATAATATCAACAAGGTCATTGTCGAAATGTCCCCATGCCCACAGGTGTTGTGAATACGGCGGATGTTGAAACAGGTGCATCCGGTCCTAGATATAGGAATATCACCTTGACCTGTGGACGTGGTTGAATTCGATGATGGTGGCAGATGCCTACGCCCACAGAACCGGGCTTGGGAAAGTAGCCAATGGGAAGCAGACAACATAACTAATGAAAAGCAAAGAAGTGAGAGGTGGGCGTAACCATAGTTAACGAAAAAGAGGAATTGCTGCCGGTCACGTGAGAGTTGTAGACTCTGAAATTTCTCGAATTTCGGCTAAAGTCAGTTGCTAACTGGCTCTTCTGTCTCCTGACAACTCCTTCGTGTGCGCGAACTCTCTGCGATTGCTTTTCTGCTCCACACAAGTATCATCGCCAAAAATAAAATATAATCTTATATTTTTTATATACATACGTGTTCCTCGTTGTTAATAACGCCACAGTATACTATACAACATTTAATAAAGGTCGTAGTTCGAAGTTCCGTGAAGGTTCCCGAGTTCGACAAACACCTGAAGAAGGCCGGGGGACATATCGGTCGAAACGTCGTGGAAATAACAATAGAGATGAAGACATTGGTCCGAAAACCCTTAATGATAACAATCAACACGCTTCATCTCAGAAATTTAGACAACTAATATCCAGCTTTACTGGAACCTCATCATCATATTGTTTAGTGTTATATCCAGGACATTCATTGAGGATGTCTTATTCCTCTTCGGAGATGCAGCCGACTGGATCGCCAACCAGAGAGAGAGAGAGAGAGAGAACTAAATCTAAAACCTGACACAAAACAGATGTGAAGGAGTAGAAACAATGGACACAGTTAACCCCGAAACCACCAATAAACAAACCAAGTAAAAATCCTTCCAAAACCAAAATTCAAATTAATCAACTATGGATCAAAAATGATCCAGTGGATTATTGTCACGGATTAAATGCAAATATTAACGATTTACTTTTATTACAAACTGGACCATTGGCCTAATGAGTAGATTATTCGCTAATGGTCTGGGAGACCGGAGTTCAATCCCAGGTCGAGTCATACCAAAAACTCAAAAAATGGTACTTGATGCCGCCTTGATTAACACTCAGCATTATAAGATACAGATCAAGGGTAAAATGGGGCAATCCAGGGAAAAGAGTAGCGCCCTTCCCTACCCCTCGGTGTAGTAGCTTATGAAAAGGGAGCCTTCAGGTTACCCTCGACTACGGTCGCCAACTTTAATTACTTTATTACAAACACGAGAATTTCTGACTATTAGTTGTCTCCAAGAAACTGTCCTCAAATAAGAAGACGACATCAATATAAAAAATTACCCGTTATTTAATATCATCCATAATACCGGACCCAGGGCCTTTGGAGGAGCATCAGTCCTAATCCGAAATGATATACCCCATAGTAAAATAAATATACTAACAAATATCCAAGCGGTTGCCATTAAGGCCACACTACATAAAACAATTAACCTATGCTGAGTATCTTTATCCCGCCAAATGATAATATAAACGAAAGAAGCTAATGGATCAATTACTGAAATCTTTCATCCCTTTAGGGACTTTAAATATACAATACCCTCTGGGGTTGTAAAGATACAAACACAAAAGATAAAAATTTCGAAAAAGTTATCAATGAAAATGATTTATACCTGCTTAAAAAAAGGCAGACAAAGTTATATTAACCCATCTAGCGGAAATCACTTGGCCATTTGTCGTATAGCCGTGATACAACTATACGTTATACATGTATATGCGGAAACATAATCAACAATAATGACGAACGAACACACTTCTTTAGAAAAATATATCTCTCACACTTTATTCTCGAAAGGGTTGCGAAAGGGTTGTGTGTGAGAGGTGAGTTGGAGACTGACCAGACAGCAACATATTGACCCCCAGTTCCTCTGACTATAGCAACACTTCTTTTCTCATTCTGCTGGGCTGCTCAACCGGAGGTCCTGAGGGCCCAAGCCCTCTGCAGGGAGCTGATTCTCACTGCCTCGAACTGCAACTCGAACTTCAATTAACTGACTCCAACTTTGGCACCGGGTTATATCATTGTTTGACATCCACCTGCTTCTTGTGGGCGTCGCATCTGCACCGACTTCAACCCGTCCACAGGTCAAGGCTATATCTTGATATCTTCGACCGGATGCACTTGTTCCTGGATTGACGGCTGGGTCGAAGGTCAATATGTTACACATTGATTTAATCATATACGACGCCACAGTCTATAAGGACTTTACTTGAGGAGTATACGATGACACTTATGGCAGTGGTCATTTCTCCATCTTCCACCAAAACACAGAACCCAACTGAGAAAAAACAACCCTTTGGAGGCTAGACAAAACCAAATAGGAAATGTTTATTGAAAAATGTAAAGAAAAACTGACTCATATCAAGACAAATTATGACACAGTTGATCATTTTGCATGAATATCAATTTCAATAGCAAAGGACAGCGTTCTAAAAAACTCTACACCAAACAGGGGAAACAGATCCTGGCTCGATAAGAAATGCCAAAACGCTATCAGACTGCGAAGAGTAATTCTAAAGAAGTTTTGAAAAGAAACAACAACCACAAATTTGATAAACTATACGTTAAACAGAGCAAAGGCCCGAAGTGTGAAAGAAGAAACGAATTAGAATACTGGCAAAAATCTGTTAGCAAACTAAATTCCTTTTCTAAACCGAAAGCAGTTTGGAAAGGATTGGGAAAATTGCGTGTAAACATCAAGCAACATCAATAGACATCTCCCAAAATAAAGACACAATAACTGATTATAAGATCTGCTAGCAGAAAAATTTTCCAAAAATTCAAGTCAAAACGACAAACAAAAATTCACAACCGTCAAGTCAAACAATACATAAAAAAATAGAATATAGATTAAATTTTAAATAAAAAAAATCTGAAAGAATACAACAGTCTATTTTTTACATTAAGAGAACAAAAGACTCGATCACATAATTCTACTGTGGGACCAGATGAGGTCCATTATGAATTCTTAAAGCAACTACCAAAAGAAGCGCTAAAATTGCTTTTAAAATATGCAATAACGTATGGACAGAAGTGAAGTTTCCTGATATATGGTGACAAACTAGGTTAATAGCAATTCCGAAACCAAGAAAAACAATTCAAATTCGTAAAATCACAAACCAATTTCTTTGACGAGTTGTTTATGCAAAACAATGGAGAGGATGCTTAACGAGAGATTGGCATTTAGAATCCAACGTCCTTATTTCCAATCTACAATGTGGATTCCATGATAAAAGAAGCACAACAAACCACTAAGTGCGCCTGGAGACAACTATAAGGGAGGCATTTATTAGGAATGAACATCTCAGCTATTTTCTTTGATCTGAACAAAGCGTACGATACGACGTGGAAGTATGGCATATTGAGAGAACTGCGTGATCTAAAAAGTAGACAACCACATTTCATCGATGGTTTCTTATCAAACAGAAAATTTAAAGTTGGCGTTTGATCTACTTATTTTGATAATAAGAATCAGGAAGAGGGAGTCCCACAAAGTAGTATATTGTCTGTTTAGTTTTAAAATCAACAACAAAGTCATGTACCTATCACCCGGAGTGGACAGATCTCTGTATATAGGTGACTTCCTAATGTATTACAGGTCAAAATATATACTCATTATTGAGTGCAAATTGCAACAATAATCAGAGAAAACCAACAAATAGGCAACAGAAAATGGTTTCAGATTTTTTAAAGTAAAATCTAAAAGCGTCAATTTTTGTCATGAGCAAAGATTGCATAATGATCCTAGCTAGCCTGAAACTTGAGAAAAAATCCCCCCGAATATCCCAGGGGTAGATGAATAGAAATTTCTAGGTGTAATATTCGATAAAAAGTTGACCTTTATTCACCATCTGAAATATCTAAAGGCTAAATGTATTAGAACATTACGTATGTGTGGTTGCTCGCACGGAGTAAGGAGTTGACCGAAGCACTTTACTTAAATTATATAGGTCACTGATTAGATCGATATTAGATTACGGTAATTTTATATACCAATCAGCTAGAAAGATCTACCTAAAAATACTTAACCCGATTTACTGTGGATGTCTGAGATTAGTACTTGGAGCCTTTAGAACATTTCCTGTTGAGAGTTTATATGCAGAGGTTAACGAGGCACCTGCAGGTATTAGATCGAATAAATTAGCTCTCAAGTATGATGTCAAATTAAAGTCATGGCCATTTAATCTTGCATAGGACAGTACATTCCATCCAAAATATAAGGAATTATTCCAAAGGAATGAAAAGTCTATAAAACCTTTTGGCCTTCGGATGGAAACAATCAATGAAGAAGAAAGAGTTGACTTAACAAAAATATACAATACTATCTTACCAAGTATCCCACCTTGAACCATAAGGACTCCAAAAGTAATTTTAACCCACTGCCAACTCCACAAAACAAAAATTTATCCTCTAATTTTTGTATAGCCATGAACAACTATATATATATACATATGCATGCAGAATCATAACGACGACACAATTAAGACGAGCGACACAGTTCTTTAGAAAAATATACCTCTCACTTTATTTGAAAGGGCTCGAAAGGTTTACTAAAGGTTTTTACTATGTGAGTGGTGAGTTGGAGGCTGAACAGAACGACATATTGACCCCCACTCTTATAGGCATAAAAGCGTTTCTTTCCCGTTCGCCTCGGCTGCTCAACCGGGGGCCTGGGGGCCCAGCCTCTCTGGGACATGTTCCTCAATGCAGCATCTTCTCTCCAACTGATTGAACTTCCTGTGCACCGAGTTATATAATAATTTATTGCCCGTTGGCTGGGGGAGGGCTGTAAACATTCTGATGGTGAAGCTCCAGTAATGCTGAAGATTTAGGGAATGCGGAGTAGCCCTTCATTGCAATCGCTCCAAAGTCCACTCTTGCCCGGAGTGATAACACCTGATAGGGTCCTATCTATGGGACAAATAGAAGTAAACTGCATACTTATGTTAAACTGGATTGCTTGAAATAGAACTGTTTTTGACATTGAATCTGTACTTACGATAAACTGAATTGTTTGAAAGAGAACTGTTTGATTAAACTGAATAGCTTGAAATAGAAATGTTTTTAACCATTAAACTGTGTACTCACATTTAAACTGCGTACTTATGCTAAACTGGATTGTTTGAAATAGAACTGTTTAGATGTATAAAAATGAATTTTGCATCAAATAACCTACAAAAGTTGATATACCATAAACCCCAAACAAACAAACAAACAAACAAACTCTTACTATTTATAACAATTTTTTTATGTCTATCAATTACGTAATCAGTTGTGCCTGATGTAGAACTGTTGTATAGCCACATAATACATTTACATCTGCATGCAAAATCATAACGACGATACAATAAAGACGAGTGACACAGTTCCTTAGAAAAATACATCTCTCACTTTATATGAAAGGGTTGTGTGTGAGAGGGAGTTGGAGACCGAACAGAACTGCAACATATTGAGCCCCACTCTATTGGCCATAACCGCGTTTCTTTCCCGTTCTCCTGGGCCGCTCAACCGGGAGCCTGGGGGCCCAGCCTCTCTGGGACCTGTTCCTCAATCCAGCATCTTCTTTCCAACTGGTCTGATCTCCAAACTTGTCTGATCCCCAACTCTCAATCGGGGACCAGAGGGCTCCCTCAGCTGGGTGCTGGCTTTCTCTACCGCATCTTGTCTCCAAGTGATTGAATTTCCTGTGCAATGAGTCATATAATAGTTCAACGTCCACCTTCTTCTTGTGGACGTCACAATTTCGCACTCATTCAACCTGTTAACTGTCAAGGTCATAATATCCTGATATTCCTTGACCGGATGCACCTATTATTTACACGGGTGCATTTCCTATTTTGACAGCCCGGCTGGGTCGTAGGTCAATATACAACAGAACGATCATCACTTCGAAAACATGCGATACCTCAACGTATTCTATACATCTCTTTAATTTAGATAATAAAACTAAAATATATCGTAATAAACATTATATTTATCATTAATCTAAGCGTGTATACATTAGGGTTTTTTGCGGGGGTGGGGCAGAGAACTCCTTGAATAAAGAATTTGATAAATAAATGTATTTTCTTAAACGTTTTTTTATTGCCTTTGGTTGTTAGAGTCTCTTGTGCAACGAGTTTTGCATAAATTTGCCTAATTTTTCTTTCGGTGGTTCAACAATACACATCTCTTTGTTGATATGACACTGTTTCAGCTGGTTTGTTTTTCAACTTTCCACTGATATATGAAAAACAAAAACTTTCTTAAAAGTCACAGACGCACAAACCAATGAAATTAATATATTTAAAAAGAAATTGAAAAAATTGGCCACCCGGTCAGTGAGGTTTTGAATACACCGACTGCATCATTGAGGAAGAGGTAAAACCCTTTCCCTATCCAAGAGTAGGAATACTTGAAACCATATAATTACTTGCCAAAGGAAATTTTGATTTAAGCATTAAATAACCCAACAAAGGCTGATATATTATAAGACAACCAACCAACTTAAAAGGCATGATTTGGTCATTGAATAAGTCTATCTCACCAAGAAATCATTGCGAATGTACGTACTGAATACTGGATATTTATCTAAATATATTTAAGATTGATACAACATCGTTGATATATATATATATATATATATATATATATATATATGTAGATAAGATAGATAGATAGATAGATGGCCCAGTCGGCTGGAGCTGCAGAATACACCGACTGCTTTTTTGCAAGGGGTAAAATTCCCCCGACAAGTGTCCTAGATATGACACTAAACAATTTGATGGTGAAGTTCCTGTAATGTTGGAGCTTTGGGGAATGTTGAGTACCTCTTTATTGCCATCGCTCCCAGGTCTACTCTGACTCGGAGCGGTAGCACCTGATAGAGTCCTATCTATGGGTTAAATAGAACTAAACAGTGTCCAAATGTTAAACTTGTAATTCAGTGTGTTCATATTTATCTATCTATCATTGTAATTCAGTGTGTTTGATAGATAGATAGATAGATAGCCCAGTCAGCTGGAGCTGCAGAATACACCGACTGCTTCTTTGCAGGGGGTAAAATTCCCCCGACAAGTGTCCTAGATATGACACTAAACAATTTGATGGTGAAGTTCCTGTAATGTTGGAGCTTTGGGGAATGCTGAGTACGCCTTTATTGCCATCGCTCCCAGGTTTACCCTTGACTCGGTGCGGTAGCACCTGATAGGGTCCTATCTATGGGTTAAATAGAACTAAAAAGTGTCCAAATGTTAAACTTGTAATTCAGTGTGTTCATATCTATCTATCTACCTATCTATCTATCTATCATTGTAATTCAGTGTGTTTGATAGATAGATAGATAGATAGATGTGAACATACGAAGTTACAAAGATCGATTGATCGAGAGAAACATTATATTTCCTCTCTTTACTTCGATCACTCATTTTCTATGTTTATTTTAAGAGCCTTTTCTTACGTTCAATAAAATCTTATCTTTAGTAACAAGCATATAGACCACCAACACACGCGCACGGATGCACTCACGCATATACATAAACACATGAACCGGTACCCACAGACGCAAGTAAGTAGTCACACACACATTCTCGCAAGGATACACACACACACACACACACACAAACATAAGGCCAAACACTCACATGCAAATAAGCCCTCACCACATGCACAAACAAACGCTCATTACACGCCTAATCTACCCCAGGTTCGAATCAACGGTAGAAATCTTAGAGGAAGCGGCTATAGAATCTTTTAGATCCCGTACAGATTTGACGAACAAAAAGACACAGAGACAGCGAGAGAAAGGCGCCTGTGGTGGTGTAATGGCTAGCAAGCTCGACTAGCAAACCTACACGAGTGAGTTCGAGTCTCATTGGGTGCCCCTTTCATATCTTGTGTCACATCTAAGCAAAAAGCTTAGTAAATTACCAGAGAGAGAGAGAGATCAGACAGAAAGAAGAAGAAAAATTCCGAAATATTCAATACAAATAACTCGCACTGTACCATACACGAATATGTGAAATGTACATGAGGCGTTCATTACATATATACATACAATATGGAAATTCGAAAAACACTTGACGACTTCTTTGTTCAGATACGAAACCTTTTATTACCTTTGAGTTAAAGGTTTCGACGTAAGGAAGAGAGACACACATTCTTTCTATTCTAGCTATTTTATCTGCCCCCCCCCAACAGGTGTGGCACTCGCCACGAAGGTCTCCGCGAGCAAACGAAAACCAACCGTCTTCCCCGCGAGGCAGGTCTCATCTCTACTCGTCCGGTGTCTAGTCTCGACTAACTGACTTTTTCAAAATCTCCCAAAATCCTCCGCGCGCTTCCGGTGCGTGACGTCACTCGCACTGTGTAACCCTGTTTCCCATTTCGGGCTATTGTGACATCTCTGAGTGACATGTCTGCTCTGCGCGCACGCGCGTGAACACCTGTTTTAATGTTGCACCTAACTAACCTATGTGCTGAGCCGAAAGGTTCTCAGCCTAACTAAACCCAAAGGCATAAACCGAAATCCCTCGCCCATTATATTACAGGACATTATCACGTTGGCCCAATCCACTGGGGCTGCAGAATACACAGACTGCATCCCTGTAGAGAGGTAAGAATACACTAACGAGTGTCCTGCTTATGACCCTAAACAAATCTGATGGTGAGGCTCCAGTAATTCTGCAGCTTTGGGGAATGCGGTGTACTCCTTTATCGCTATCACCCCCAGGTCCACTCTAGCCAGAGTGCTAGCACCTAATAGGATCCTATCTATGGGTCAAATAGAACTAAACTGTAAACTTATGCTAAACTGAATTGTTTGAAATAAAACTGTTTGAAATTGAAACAGAGTAATTAAGCTAAATTGAATAGCTTGAAATAGAACTGTTTTTTACATTTAAACTGTGTGTAAACAAAGAACTATACTTATGCGAAGCTGAATTGTTTGAATAGTGGTATTTATATGTATAAAAAAAGTATTTGGCATTAAATAAGCTACAATGGTTGATATGCCATAAAAACCCAACCCACCCAACCAACTAACCAACATGATCACGTGGTGATATCCAACCACGAATCCGTTCAGATTCAGATTTTAGATTCAGTTCAAATGCAAATCCCAAAATGGCAGTGGACAAAAAAAAGAAAAAAAGATGCTGTTTGTTTCCAATTGACAGAAAATAGAAAAAAGTTGGAACATTGAAAACCATACAAAAGAGATTCTTTCTTTATTCCTCCCGTTCTTTTTTTTTTTTTTTTTTTTTTTTATCTCCTTTTCTTTTTTTCTTTTTATTCTGAAAACCCTTTTCTTTGTTTTGTTTTGTTTTTTAGGTTTTCTTTTTTTTTTCTTTCATTCTTTTTCCTTTTTTTTTTTGTTTTGCTTTTGTTTTTCGTACTTATTAGGTTTTTTTTTTTTTTCTCTTTTTTTCTTTCCTGACATAAAACGGTCAAGATTTGTTGGCTGAACTGGAGGCAAGTAATTATTTTTTTTCTTTCTTTCTTTCTTTCATTCTTTCTTTTTTTTCCTTTTTTCTTTATTCTTGATGTTTTCTTTCTTTCTTTCTTTCTTTCTTTCTTTCTTTCTTTCTTTCTTTCTTTTCCCCTTACTTGACATAAAAGAGCCAAAAATTGTAGGTTGAATCGGAGACAAGTAATTCTTTCTTTCTTTCTTTCTTTCTTTCTATCTTTCTTTACATAAAAAGGACAAGATTTGAAGTTTGCTCACTGGATATAAGTAATTGATCTTTCTTTCTTTCTTTCTTTCTTTCTTTCTTTCTTTCTATTGATCTATTTATTTTATTCGACTTGGGATATACAATACACCGACTACACCTCTGCAGAGGGGCAGGATCCACCGTCAACGAGTGTCCTGTATATGAGACTAAACACTCTGATGGTGAGGTTCAAGTTATGCTTGAATTTTCGGGAATGCAGAGCACCACTTTGTCTGAAATAGAACTGTTTTTAACATTGAAACTGTACTTACGTTAAACTGAATTGTTTAATATAGAACTGTTTTGACATTTAACTGTGTGTAAACAAAATCTATACCTATACTAATCTGAATTGTTTGAATCAGAATTGTTTGACTAAACTGAATAGCATGAAATAGAGATGTTTTTGACAATTAAACTTTGTACTCATGCTAAACTGAATTGTTTGAAATAGAACTATTTGTATAAAAATTGATTTGGAGTTGAATAACCTAAAAAGTTTGATATGCCATAAAACCCAACCAACCAACGTGATATAAGATTCGAATGTTTAAAACTTTCTTTCTTTCTTTCTTTCTTTCTTTCTTTCTTTCTTCGTTTCTTTCTTTCCATAAACGGACACCATTCGAAGACTGAACATGAAAGAGAAGTAATATTTTCTTTTGTCTTTTTCTTTCTGTCTATTTTTTTTTTCTTCTTTTGGCCTTCTTTCTTTTTCTTTTCTTTTCTTTTCTTTCTTTCTTTATCGATTTCCTGGGACCAGGCAGGAATTTTGGCACGCTTTTGAAAGGAACCAGTGTCAGATATAGAACCACCTTGACCTAAGCTATACGGCCTGAAAATAAAGGAATCGCTCGAAGAGAATGAAATGCAAAATTGCCTCATGGGAATATAGATAAGCCTAACCACACGTCATTATCAAGCTATCATCAATTGGTTCGCGGATTGAACATTTGCCAACGGATATATTAGGTGGATATTTATTCCCTGGGTAGTTTTTGCTGTCATGGGCCGTGTAACTCAATTTGTTTTTCATGACATACAAAAACAGAGAATAATTCGGGCAAAAAATAATACAGAAAATAATGCTGTCAAAATTTCCACGTGTCTTGATAAATTACATATTGTAAAGTTGACATTTACTAAGCTAGCTTTGGCTAGAAGTACAGGGAACTCAGTGAGGATCGAACTCACTTTGTACTATTGTCACAATTAACGCCATATGCAAAATAGACATATAATGTTCATAACGATAGAACATATCAAGAACATAGGAATCTCGAAATTCGAAAACACGTAACGACTTCTTGTTCAGGTACAAAACCTTTTTATTAACTTTGAGTTAAAGGTTTCGACATAAGGAGGAGAGACACAATCTCGCTATGCCGTCTTATTCATTTGGCCCCTATTTCATGCGGCCCCCATAGGGAGCAAGTTCGCCTCGCGTCTGCAAGCTCCAAAAGTCGATCCTCCTCGTTTGGCGTCTAGTACTCAACTCTCTTACTTTCTTCAAATCTCCTACAAACCTCTGCGTGCTTCCGGTGCGTGACGTCACCTGCACCCTGTCACCCCGTTCCGTCATCTCGGGCTATTTTGACATCTCTGAGTGGCACGTCCGCCCCGCGCGTGCGTTACCACCTACATCAAGGTTTGCACCTAACTAACCCATGTGCTGAGCCAAAAGGTTCTCAGCCTAACTAAACTCAAAGGCATGAACCGAAATCCCCCTGCCATTACGTTACAACTTTTAAGAACATACACCTCTTAGACTTTAACGTGACACTTGGAAAAAGAGAAAGATAGGAACTACACAAGGAAGCCGCACCCTACAAAACAGCGACTTTACAGCCACTTACCACGCATGGTGTAGTCGTTATCGTCGTAGGAAATGAACACGGCGACTCGAGTTCAAATCCTGGACGAGACTGATTGCATTTCACATAGCACTAATACCCTTGGGAAAGGTATGAATCCAATTATTCTCCCTCCAGCTATGGGTAAATAGTAGGACAGACTAGGTTCTTCAGCCTTGGTTAGGCAACTAGTCTAGGAGAAGGAAAACTCTGAATTCAAACCTGTTAAACTCCGCTTAAAAATTGACCTTGTGTCATATCCTGCCCGAGCGGAGGGGTTGGTAAATAGTACCACGCATGAAAAAGATGAAAAAGACATGTTGGACTTGGCTGGAGAAGCAAGGACAAATTTATTAGGAAAGTTCTCCAGTTGGCGCCCACACATTGACAAACCAGTTTTGTCCGACCAGTAAAAACTTACAGTGCGAACACTGGGTGCTGGCTAGAAGAAAAAAAATTACTATTATTAAAATCAAAAATTATTATTGCCAATTTTAAGCAAAATATAATAATTCTTTTTTTTTTTAAGCAAAATTTTCTAATAAGATAGCAAAAAGTTTCTGTGCAGAAAAAGATGTGATCTACAGTTAAAAGTTATCAGGCAGATAAAAGATAAATTCTGATATTAATAAGATGTAAATCGTTGGCAAATTCGGACGCTACTCTTGAAGGTTTTCAAGATGAATGAATAAATTTAAAAATCCAGAAACCCAATCCTAGAAATTTTATTTAATACAAATATATATATATATATATATATATATATATATATATATATATATATATATAAATAAAGATATTTGCTTATAAGTTCTCCAGCGATATCTTGAAGATAAACAACGGTTTTACAGAGTCGCAGGTAAAGAAAAAGGCAAAGTTTATATATATATATATATATATAAGAATGAATAAAGACAATTTTTAAAGAGTTTGTCCTTGATCCAAATAATTTTTTATCAACCGATACTTCTAATGTAACGGGAATTAAAAACTGTCGTGTTAATTACGACAGTAAAAAAGATAATTATTCTTGAACAATATTTGTTACAAATTTTCATTTTAATATGAACTCGGTTTCTATTAATATCAGAAACGGAAAAAAATAATTAATCAGGATAAAAAGTACGTTTGTTATTTAAGAATTAAAAAAGAGTTGTTCAACTCTCGAGTGTCAACTTTTCTTTTAAAAATAAACTTGCTTATTCAAATTACAATAAAAGATATATAAGTAAAGTTGGCGACCTTAGTCGAGGGTAACCCAAAGGCTCCCTTTTCAATATCTACTACACCGAGGTGTAGGGGAGGGCGCTACTCCTTTCCCTGGATTGCTCTACTATACCTTGATACGTACCTTATAATGCTGAGTGTTAAGCAAGGAGGTATTAATTACGTATAAAAGTTAAGTATAAAAATTATGATTTTAACTTTATAAATATTTAAATTTCGATTATTCTCTAATATTACGAAAAACCGGCGAAAGAAACAAATACATTTAAACAGTACAAATTGAATTTTTTTCTGCTTCGTTAATAACAGACGCTTGGAGTTCAAAACGCTAACGGACGTTATTGATTTAAATTTGAAACACCGGAGATTGGACTTTTCAAAACCAACACACGGACACAGCGTTTCATCATTTATGTAACAGTTACTGAAGCGTTCAATTCCTTTTACAAACATGTAAAATTAAAAAAAAATGCTTGCAATAAAATAACCAAAGTAAAATAAATAATTGTTTGGGAATGAACTTCAATATCATTAGATAAAAATATTTTTTATAGACTTGCCTAGAATAAAGACTAATAAGGACGTATTTATAGAGGGAGTGAAGAGACTCCGTAGAATCGCTAAATCTTGATAATGATGATGATGATGATCTTAGCACGTTAACCATTACACTATTCCAAGTGCCCTTACTCGCTTCTAAAGTTTAGCGGGAACTACCATAAAGTAAAGTAAGTAAAGTTGGCGACCTCAGTCGAGGGTGACCCGAAGGCTCCCTTTTCAATAACTACTACACCAAAGGGCAAGGGAGGACGCTACTCCTTTCCCAGGATTGCCCCATTTTACCTTTGATCCTCACCTTATAGTGCTGAGTGCTAAGCTCGGCGGCATCAAGTACCAATTTTTGAATCTTTGGTATGACTCGACCTGGGATTATACCCAGGTCTCCTGGATCATTGGCAAACACTCTACTCAATAGACCCAAGACCATAAAAATGGCAGCAAATAATTTTAAATTCATTCTTTTTTAATTTCGTATTGAACGTATCGCTTCGTTTCTCAATGGCATATCAACCTTCGCGCATTATGTGATGCCAAAGCCATCTTTGTAAATGAACAGCGGTGATATTATTTAATCCATGGCTGGGGAGGGGTTGATACTTTTCTAGAGGGTATTAGTTTGAAAGAGAACGTAACAGCATAACTAGAGTTTGAACTTACAATGATATCGCAGTCCTGTACGTCAGCCACAACGCTATGAGCCACCCCTTAATGAAACCCTTTCAAAAAGTACTCAGCATCACCCCTAAATAAGTGGACCCTGACCAATTTTTTATTGGAAATAAAAGACACCAAAATTTAATCTTTCCTAAGGGAAAATCATACAATGAAAACGGATGTAATTAGGTATTTTTCTTTACCCTTCAACAGCATTGAAAGATAAAAAGAAAAGTGAGATCCTTTTATTCCGGGAAGTTAAATTTAATGGTTGAGTTAAGGTCAAGCAGATAGAAAACATGTCTATGTTTAACTTATAATCAAAATTATCTCACTTTATAAAACTCTGTGCCTGTGCAAGGCTTCACTGCCGATATTTGACAACTGACCATTCTAAAAAAACTAAAACAATACTTTTCCTTTGTTTTATTTTTCAAAATCCATATCTTTGACCTTGGTTCTGTGTCTGTCTCAGTCATCACCAGAATCTTTGATGTTACAGCCCATTCAGCTGAGACAGTAGAATACATCTCTGCAGAGCGGTAAGATACACCCACCAATGCGTATCCTAGATATGACATTAAACCAGATAGTAGGCGACAACTCTAGAGTTTTAGGGAATATGGAGTTCCCATTCATTGCCATTGTTCCCAAATCCACTCAGATACAAAGTTGTAGCACCTGAGAGGGTCCTATCTATGTGACAAATAAAACCATTTGACATTTAAACTGTGAACAAACAAATGATTTAGGCTAGATTAAATTGTTAGAAATTGAATTGTTTGAACATTTAACTGTATGAAAGCAAATGATGGATGTTAAATTGAATTCTAAGTGTTATATAGCAATACTTGGAACCATTTACCAGTGTGCAAAAGAATGAGTAATATTAGATAAAATTATTAATGTTCATTCGCAATACTTGAAGCTCTTTAACAGTGTGCCTAAATGGAATTGTTTTTATTATATGGCGATACTTGAGACCATTTAACTGTGTGCAAATAAAACTTTTTGATAGCAATATTTGAAACCATTTAGGAGGTGCCCGTGGTGTAATGGTTATCGTCGTAGGAAATGGACACGGCGACACGAGTTCAAATCCTGGACGAGACTGATTGCATTTCACATTGCACTAATACCCTTGGGAAAGGTATGAATTCAATTATTCTCCCTCCAGCTATGGGTAAATGGCAGGGCAGACTAGGTTCTTTAGCCTTGGTTAGGCAACTAGTCTAGGAGAAGGAAAACTCTGAATTCAAACCTGTTAAACTCTGCTTAAAAATTGACCTTGTGTCATATCCTGCCCGAGCGGAGGGGTTGGTAAATATAAATATTTGAAACCATTTAATTGAGCGAAAATAAATGATTAATACTAAATAGAAATATTCTTGTTGGAATATTTAGAACCATTTAAGCGAGGGCAAACAAATCCTCATCATCATGTCGTGCCGCCAGCACGGATATCCCTGACCCTCTCTCGCCACTTCTCCCTATCATTCATCGCTTTTGGCAGGTCTTCAGGGTTACATACCTATCCTCACATAGCTGCTGTATGTATGTTCGAGCTGGTCGTCCTGTTTGGAAGCAAACAAATGATTAATACTAAATAGAACTATTGGTGTTTAAATATTTGAAACCATTTAACGGTGCACAAAGATTCGTAATATTTGTGTGCAAATAAATCAGTTCTGACTCCTTTAAAATCAAGATTACCGACAAACTATTGACTTACATATCATATTAACTGCATGCAAACAAATGAGGGGGGTCCTCGTGGTTTTATGGTTAAAGCGATGGACTGCAGAATTGTAGTAAGCGAGTTCGTATTGCAGTCGTGATATTACGTTCACTTTCCGGCAAATATCCTTGGGAAAGGTATGAACCCCCTTATCCTCCCAACTATGGGTTAAATAGTACCACTACTGTTCTTCTAGAAGAATAGCTTGGGCATTAAATAATCTACAAAGGTTGATATGCCATTAAACAAAGAAACCAAACCAAACCAAACAAGTGAGCTCTGGCTCATTCAAAAATATTATCTACAAACTATGCTTTTAAAAATCATATATAATATGTATAAAGTGGATTGAATAACCCACAATCGTTGATATGCCATGAAATTTATAAACCATGTGTGTATATAACCCTTTAACTGTGTGCAAACAAATGAGATCTGACTAGTTTAAAAATATTATCTACAAACTGTTTACAAATCATATGTATGAAGAGGATTTGTCAATTAAATAACCCACAATGGTTGATATGCCATAAAACCAAACCAAACTTATAAATCGAAACTATAACAATTTACCAGTTGGTAAAAAATTAGCTTAAACTAATTAAAAAATAAGGTTATCTTCAAATAGACTTCTACAGCTATTAAACTGTGTGCAAACAAATGAGTTCTGACTCGTTAAAAAATGTTATCTTCAAACTATGTGTTCACAAATCATATGTATTAAGTGGATTTGGTATTAAATAACCTACAATGGTTGATATGCCACAAAAAACGACCGAACGAAATCATATATATTTAATATATATGTATAAAGAAGATTTGGCATTAAATAACCTACGACGGTTGATATACCATTAAACCAAGACAAACTAAACCAAACCAAATCATATATTTAATATATATGTATAAAGAGGATTTGGCATTAAATAACCTACAACGGTTGATATACCATTAAACCTAGCCAAACTAAACCAAACCAAATCATATATATTTAATATATATGAATAAAGAGAATTTGGTATTAAATAACCAACAATGTTTGATATGCCATAAAACCAAACCCAACCAAAGTAAACTTTAATGGCAACAGTTCAATATCTAGGTCGCCAGAACAGATCATAGACCCACATGCAAACATAGACATTGATATATGCACGGAATTTGATGGGAGTTTGAATCTTTTTGTCGAAATATTATATTTCTCTCATATAATAAACTGAAAGAAAAGAATTATATACGCAATTTATCTGTTAAGTTAAAAAACGAAGAGGGGAAGCTCATTTGAGATTTTAAAAGATGACTTTTATCATTTCAGACAGATGGGCGGTAAGTGACCGTGTAGGTGAACATAGAAGAACGTTACTAATGAATTCCTCCTTGCTTCTCCAGCAGTGTCCCGCATGTCTTATTTGTCTTACTTGGATGGTTTGTGAGATGGGAGGTAAATGACCTTGTAGGGGTCCAAAGAAGAACGTCACTTATGATTTCGTCCTTACTTCACCAGCAGTGTCTCGCATTTCTGTTCGTCTTACTTGGATGGTTTGTGGGGTGTCCTCATGGTTTAATGGTTAAAGCGATAGACTGCGGAATCATAGAACGCGAGTTCGTACTCCAGTCGCGCTATTACGTTCACTTTCGGGCAAATACCCTTGGGAAAGGTATGAACCCCCTCATCCTCCCAGCTATGAGTTAAATAGCACCACTACTGTTCTTCTTGGAGAATAGCTTTGGCATTAAATAACCAACAAAGGTTGATATGCCATTAAAGAAAGAAACCAAACCAAACCTTGGATGGTTTGGGAGATAGGAGGTAAATGGGCGTACAGCTGTTATTTCATGGGATGTTGCTTCCAGGATTTGTCCAAAAGAGCCCCAGCATTCTTGTGCAGTTCCCATGCATTTTATTAGCGTCCCCGTGGTGCACCCATACAGTAGTAATGTCACAGCCAATTAGAAAAAATCCTGTTTTATTTTATCAAAAAAATCAAACTTTCATATGATCGGTAAGCTATCGATAGCACTCCACGCCTTCGGTAGGTGTTTATAAAATCACTTTTAGTAGATGAGATATTACTGCCGTGGTAAGTGAACTTGTGTACTAGTTTTAAAGGCCTGCCACTTAAAGTGGAGAGGGCTCCTTCTCGTTTATTTGCGTTCACGTGGAAGCTAATGACTCCCCTTGATTAATGAAACAAAGTTATAAAAGTTAAATGTTCACGCACCAAATAATTTTGAATTCATATTTTTAAAATTAGCATTTAAAATGAAAATACTATGTAAAAAAAAGTACGAGAGTCAGCCAAAATACTTTCATGGAATGAGATTAAATTTCGTTTTTTTTTTTTCAACAAAGTCCCCCGAGCGATCGGCACACTTCTTCCATAGCCGTTGCAGTGCTTAGATCCCATTGGTTAAAAGTTCATCAACAGCAGATACAACGACATCATATGAACTTTTCAACCAATGAATCTTTTACTCCACCCTTGTATACAGCATCAGCCCTATATAAGTAAATCCCTTCGGAGGTGCCCGTCGTATAATGGTTATCGTCGTTGGAAATGGACATGGTGACTCGAGTTCAAGTACTGGACGAGGCTGATTGCATTTCATATAGCACTAATACTTTTGGGAAAGGCATGAATCCAGTTATTCTCCCCCCCATTCCACTGTTATATAATTAAAGTGATAATTTTTTTTGGTATTAATCATTTTTCGTTAATTATATTTTATTATTTAGTTTGGTAAGGCTTTGAATTACTCGGGTCCCTTAGTCTAGGTGCATGGGTCCCTTAGTCTAGGTGCATGGTTAGATGGAGCAGTTTTACGCCTGCGCGGAAAGGATACGATAATCATCATCTGTTCTAATAAACACCCAGACAGGAAATGGGATTGGAGTGTAGATAACGTAATGCCCAGAAGAGAAGGTCCTGAGAATTTGAGGATTTTGAAAAGAAATAGTCGAGGTCGACCGTTGATAGAAGCGGTTGAGTTTTTCGGATCTCGTCCGGCAAAGATGAATTGAGATCTTAAATACCGCAAAAAGCGCCACGCGTTGGGGGTGGGGTCAGCATAGTATGGTTAGCATAGGCTTTTATGATTTGTGTCGCTCTCCTCGTATCGAAGGACCAAAGCCAGAAATTAATAAACGCGCTCGTATCCGAAACGACAGAGTCTACCAGTATTTGTATCACTATTCTTATTGATAGCTTTATGCATATGCAACACAACTATGGGTAAATAGTCGGGCACACTGGGTTCTTTAGCCTTGCTTAGGCCACCAGTCTAGAAAAAGGAAAACTCTGAATTCCATCCCGTTAAACTCCGCTTAAAATTTGACCCGTATCACATCCTGTCCGAGCGGAGGGGTTGTTATATATATATATATATATATATATATATATATTAGATCCCTAATATTTTCTTTAAATAAAAAATCAAAGATAATAGAATTTTATTCTTTCTAGAGGAACATTATTTAATCAAAACTGATATTATTAGGTATTATTTATTACCAAACTCAGTAGCATTGAAATTCTGCAACCAAAAATAAAATTGATCGAATATTCATAAAGGATGTACATATTCATATTTTGAAAATCAGTTTCAATACTGTAGAATTTGTTAATAAGTAATGCCTAATGATATTCGTTTTGATGGCTCCCTCTCTCTCTCTCTCTCTCTCTCTCTCTCTCTCTCTCTCTCTCCCATAAGTCGGAGAGAGAGAGAGAGAGAGAGAGAGAGAGAGAGAGCAATCAAAATGGATATCTGACTACATTGGCCTTGGTTAGGCAACCAGTCTAACTGAATTCGAACCAGCTTTAATCCGCTTAAAAATGACATCCTGTTCGTTGTGGAGAGGTTGGGTAAATATATATTCCCATATCTCTTAGTTTTGAATTTGTCATCCTGAGTTAAATTTAATAAAACTCTGAATAAATACTAAATATTAGATATGGAATAAAACAAAAAAAAGCCTTTTAATGCTTAAATTCATTGTGAAAATAAAATGGCTTATCGTGGCAAAAATTATATATTTATCTATTGATAAATACGGTTTGGTCCTTGCAGAATTTGAAAATTAACTTTAGCAGTGTGCTCATGTTGACATATTTTAAGAGCGAGTAAAATATCAAAACAAATTCTTGTTGGGATCCTTAATTTCTTTTACATCATCGTCAGAGAATTTTTCTATGAAATTCTAGAGAATTTTAAAATTGGCTCTTTGTGAACGTTGATGGTATGGAAAAATATGGAATTACTGTGTCACTGTAGAGTTAGCGTGACTAATGTTGGTTTCTCTTGATTCCAAGAGACTATGAAATAGAAAGGGGGTATCGAACGTTTTCTGTATATAAAGATCCAGCTTGAATATTATGATTAGCAGTGCCTCAAGAATAGCGAGTTGCTGTTTGTTACTATTTGATTCAAGAATGGCGAACAAGGCATGATTATATAAGTAAACTAAAGTTGGCGACCCTTGTCGAAGGTGACCAGAAGGCTCCCTTTTCAATAACTACGACACCGAAGTGTAGGGGGAGGGCGCTACTTCATTCTCTGGATTACTCCACTTTACCCTTGATATGTACTTATATAATGCTGAGTGTTAAGCAAGGAGGTATCAAGTACCATTTTTAAAGTCTTTGGTATGACTCGACCTGGGATTGAACCCAGGTCTCCCGGACCATTGGCGAATACTCTACTCATTAGACCAATAAGCACAAATACGACTGTCCAATAGGTGTCGCCTCATGGCATGGAGTTAGGTTGTTCGTTGCTATGGAATGGTTCAACTTGAATACAATTTATATATCTGTCTCTTTGTATGTAACTAAAACTGTCCTGTTATCTATTTTATAATTCTGTCAGTCCGTTCGTTCGCACTTCCCAGCCATGTGAAGTATTTCATCCTCAATCAACTCTGATATTCTTAGATATAGGAGCTTACCTTATTTCTAGACCTAATCTTGAGAATAAATACAGTGGCTAAAAAATTATGGGTCGTTTATTAAACAAAATGAGTCTTTACTCTAGTATACACATGGTGTGGAAAAAAAATATGAAGTAAAATTTTTTAGTTTGATTCGACCAATTTTTGAAAAAAAAATCGCGATAAATCTACATTTTTATCATTCGTTCTATTATTCAAGCACTTTTTCATTAAAATTCAGCCCAATATGAGTGAGCAAGAAAAAAAAAAAAAAAAAAAAAACGACAAAGAATCTTTGATTTGTTTAACATCGAAACCAAGCCAAACTTTCTTTGCCTGCCGTATACAAGGCAAGAAAAGAATTTTACTGAAAAAGAGCTTTTAGAGGAAAAGAGGGTGTGGAGAATTAAAAAAAAACGAAAAAAGTTTTTTTTAACTGCTCTACGGCGATTAAGAAGGACCCCATAGCATCACCGTAAGAAAGCACGCTAATGAATTGAAAGTCCACGAGAAAATTGTGGGGAGAGTAATTAAACAAGATATAAGCCCAGACCCCAATCCTATTGATTACGCTATATGAGGCATTTTAGAAAACAAAATAAATGCAATTGAATAAATCTTGTTTCATAATAGAGTCATTTATTATCATATTACAATATTCCTAATTTTGCTTCCGCACCCTGTACGGTAATCATTACTATTAACAGGACACATGGAAATTCCACTGTACGAAAAAAAAAAAAAATCAAGAGGATCTATTTAAGCAAAAAAGGATGATTTACAATTTTTATTACGTATAAATCCTATTATTTCCTTAACAATAAATAATAGAAACATGAAAGAACTTCCCTAGAGCTCGTCAGTTCTTTAGCAAATCAATATAAAATAATTTATGTTTACTTTCCAGCTCATTGGCCTAGTGGGTAGAGTGTTCGCCAATGGTCCGAGAGACCTGAGTTCAATCCCAGGTCGCGTCATACCAAAGACTTTAAAAATGGTATTTGATACATCCTTGCTTAACACTCAGCAATATAAAGTACGTATCAAGAGTTAAGTTGAGCAATCTAGGGAAAGGAGTAGCGCTCTCCCCTACACCTTGGTGTAGTAGCTATTGAAAAGGAAGCCTTCTGGTCGCCCTCGTCAACGGTCGCTAACTTTACTTTTTATACTAGTTAGTGAAGATATATGGGAAGTTAGCTCAAAGCAATTCCAACGGAATTGAACACCGTCTTTCATCTTATGCAAATCTTCTTTTCTTTTCTTAAATAGCTCCTTTTGATTTTTTTTTCTTTCGGTAATAGCGATATTTTTCCTATTAAAGCAGTGGACATAAATTTTTCTAGGAGAGTTATGATATTATTATGAAGTCATTTATTCTGTAACGAGTCGATCGTTCTGTGTTCTTTTGTATTGCATTCCTTCATATGCAAATAACGTACAACTGTTGTCCAATACAAGAACAAAACAATCTTAAGTCCAATTTTCAAGTGATCGATAACACAATATTAAACAATTTTTGCATATTGATGATATGAATTATTACTGGAGAGTATGTGTTATTTCCTAATTGTTTATGTTGTAAAAGTATAAAAAATATCCATTATTCCCATGAAACTTTGCTTTTGTGTCGTGGATAACAAAATGTAAAGCAAATTTTGTTCCTGGATCGTATGTGTTATTTCTTAATTGTTTAACACAATATAACACATTTTTCCGATCCCAGTCGATTGTGGCTATGGAATACGCCGACTGCATCTCTGATAAAAAGGCTAAGACCCCACCACCAAGTCTCGTTGATAAGAGACTTATTTAGCTGATGGTGAGGCTCCAAGATTAGAGATCTTGGGGAATGTGGAGTATCCCATCATTATTATTACTCCCAGGTCTACTCTGATCCCCAGAGGTATTAACTGTTAGGGTTCCATAAATGGGGCAAATAGAAATATTTAATAATTTTCTTGGCCCAGTCGGCTGGGACTGCAGAATTCACTGACTGCATTTCTGCAGAGTGGTAAGACAAACCCAACGAGTGTCTTGTGGGCTAGTCGACTGGTGCTGTAGAATACACCGACTGTATTTTTGCAGAGAGGTAAGACTCACCCAACGAGTGTCCTGGATATGACAATAAAAAATCTGATGGGGACACTCCAGTAATGCTGAAACTTTGGGGAATGCGGAGTACCCCTGTTTTGCCATCACTCCCGGATCCACTTTGGAAGCACCTGATAGGGTCCTATCTATGGGACAAATAGAACTAAACTGTGTACTTATTCTAAACTGAATTGTTTGAAACAGAACTGTTTCGACATTTAACTGAACTAATTTAACATTTAACAGCGTATAAACGAAATACTATACTTATACTAAACTGAATTGAGTGAAATTTAATTCGGTGTTAAATGATCCGAAAAAGGTTGATACGCCGTAAAACAAAACAACCAACGAATCAATCTAATCATTTTTTTATACTTGAAACCATTTAGTTTTAAGCTAACAAGTAACTTAAATTAAATTATTAGTATTACATAGTAATGCTTAATATTATTTAACTGTGTGCAAACAAATTATTAATATTAAATCATATTGGTTGGTTGTTCTTTGGCATATCAATCTTTGTAGGTTATTTAACACTAAATCCATTTCTATGCAAATTGTCAGTCCTATTTCAAACAAATCAGTTTAGCATGAGTACACAGTTTAATTGTCAAAAACATTTCTATTTCAAGCTATTCAGTTTATTCAAACAGTTCTAATTCAGCTTATTCAGTTTAGTATAAGTACAGATTTTGTTTACACACAGTTAAATGTCAAAACAGTTCTATATTAAACTATTCAGTTTTGCATAATAAATACGCAGTTTAAATGCGAAAAACAGTAAACTCAAACCACGGTTTAGTTCTATTTAACCCCTAGATAGGATCCTTGTCAGGTACCACCACTCCGGGCCATAGTGGACCTGGGAGCGATGGCAATGAAGGGGTACTCCGCATTCCCCCAAATTCTAGCATTACTGGAGCTTCACTATCAGGTTGTTCCGTGTCATATTCAGGATACTCGTTGGGGGTGGGGTCTTACCCCTCTGCAGAGAAGCAGTCGGTGTTTTCTACCGCTCCAGCCGATTAGGCAAAAATCATATTGATAAATAGAATTATATTTGATAAAAATCAATACTTGAAAACATTTTACTGTGTGCAAATAGATTAGCTCTGTTTTTTTTTTTTTCTAAATTTTACCTAAAAACTATTTTGTTTTCAAATCCTATATATTCAATATACATGTATAAACAGAATTTGGCGTTAAACAACCGACAAGTTTGTTTGTTTGGGTTTTATGGCATGTCAACCTTTGAAAGTTACTTAATGCAAAATCCATTTTTAGAAAAATAAAGTTCTATTTCAAACAATTCAGTTTAGCATAAGTTTAATCGTCAAAAACATTTCTACTTCAAGCAATTCAGTTTTGATAAACAGTTCTATTTCAGATAATTAAGTTTAGTATAAGTATAGTATTTTTTGTTTACACAGTTAAATGCCAAAACAGTTCTATTTCAAACAATTCAGTTTAGTGTAAGAACAGTTTCAACGTCAAAAACAGTTCTATTTCAAGCAATTCAGTTTAGCATACAGAAACTGTTCCATTTCAAACAACTCAGTTTAGCATAAATTCGCAATTCGCAATCAGGTGCTACCGCTCCGAGCCAGAGGGGAAATGGGAGCGATGGCAATGAAGGTGCACTCCGCATCCCTCAAAGCTCCAGCATTACTGGAGCCTCGCCTTCAGATTGTTTATTGTCATATTCAGGACACTTGTTGTCGCGAGGGAGTCTTACCCTTCTGCAAAGAAACAGTCGGTGTAATTTACAGTCCCAGCCGACTGGGCAATAACCAATATGGACTGATATGCTGAAAAACCTAACCAGCCAACAACAAATTTTGCTCCTAGATAATATGTGTTATTTCTTAATTGCTTACATTGTAAAAGTATAGAAAATAGCTATTATTCCCTTCAAAACTTGCCTTTGTGTCCTGGATAACACTATGTCAAACAAATTTTCTTCCTGGATTGTATATGTTATTTCTTAATCATGTTGTAAAAATATAGAAAATGGCCATTATTCTCTTCAACCTGGATAGCCATATTCTTCGCTTCATATCCCTTCTACCACTTCATCTTCTTCGTACAGGATTCGATCCTCTTCGCTAGGAAAAATAAACACGAAAACATCTTGTATTCACATATGCCTTTATTTCTATTCTTCATTACTCAGGACGTCTTTTACACAACCGGCCGAAGGAAGCGTGAATTAACCCTTCCGAGAACAGATGGAAAATATGACCTCACAAAATTTACTCGTCCATCGGTTTCGGCTAACTTGGGTAAACGAGAAAGTTGAAATATTATTCTAACTTTCACTATTCGTAATTACATGACTTTAACAATCCTCTAATGAAAACCCAACTCACAAATTACCTAAGACGTGACAAAAAGACAATCAAACTCACTTGACATCATCCAGACATAACACTCAAACAGCATTGTCTAAATTTCTGAGACGAAGCTTGATGATTTTTACCATTAAGGGTTTTCGGACTATTGTTTTCATCTTTATTGTTCTTTCCACAACATTTCGGCCGATATGTCCTCCGGCCTTCTTCAGGTGTTTGTCGAAATCGGGAACCTACACAGAACTTCAAACTACGTCTTTTATTGAATCCATGGGGGTCGCCTGTTCTGATTCCGTTAGCCATAACCGGATACAAGTGTTTAGTATTCTGTATTGTTACTCCCTGCAGTCAGAATTGAACCTGAAACCTTCAGATGATTGTCTCCTTAGAAGCTTAGGGACATATCAACCGAAACGTTGTGGAAATTACCATAAAGATGAAGACAATAGTCCCAAAACACTTTATGATAAAACTCAAACAATGGTTTGATTATTAAAAATAACTACGCTACGTACTAATTAAAAGTTTCTGTGGATCTATTATTTAACATTATTTCGTAATTGCTTCTGTTGTAAAAATATAAAAATTGCCTTTAACCTTTCAGACTTTACTCTTCTGTCTTAAATGATGAAATTTTGAAATGAATCAATTTTTTTTAAAAAATAAACACGTTTTCACATTCACATTGAATGAAACAAGATATGAACCAAATTTCATAAGTATTTAAACTACATAATTTTTTAGAACTGATTCTATAATATAAAAAAAAAAAGTTGGCGACCATAGTCGAGGGTAACCCGAAGGCTCCCTTTTCGATAGCTACTACACCAATGTGTAGGGGAGGGCGCTACTCAATATAATTTGCTAAAATATTTAGATATTGGTTGGTTGGTTGGTTGTGGGTTATATGGCAAATCAACACATGTAGGTTATTTAATGCCAAATCCATTTTTACACAAATAATCAGATCTATTTCAAACAATTCAGTTTAACATGAGTACACAGTTTAGTTGTCAAAAACATTTCTATTTCAAGTTATTCAATTTAGTCAAACAGTTCTAATTCTAAGAAATCAGTTCAGCATAAGTACGCAGTTTTGTTCTATTTAAATCCAGTTTTACACAAATAATCAGTTCTATTTTGAACAATTCAGTTTTGCATGAGTACACAGTTTAATTGTTAAAAACATTTCTATTTCAAGCTATTCAGTTTAGTCAAACAGTTCTAATTCAACCAATTCAATTTAATATAATTATACTATTTGTTTACAGACAGTTAAATATAAAAAAAAGTTCTATTTAAACCAATTCAGTTTTGTATCAGCATACTTTTCTTGTTTATAGACAGTTAGATGTCAAAACAGTTCTATTTCAAAGAATTCAGTTTAGCATATAAAACAGTTCTATTTCAAAGAATTCAGTTTGGCCTAAGTACGCAGTTAAAATGTAAGTACACAGTTTAATTGTCAAAAACATTTCTATTTCAAGCTATTTATTTTAGTCAAACAGTTCTATTTCAAACAATTCAGTTTTGCATAAGCTTGTTGTTTAGTTCTATTTAGGGCCCTATCAGATGCTACCACTCAGGGCCTGAGTAGACCTGGGCGCAATGACAATGAAGGGGTACTCTGCATTCCCCAAAGCTCCAGCATCACTGGAACCTCATAATCAGATTGTTTAGTGTCATATCTAGGACACTCATTGCGGGGGGTCTTACCCCTTTCCAAAGATGCAGTCAGTATATTCTACAGCTCCAGTCGACTGGACAATATATTTAAAAATGATTCGTTTATTTTGATTTGCGACTATCATATAAATAAATTTCACTTTGCAGCCCTTAAATATAGTTTTAAAATTTTCATTTAAAAAAAAGCAAAGTATATCCTCGTAAAACGTTCTGATTTCCCATTTTAGATATTAGGTGAACCTTTGCCTGAGTGATGGTGCAGCACAGTCTTCCGACTCGCATTAACTTAAACTCAGTGAAACACACGTTTGCATAACCAAAAAAAGCAGGCAACTTGGCCCCACCCAACTTGTGAGATAGGGGCAATATAGTCCTTTTATCTTTTTCTGTTAGGTGAAACCAAGCAAATGGAAAATCGACATCAAGTCACTTGTTCCATGGCACCAGCCAAGGGTAGGTGTCTACGTGAAGGTATGAAAGATATGTCAATGATGAGAAAAGCACTGACATTAACACCTTCACGTTTTATTGGGGTGCTGAAGGATGATAAAAGCGGAGGGGAAGCATATCTTTTAGGGTCTGATATTGATACGTGGGAGGCGTCGAGATTTTGGCCGGGAAGAGCTTCAGCATTTCACTTACCGCTTCGTGCGATGTAATTTGAAAGAATGGAATGATGTCTTGACGCTTTACTTGTTGAGAATTTGCTATGCGAAATGCAATTGCAACGGACCGAGCAGAGAGTCCATGCAAATGTTGGTCACCACAAATATTCATTATGGCTTTGTATCTGACTAAAACTAACAAACATTTTCCAAGAGATAGATAGATAGATATAAACAGACTGTGATAGACAGATAGATATGAATAGACTGAGATAGATAGATAGATAGATAGAGTAAAATCTCTTAAAAATCGATATATAAATTCCTAACGATGTACTGATAGATAGATGATACTATTTACCAACCCCTCCGCTCGGGCAGGATATGACACAAGGTCAATTTTTAAGCGGAGTTTAACAGGTTTGAATTCAGAGTTTTCCTTCTCCTAGACTAGTTGCCTAACCAAGGCTGAAGAACCTAGTCTGTCCTACTTTTTACCCATAGCTGGAGGGAGAATAATTGGATTCATACCTTCCCCAAGGGTATTAGTGCTATGTGAAATGCCGTCCAGGATTTGAACTCGAGTCGCCGTGTTCATTTCCTACGACGATAACGACTACACCACGGACACCTCCTTTTTTTCTACCCCTCCGCTCGGGCAGGATATGACACACGGTCAATTTTTAAGCGGAGTTTAACAGGTTTGAATTCAAAGTTTTCCTTCTCCTAGACTAGTTGCCTAACCAAGGCTGAAGAACCTAGTCTGTCCTACTATTTACCCATAGCTGGAGGGAGAATAATTGGATTCATACCTTCCCCAAGGGTATTAGTGCTATGTGAAATGCAGTCAGTCAGGTCCAGGATTTGAATTCGTGTCGCCGTGTCCATTTCCTACGACGATAACGACTACACCACGGGCACCTCCAAAATATAGATAGATAGATGATGAGTACAAACTGAGATGTATATATATATATATATATATATATATCGTTTTTGAGGCTATGTATACATCAATCAATCTACACACACACACACACACACACATATATATATATACAGTTAGGATAGATTAGACACAGAGTCAACGCATAGACGAGAAACTGACAGTTGCTAAGCACCGTTGACTATGTTTACGCTATCCTAATTGAAAAATATATACGCTCTCTCAATGATGTTGCGTACACTTTATTTATAAATATAGCCAACTCCATTATCAGTATCAATCTCTCTCTTTATATATATATATATATATAGCGAGAGAGAGAGAGAGAGTGAGAAAAAGAGGGGAGAGAGAGAGAGAAAGAGATATTAGACAATGAGTATTGCATGCGAAAGTATGTGTCCTAGTTACGCATTTATAGCATGCCACACCCGATAGAATTCAGGGTTAACATTTGCAGACTGACTGATATTCATTTATTTATAACATAGAGGTAAGGTCCCTTTTTCACCCAGAATATCTATCTATCTATCTATCTATCTATCTATCTATCTATCTATCTATCTATCTATCTATCTATCTCAGTCTGTTTCTATCAATCTATCTATTTATCTAAATTGTTTATTTAGCAGCAGTGTTTCATAGATACAAGTTTGATTACAATAATACATATAGAGAAATGGTGAACTTATGGAGACTTTAAGATCATAATATCATAGAGAAACTCACATAGAAATGTTATCATTTTAAAAAACATTCGCATATATATATATATATATATATATATATATATATATATATATATATATATATATATTGTTTGTGCAGTTAGTTCACCTGGCCTTAAAAGGTCTTCATTCTATGACGAAAAACACGAAGAATAGAAGGACATCAAATTTCGATATATTTTATATGATTCTTTTTTAAAGGCATGAATCAATCTTCCTTGGTCAAGTATTTATTTTGTTCAGCCTCCGGTGAAACGAAATAAACAAGATCGTTTATTGGTTTATTGTCAAAACAGCCAATGACGATGAAGAAGAAAGCGAACTCATAAAGAAAATCATCTGCATATATATATATATATATATATATATATAGGTGGTTTTTCATTTTCTTCTTCTGGTTTATTTTGCTTCACTGAAGGCTGAACGAATAATGTACTTGACCAAGGAAGATTGATTCATGCCTTTAAAAAAGCATCATATAAAGTATATTGCAAATTTGATGTCATTCTTCTATCCTTCGTGTTTTTCGCCATAGAATGAGGACCTTTTAAGGCAAGGTGAACTAACTTCGCAAACAATAGGATTATATATAAATATACAGTAGCGGTCATAAGTTAAGGTGCGGAACAACTACAAATATTTAAATGATTTTTTCTTGAAAAAAATTTCCATGAACGTTAATGAAACTTTTCCAAAATATTCTTATGTATTTATTACATATAAAGTTTTGTAAATTTTTTTTATATTAGAGTAATAGTGAATAAAAAAAATATACATTTTGCCATAGTCAAAAGTTAAGGAACCCTATTGAATTATAGTAATTTAGGCAATTTCTAATCAACTTGGTTGCTAATTTTGATTAATAGTCAACTATCATACATCGCTGGAATTATCTTAAGCAAGATGGATGCGAAAGCACGTAATAGTTTAACTCTAGAAGAAAAATGCTCCTTTTAGCAAATCATGAAGAAGGCAAATCATATTCTGTAATTACTGATATTATACGAAGGTCAAAAAGCATTGTTTATCGTGTGATCAGTAGATTTAAGGCCGACAAGACATTTGAACCAAAACCAAGAACTGGCAGGCCTCCCATGACTACCAAACAGGAAGATCGGATGATTGTTAAAATGTCTTTAAAAGACCGTTTCGATACAACAACGTCTATTTCTCGTGCATTTTGTGAGCGAACAGGAAAGCTAATCTCTAGAAAAATAGTTTCTCATAGGTTAAATAAGGAAAAATTAGTGGCTCGGATTCCATGTCGCAAACCTTTGATTTCAAAGAAAAATAAAAAGGTTCGTCTTGACTTCGCCACAGAGCATATCGTGTGGACAGATGAACAATGGAATATGGTTCACTTTAGTGATGAATCTAAATTCAACTTGTTTGGATCTGATGGTAAGAGGATTGTGAGACGTAAAAATGGGGAACGCTTATCTCGTCACTGCGTTAAGAAAACTGTGAAATTTAGAGGGGGAGCGTAATGGTGTGGAGGATGATTTCTTCAGCAGGGGTAGGACCCATTGTTCGTTTTCACGGTAATATTAATGCCAGTGTTTATAAAGAACTTGTTAGCCAGCATGCTCTTCCTCATTTACGCAAAAGAACTGTTGAAACTCCAATATTTATGAAACATAACGCACCTTGTCACAAAACTAAAACTGTGTTAAGTTTTCTTAAAGAGGAAGGAATAGCTGTTATGAAGTGGCCACCACAAAGCCAAGATATTAAATCTATAGAGAATGTATGGAAAATCATAGGAGAGAAAGCTCAGAAAAGAAACAATCAAAATATTTTTGATTTATGGGGTTTTCTAAAAGAAGAATGGGAAAGTATGACTACCACCTTTTGTAAGAAGTTAATTGACTCATGTGGTCGAAGATGCAATGTGGTAATCCAATGCAAAGGAAAATTCACTAAATATTAAATTTTTCTTTAGTTTATATCTAACAAAGATTTATGATGCGTTCCTTAACTTTTTACCTGAGGAAAATGTATATTTTTGTTTTTTCAGTTGACTAAGGAGCCGCCGCAGACATTGGACTCCATGTCAATGCACACAAAACTGAATATTTGTGTTATAACCAAACAAGCGACATTTCCACACAAGACGGAACCTCTCTGAAACTAGTTGACAAATTCACATACCTAGGAAGTAGCGTCTCATCAACCGAAAAAGCCATCGACACACGACTAACGAAAGCATAGACAGCTATCGATAGGCTCTCGATCATATAGGCTCTCGATCATATAGAAATCAGACCTGACCGATAAAAGGAAACGCAGTTTCTTCCAGGCAGCGGTCGTATCGATACTACTATATGGATGCACTACTTG